>JADMNL010000029.1:127285000-127577500 GCA_016271365.2 Neoceratodus forsteri
CAAAATCAATCAATCAATCAAAATCTTTATTTATTCAGGCGAACATCATTGAGCAAAGCTCATTTACAAGATGGACCTGAGTGGTCATACAAATGAGGATACAAGTATTATTACATAGACAAGAATAGCATAAACAGCAATACAATGACATGAAATGGTTATATACAACAATTTACATATATACAAGGAACAGTAGAACCATTTAGCCTGTAAGAAAAAAGGGGACAAAGGAATCTGGGCATAAAATATAAATTATAGGTCTAACTAGTTTTATGAGAATATAATAGGTGATTTGGAAGATAGAAATTGAATTAATATAATGGGCGGAAAAAGGAAGGTGGGTCAGGTAGGGTAGGGGATTAGGCTGTATAAAAGCAATTGCAGAGCTCTGGAAAAGGGCGGAGAACAATCTTTTGAAAGATGCCAGAGGTAGTAGGCTATCTAGCTTCATGGATTTTTGGAGGGTTCCATGCAACTGCTAAGGTATAGCTGAAAGCAGCCCTCCCAAACCGGGTGCAGGCATTGGGGACCTTTAATATGATCGTTTACTGATCCTTAAGGTGTAAGGCCTAGTTGTAATTTGGGTAAAGCAATCAGTGATATAGGTAGGTAGTTTGCCTGTTAACGCTTTGAATATCCAGATAGCAGCATTCCTATTTCTTCTGTGTTGTAATGATGTCCAGTTGACTGCCATATAAAGGGAGCAATGATGGGTGCTGGAGGGAAGGTCAGTAATAAATCTTATGGACCTGTGATACAGGTGTCCAGTTTATGTAAGAGATGGCGTGAACAATGGCAGTAGAGAAAATCAGCATAGTCAATGAGGGATAGGAATGAGGCCTGAATTAACCTTTTTTTGGAATTACTGTTTAGGTAATGTTTTATTCTAAAAAATAGTCCAAGCCTCTGTCTTAGCTTTTTAAGTAGCTCTTCAATATGGACAGAATAGTCAAGCCTGTTATCTATCCAGACTCCAAGGTATTTGAAGTTATCAACAAATTCCAGTTTCTCTCCAAGTAAGGTGGATAATTGTAGTGTGGTGGATGTTGGGGTAGTGGTAGAGCAACTCTTTGTGGCAAAGAACATAGCTTTTGTTTTTGGCATTTAGAAGTAGTTTTTGTCAAGTAGATTGTGCTGCAGAATGGAGAATTCGGATTGTAACAGTTCACAGGCTTTAGAAGGTGAGGATTGCTGACATATAATACAGTATCATCAGCAAACAGATGAATGTTAGATTGAGTGAGGTTGGCATCAATATTGTTTATATAAATGGCAAAGAGGATAGGGCCAAGAATAGAGCCTTGTGGTACACCCTTTAGCAGTGGTTTGAGGTGGATAGGTAATTTCCATTTTAACCAGTTGTGACCTATCTGAAAGATAATCCTTAAACCAGTTGATTGATAGGAATCCAGGCCTAGTGAGTTAAGGGAGGTGATTAATAAGTCATGATCCACTGTGTCAAAGGCTTTACTCAAATCCAGGAACACAGCACAGGTACAATTTTTCTTATCCAAGGCAGTCTGCCAATCGTTAGTTACCTTGGCTAAGGCAGTAATGGTGCTATGCTTTGATCTGAATCCAGATTGTGCAGAATTTAGAAGGTTGTTGTTATCCAGATAGTCCCTTAATTGAGAGTTTACTAGTTTTTCGAGCATCTTGGATAGTACTGGTAGGAATGAGATAGGCCTGTAATTGTTGAGATCCCTAGTATCACCAGATTTGAGTAATGGAACTACTTGAGCTGTTTTCCAAGTAGAGGAATGGATCCAGTAGTTAGGAGAGATTGAAGAGATGAGTGAGGGGCAGATAAGACATGTGAAGCAATTTTCAGGAAATAGGGATCCAGGAGTCTGCACCTGCACTCTTAGTAGTGTCTAAATTAGAGAGAGATCTTCCACTTCTTTCACGGATATTGGGATGAAGGAAAAAGTTGAAGTGGCCATTTGTCCACAGTAGTTTGCAGGTTCAAGGAAGATCTCAGGATATTTGCAGGTGATGAGTCAAATGCTAGGCCAGCTGTGGTGAAGTGAACATTGAAGGTATTTAAGATTTCTTGTTTACCTGTAATTTCTGTATCATTTAGTAGCAGTTTGGAGGTTAAGGCAGGAGTAGAATTTTGGCCCAGAAGTCCTTTTATTGTACCCAGAGTCTGGATGGGTTATTGTAGGAGGCATCCAATTCAGCTGTATAATAGGCAGTTTTGGCAGTTCTTATTTTTTGTACATGAATTCCTTGCTTTTCTGAAATTTAGCCAATCTCTGGTGTCCTTTGTTTTCTTCGTTTTCCACAGTTTGTCTCTGGTTCTCCAAGGCTGCTTTAAGCTCAGAGGTGAACCAAGGGCAGGATTTTACTTAGTTCTGATACTGGTGATAGGTGCATGAATATTAGAGCATTAGTGATAATATCCTTTAAAGTCTGGAGAGCTATTTCAACAGAGGTTGTAAGATAGAAATCTTGCCAATATATTGTATTACTCAGGTCATGGAGGTAACCTGAGATATTGAAATTCTTTTGACCTTTTGAGGACAAATTCTGCAGGATTTGGTGGTTTGAGTGTGGATCTTATGCCAGCTATAGGGTAATGGTCACTCACATCACTCGGCAGTACTCCTGCATGTGAATATAAGTGAGGCTTGTTTACCAACATAATATCCAAGAGTGAGCTGTTGCTGGAATTTCTTAGGTTGATCCTAGTTGGGTCTTTAATTAGCTGAGTGAATCCAAAGGTGTCACAAAAGGTTATCAAAGGTGCAGATACATTAGACAGCCAGTTTAAATTCAAATCACCAAGGATGATGGTATCTTCAGGGCCCTAGGTTGAGAATTGACCCTAGGTGAGAAAGCAATTTAAGGCCTGCAGAGGGGGCCTATAGCATCCAATCAGTTTAAATGAAGAGCAATTAGGAAGGGATATTTTGATTGATAAACATTCAAATTCATTTGGCTCGGATGTGTTGATGAGGCAGGTTGCAGAGATGGTGTCCTTAATGTTATACCCCACCACCACCCCTGGAAGGCGATCTGCTCTGAAGAGCTGATAATTGGGAAGATTTACAACACTGTCTTTGTTGTAGGCCTGAGCCAAGATTCAGAATGACCAGGAAATCAGGAAGAGTATGTGCCACCCAAGCCTGTATTAAGATGAACTTTTTAGGAGGCTGCAAGCATTGAAGTGTATAAGCTTAGGCCTTTTATGGAAGTCAGATCAGCAGGGAAGATAAACTTACAATGGGGCCAGGATTAATCTCAATAGTGCCAATGCAGAAAAGGAGGTAGAAGATTAATTTGAGTAGGGCACCAAGGGATAGGGATAGAGAGTGATCAGAGCGTTTCCTCTTAGTCAAGGTGCCCACTGTGTAGTGGGAGATGGTCTTGTTATATAGGTGTGACTTTTATCATAACATAGGTCTGACTGACAGGCATAGTGGGTTATTATAAAGCCAGGATACATGTAAGGGGCTAGGGGAGTGCTGGATTGTTAGAGGCTTTATGTGGGATACCCCAGGGGTTGCAGTGTAAGAGTGGTTCAAAGTGAATAAGGAATAGATGGTTGTACATTGTGGATGGCAGTGGAGAGCAGAACATACTCATTATCTTATTCGTCATGACTGGGTGTATAATATGATTATCATAATGGATTGGGGAGATGAGGCTAAGGAGCAAAAGGAAGCAAGTTAGCATTGTGCAGAGTAGGTATGGGTTAATAAAGAAGAATTAGATGTGGCGTGGATTAGAGAAAGGCGAGAAAGAGTGTATAACTACAATCAACCAAGTGGGGGGAGAGGGCGGGCAAAAATTTGTGGCTTTGCCGCATTGCCTTACACTGCTTCTCCCGGCCTCCTGGATCTCTTGGTCGGCTGGAGGTCGCCGACGGCCCGCTGGCGGCTCGGAGCCCCTTCTGCGGCTGGAGCTGGAGGGCTGTGCCGGCTGCAAGGCAGGGGACAGAGGAGGAGAAGGCAGTGAGAAAGCTACTTTATTGCAGGCAATCTGCAATTAGGTGCAAGGATCAAAATCTGCACAACAAAAGACTGGGAGGGTTTGGGGGGTTAGGCACCTAAGCGTCTAGCCCACACAGATCACCAGAAAAAGGCTGAATCACTAGCAAACATCACAGCAATACAATGTTTAAATTGCCCACAATTTTAAGTTAAAACAGCTCTTTTAAGATTACTTGAAAAAGTTACAGCTAAGCAGAAAATCCCATCCAGAATAGTGTTGCAGAGTCCAGCTAAAGTCAATGGGAAAGGCGCACCAATGGAAGCAAGGCAGAGACACGTCGCTTCGATTGGTTGCAGCTTTGCCGATACCTTTCACACTGCTTCTCGGCCTCCTGGATCTCTTGGTCGGCTGGAGGTCGCGGTGGCGGCTCGGAGCCCTTCTGCGGCTGGAGCTGGAGGGCTGTGCCGGCTTTCACACTGCTTCTCCCGGCCTCCTGGATCTCTTGGTCGGCTGGAGGTGCGCCCGGCCCGCTGGCGGCTCGGAGCCTTCTGCGGCTGGAGCTGGAGGCTGTGCGGCTTTCACTGCTTCTCCCGGCCTCCTGGATCTCTTGGTTGGCTGGAAGTGCCCCGCCCGCTGGCGGCTCGGAGCCCCTTCTGCGGCTGGAGCTGGAGGGCTGTGCCTCCCTTTGGTGGACGCCTTTGAAGAGGCTATTTTGGCTGCATGGAAGCAGCCTTTCAAGATTCCCTTCAGTCCTCGTAAGCTGATAGGATTTCTCAGGCTCCGGTGGCTCACCCCTGTTTCATGTCAGTGCATCAGGCGGACTCCGTGGTGATCAATGCTGTACATGATGGGTCCTCTTGGCCTCAGCACATGAGTGCTCAGCCCCCAGAAAAGGAATCCCAAGAAATTGGATGTAATGGGATAAAGGGCTTTTGCCTTGGCCACCTTGTCTCTGCTTATAGTTAATTATATGGAACACCACCTGAAATATTAGGAGGAAATCCTAAAGGCCTCCCAGGCGGCAGTCCTGTCTCTCTTGGTGGCTTCTGTCCAGGAGAAGCTGATGGTCAAAATGTCTGCAGCGGCAGCTGTATGCTGCCACCTGCTAAGGGCCACTTATAATGCCATTGACACTATGGCTCGTACGTCTTCCATAGGAGTGTGCCTCAGACGACACACCTGGTTCAGGGTGTCAGGATTTTAACAAGATGTACAGCAATCTGTCATGAATGCTCCTTTTAAAGGGATTCAGCTGTTTGGTCCACAGACCCAAGACATATTGAAAGACTTACAAGACGTGGATTGTACCCTTCATTCAGTCCGGACTCTGTACCATCCTAAAGCCAAAACGGCCTTCTGGGGCTCCTCATGGATCAAAGACAGCCTGCTAGTAAGAGAGAACCTCTGTTACAATTGCCAGGTCCTAGAAATGCTCAGAAAACCTGTTGCGTCCCTGCTGCCCCCTGTGATGGATGCCTCGTTTTATACCTGGAAATACTTTTCAAAGTCTGTTGCAACAGCGCCCTTTCCTGTATTCTTTTGCTTTCTACCATTTGTATTCAAAACACATGTAGGTAGGCCACCGGTATGGTTTTTTTTTTTATCCCTTATATTTTCTTTATTTCTAATTCCTGGTATAGGAGCAGTGTATCCTGCCCATTCCCTGCTAGTCCCAAGCAGATTTAGCATGAGAGCCAGATTAAAAAAAAAAAAAAAAAAAAAAGGGAGAATCTCTGCAATAGTGAAAGCACTTGCAACGCGCTTTGGTTAATTAAGGGGTTGAGTTGCCTGGTTTTGCAAGCTGGGGGTGTTTAAACTAAAACACATTTGGGAAGCGCTTGCTGAGTGCTTCTGAAAAATAAAGTTTGAAAGGCTCTTATTTAAAAGCACTCGTAGAAGCGCTTGCATAGCGCTAGGGTGAATGAAATAATTTTACGGTTTATTGTTTTCTGTTATCCGCACCAGAAAGCGGAATATTATGATTTTGTCAGTTTCCCTGAGTATACGTAACCTCTGTGGTGGTATAAAAATGTTGAGGCATATAATGCTTGTTTTTAGCAGTGTTTTGTAACTATTTTCCCCGGTAAAATAGTAACAGATTAAATACTTATTAAATGCAGAATGTTTAAGTTAGAAGTATTAAAGGTATAAGCCAAGTCAAGTGTGGCTTAAGGAAACGCCCTATATGCCGTAAATGTTTTAAAAGTGTCAGTTTGTAAGCCAGACTAACTTTTTGTTCTGCCTTATGGCTATAAAAGCCTAGTAATGAATATTGTGATTTTGTCTTTCAGCAGTATGATTGTATCATACATTTTGTACCTTGCAGTGCAGACCTGTGTAAAGGCTCCAGTCTGGTTCTCTTCCCCCTGTGTTCGCTCTGTAGAGCCGGACGGCCTGTTCCTTTCACAAATATAGGACTGACACATAAGGGGGCGGAGCTATCTCTGGAAGTTTCTTTTTACTTTTTTTTCTGCTTGATATTATTGTATATATGTAAAGTATAATGAATCCAAGCACTGTTAAAAAGGAACTGTGAATGCTGCATATAATAAAAAGTGTAGAGTTCTTCTATTTTAGTTTGAATTGAAAAATTGGAGGAGCCATGTTTGTTACATGATGTTTCAGGTATAGAAGGTGAGCTCCCTCTTATTCAGTCAGATAGCTTGGTGAGGAGCAGATGTATTCTGACCTCAGATAGCTTGGTGAGGAGCAGACGTATTCTGACCTCAGGAAGTGTAACACTAGTGTATTCTGGTGTTCAGTGTAATATACTTTCTTTAAATTTTCTGTTTTATTTTGTTGCTTTGTCGTGCAAGTCTGCATTTATATAGTTTTTTGTCAGTAATAAATCTTGCTTTTGAGTTACTTCAGTTTCTGGTTGTACTCCTTCTTAACCCACACCTCACACCCCCCCCCCCAGCAGGGCCGGCCTTCAGCCTTCAGGTCTTCCTCCAGTCATGGGACTAGAGACCTGACTCATGGTCATTGGGGGCAGGTTTTCCCTGCACCTGCAAGAGAGGCAAGCTATTCCCTCTGACCAGTGACTCCTGCAGTTGATCATGATGGGGCACACACTGGAGTTCACGGAGATACCTCTTCCTTTGCCATCTGGGGTCTCTCACTACCCCCCCTCCCCAAGCCAGGCACTGGTCCTATGGACCGAAATTGATGCTTCGCTCTCAAAAGAGGCCATTGAACCAGTTCCTCTTCCTCAGAAGGGTGCAGGATTTTACTTCCACTTTTTCGTGGTTCTGAAATGGATGGGTGATTTATGCCCCATTTTGGATCTGAGGTGCCTCAAGGTCTACATCACATACCAAAAGTTCTGAATGATGTCTCTTCCAACACTTCTCCCTTTGCTGAACACGGGCGATTGGCTCTACACTTCAGATATGAAGGATGCATACCTCCATATCCCGATGCACTTGGCCCACAGACAATTTCTTCGTTTCATGTTTCAGGGTCATCATTACCAGTTCTGAGCTCTCCCTTTTGGCCTGTCCTTAGCCCAAGGGTATTCGCAAAATGCCCAGCGGTGGTCACAGCAGCCCTCCACAGGGAAGGCCTCAGTCTTTCCTTACCTGGATGACTGGCTCCTGAAAGTGTCCTTCAGCCAACAGCTGTTGCTCACACTTTCTCGAACCCTGCAGTTGTTCACCCAGGTGGGGATAGCAGTAAACTATTTGAAGTCCAAAATGGACCCTACACAACGCCTCCAATATATTGGAGCCGTGTTAGACACCTCCGTGGGGGAGGTGTATCCATCCATAGCTTGAGTGGGTGCCCTGATTGCTTTGGCACACAGATTAGAGTTCAGCAGATTGGTCTCTGCACAAGATTACCTCCGCCTCCTGGGACATTTGGCAGCCACGGTACTGACGGTCCCCAGTGCCAGGCTAAATATGAGGGTCCTTCAGTGGTCCCTCAGAGTCCAGTGGGACCAGAAGGAGGACAATTTCGATGCCCCAGTCCTGATGTCTTCCCGGCTCTTCGAGCTGTACAATGGATGGAAGACCAGAGACAATTTAATGCAAGGCATGATATTCTGTTCTCCTGTCCCAAGTCTCATTATGACTACAGATGCCTCCTTGACTGGGTAGGGTGCTTATCTCCTGCACGTTGGGTGCCAGTGGAAGCCTGCCTCCACATCAGTGTCTTGGAGCCGAGGGCAGTTCTCTATGCCTTACAGGCATTCAACCCCCCCCCCCAATTGCCTTCAAGTGCAATTAGACAGTTCTACGGTGGTTCACTACCTAAACAAGCAAGGAGACACCAATTCCTACCCTCTCTGCAGAGAATCGATGAGGGTGTGGTATTAGGCGATCCAGTGAAATATTCATCTTCTGGCAGTACACATCCCCGGGCAACACCCTGGCGGATGCCCTGAGCAGATCCATTGCACAAGCCCACGAGTGGGAAGTCTTAACCGACGTTCTAAATGACATCTTCCTCCTGTGGGGCCAACTGGAGTTGGACCTATTTGCCTCTCCGCAAAATGCAAAACTGTCGCTTTACTGCTCTTTTTTGTAAGATCCTGGAACTGTGTGGTGGGATGCATTATCTCTTTCCTGGACAGGAAGATTTCTTTATGCCTTCCCCTTTCCCCTTGTTCAGAGAGTACTACCCGAACTGGTCCAGGATGGGGCGTCTCTGTTTTTCATAGCACTGTTCTGACCAAGGCAGATTTGGTTCCCTTTACTTCAACAGCTCTCAGAACTGGACCTCTGCCGGGCTTTACTGTCACAGGCACAAGACTCCCTGCTACACCTGGAACTTCCCTCCCTCCATCTGCACGCCTGGCTCCTGAGGACATATTCCTGTTGCGCTTCCAGGTGTCTCCAAAGGGGCCGGAAGTTCTCCAGGCTGCTACGAAGCTGTCTACTTGGTCTTCCTATTCCATGAAGTGGAAATACTTCTCTATCTGGGCATCTATACTGGACTTAGATCCTTGTGAGTGGTCCCCCTCGGTGTATCTTAGATTTGCTCTCCTTGTCAGAGGGTGGACTGAAATATTCCTCTGTGAAAGTCCACCTTTCGACCATTGCCACATTTCATTTACCTGTAGGCAACATCCCTTTGTCCTGGTTACCTTTGATTCAAAGTTTTTAAAAGGTATTCTGCACCTTCATCCCCCTATCCGGGATCCAGTCCCTGTATGGGATTTGAATTCTGTGCTTGAAAAATTGACAAGTCCATTTGCGCCCGCTGAATCCAGTGACCTCCGTTATCTTTCTTGGAAAACTGTTTTTAGTTGTCATTACATCAGGCAGACGTGTTTCAGAGTTGCACGCACTAATGTGCAAACCTCCCTACCTGCAGTTTTATAATGACCGTGTGTCTTTACACACTAAGCTGTCGTTTTTGCCTAAAGTTGTTTCTGAATTTACTTTAAATCAGGCCATTCAGTTACCAGTGTACTTTGTGGAGCCTGTGAATTCAGGGAAAGCCCTGCTTCATACTCTCAGCGTGCAGAGAACATTGAGCATTTACCTTCTTTGCATCTCGCAGTTGAGAAAAACGGAGCAAATTTTTGTTTGTTTTTTTCGCCCCTGGAAACCAGGGCGTTGGTGCTTGCCCACATGGTTGGCCAACTTCATTATGTTTATCTATGCAAAGTACGAAAAACCTCTCACGGGGGATGTAAAACAGCATTCTGCCAGAGGCATGGCTGCCTCTACAGCATGTTTCTGGGGCATTTATGCCTTCAGGGCTTGAAATAACTGCGTCAAGGGTACATTTCCACCTGAAATGCAGGTGGCGCAGCTTACGTTTCCAGATGAAATGTTACATTTCCATACATGAAATAATAGAAAATGATGATAAATATCCAACACTACACCGAAGAGTTAAGAGTCCCCCACAAGTTTAGCCTCTTCAGCAATCTAAATAGGGCAGCCTGCTGTTTTACTGTCTGTGCAGCAGGCCTTGGCTTTCCTGACTGAAGATTGTTCCTTAATGCGATAATTCAGTGGTTAAATGTGTTTTTTTTTTTTTGTTTGTTTTTTATGCCACCAAACTGCAGCTAAGAGATTTCAACACAAGGATTTTCCCTGACTATGTCCAATGAATAGGGTTAGGCAGAGTTTTAGTTTTTTTTTGTTTTTTTTTGTTTTCTACCTCACTACAGCTGTGACTGAAGAAAGACTTTCCCAGTGTAGGTTAGTGTTCTTCAGGAATTTGTTTTTTATACACCATACCACCGAGTTAGATTCCCCCAGAAGTCGGACGGCCCGACGGCTTAGCGGTTAGTTTCTGCTAGTGATGCGGCGGCCGGGTTGGGAAGAATCCAGGTTGTCGGAGGGCTGGCTGGGGGGGAGAAGGATTGAGCGTCCCTAGCACTGCTCTCCTTCAGGAGGGAGGGGGGTTTTGTGCTCGGTGCAGGAGCGACACCTGGCGGAGGCTGGGTCCATTGCCCTGCACCAACGCAAGTCGAGAACCTCTGGGGCAGGACAGATGCAGGATGTCATTGCATGTCTCCACCCCAGCCTAAAGGGGGGAAAACCCTCTGTGCCTGCCATCTCTATGAAGCCCTGCCCCTGGGGCTTTGATTAGCCTCCTGGTCCAGCTCTCCCAACCAATTACCGGTTTCTCAGTACTGGTGCCCTCAATGGTGCCGTGACCCCGTCCCCTTGGGAAGTAAGCCAGGGGTGACCTGGAAAGCGGGGGCTTAAGTAGGAGGTGGAAATCGTAGGGGTGCCGTGACCAGGGTAGAGACATGGTGGCAGGTACAGGCAAAAAGTGAGATAAATATTAAAAAAAAAAAAAATCCCCAGAAGTCTCTTCCACAATCAGTTTAAATAG
Source organism: Neoceratodus forsteri (assembly GCA_016271365.2). Taxonomy (NCBI): domain Eukaryota; kingdom Metazoa; phylum Chordata; order Ceratodontiformes; family Ceratodontidae; genus Neoceratodus; species Neoceratodus forsteri. The sequence continues at coordinate 127,295,741 of JADMNL010000029.1, forward strand.
GACAGACTGCAGTTTTACTCTCTAGCAGCCTTTCGCTTTACTGTCTGAAATATTGTCTCAGGCGAAGATCTTTTTTCCCCTCATAAGTCAGTTTTCTTTTAAAACAAAAAGCCTGCTTGTGCAGGCATGCTAGGCTCACTGCTGCTTTGTCCCCTGAAACACAGAACATTTGACTGACCCTTCCCAACTTGCAAAACGGAAAGTATGGTTTATCTCAGCGTAGCAACAACTGACTGCAGTCTTACCGGATTTTTTAATTTTTTTTACAACAGCTGCTAGACTTTATTTTGCAGCTCTACGTTATTTGACCCATCCCCTGTCCAACAGTACTAGAGTCCTTCCAAAAAAGTGTATTTTCATATTTGTGTAAGTACTACTGACTGCACACACTGTTAGATTGTTTTTTTAATAACTAAAGTTATATAGTTCAGCTCCTTGTTTGCCTCACACAGGCACCAATAGTGCTTTTTTCAGTTATTGAGCCACAGAGCTCCTATCTCTGACAACTATAATCTGCAGTAACTCGTGGTGAGCACATCGAGGAGAGATCGCGACCAGCCAATCAGGGCTGAAGTAGAGGTCATATAGGTCACATTATGGCAAGGACCCCAGAGCAGCCCAAGGAGCACCTGGTTGCATGTAGATGTTTTCGGCCCTGAGCTCTGAGATCACGCACTGGTAGTATATCGCACTCCACCCCTGTCACCCATCCAGACACTGAAGTCAACAGTGCAGCTGCGGAACGCGGGAAAAATGCTTGTGCGCTCCATCACCAGCCTAAAAACGGCACTACTGCTATACCTGGTTAAACAACTAAATAAATAATAAAAAAAAAAAAGGCACTACGTCATTTCCAACTGGTACGGAAGCTACATTTCCAGATGAAAACGCTTAGCAGGTCATGCAGCCCCGCCCTCCTTCCCACTTGCTGTTACTTCAGAAGGGTTTCTTGCTCCTGTCTTTTAAGACTCCACGAGCTGCTGCCTTAACTTCACTCTTCGGTTCCCATCGGAGGCCTAGGAAATGTTTTCACATTCGATCGCCAGGTTGGAAAAGAACTGAAGGGTAGCTGGGACCTTTCCCTTTTATATGTGCCATACAGACACCACATGGTAGTGTTAGGGAGAGTTCCCAGGGTTGACTGCTGAGAAGTCTTCTGGAGGAAATGATGGCTGCGACTGTAATCTCATGTGTTATGATCTGCTGCAAGAGATACTCTCGAAGATCTACTGTTATGGTAAGTCTTTCCAACGTAATGAGCACCACGTATACATTTTGCCCTATACACTATGCCAGCTGTATCTTAATTAATTAGTTGTCTTATTGTGAACTTTCTACCTGTGGTCTTGCTTGTTAAGGTGTTTTTTTTTTTTTATGTGACTACAATACTTACATGGGCTACAGGGAAAACTACTAATAACAGGGAATTGCAACCAGAGTTAGATCCTTTTTTCAAAATGGGCTGTAGAGTGGACTAGGCTATCCCTCTTGTTTTTAGCTTTTCTGTAAATTACCATGGGGGGATCCTGTGTGTGTGTGTGTGTGTGTGTGTGTGTGTGTGTGTGTGTGTGTGTGTGAAGGATTGGGTCAGCCCTGATAATATGCCAGTTTTTCTGTGTCACATCTCCAGTCTCCTTCGATTGTATTGTGTGTGTGTGTGTCTGTGTGTGTATGTGTGTGTGTGTATATATAGTAATGAATCTAACTCTGTTTTCTAGAGCTGGCCCGGTGGTGCTGAGGGTTGAGGTGCTGATCGCCACATCTCACGCCATGCTGGCGATTCTGATTCGGGAGCGGACTCTGGTATTGGGTTGGCAGGGGGGGAGGAGGAGAGAAGTGAGCGTACAGAGGACTGCTCTCCTCTCCTGGGGCGGGTAGCAGGGGTTCCCCACTTGGCAGCAGCTCCTGGTAGAGACCGGGGGTACTGCACCTGAGAGGGGACACACATGGGGCGAGGCAGCGGCAGACTTCTGAAGGGGATGGCAGAAGCGCGCCCTCCATGTGCTGATATGGGAGCATGTCCGTGCCTCGGGGGAAACGAAAAGTGGAAAACCCTGGCTGCTGGGGAGGCGACTGGGACTCCAGGGGCTGAACCCACATACCTGATGCTGGCCCTGAACCCGACTTGGCTGTCTGTGGCCTCTGCCTCCTCCCATTAGGGTCCAGCGGGAGAGGGGGTACACAGCAACCAGTTCCTCGATCAGGGGATGGGTTCAGGCAGGGCAGTACAGGTAAGGTCACGTGAGTTCACCCGAGAGATGCCTCGGTAGCCGGTGAACCGGAGCAAAAAATAGCTGACAAAAGAAAACCCTCTCTTTTCTAACTCTGTTCCTATCATGCTCCTTTGGTACCAGTACGTCTTTTCTGTTCAGACCTCTCACCCTTATGGCAGCCTTATTTGCAGATGCTGTACTTCTCACCTTAACATCACCGGACACGTCAGTTCCCCATATTTGGGATATAATTGAAGCATATGATCCGTTACCAGCATTCAGACTCTTATGCTTTTAAAACTGAATTGCTTTTCCTAAACTTTACCCCCTCTTCTGCAGTAAAGACTACATTTCTTGTCCAATGGAACAGGCATGTGGTAAAGTACTTAGGGGTCCATTTGGTAAAAGACCTCCAACACCTTGAACTTCTCAGCTATGAACCCCTCACCCAGCAGGTAACTAAGGACTTACAAAATTGGCTGACCCTACCCCTCTCACTGTTGGCAAGAGTAGAAGTAATCCTACAGAATATATTACCTAGACTTTTGTATTATTTCCAAACCCTCCCATAGGTGAGGACTCCAGAAGTGGGTACAGTACTCCAGATGGGGCCTCACCAGTGATTCTATAGAGGGGCAGTAATACCTTCCTTCTGCTGTCAGTACCCCTGCCTATACACCCCAGCATCCTGTTTGCCTTACTGTAGGCCTTGTTACACTAGTTTGATTGTTTTAGGAGTCACTGATAATGCCCCTAGATTACAGTTTACACCCAAAATCCAGTACTCTATCCTCGGTTCTTGTTCCCTGTGTGCATCACTTTGTATCTTTTGGTGTTGAATTTCCACTGCCAAGCCTTTGCTTACCTCTGTAGCTTTTGCAAGTCTCTCTGCATCTCCCTGACCCCCCCCCTTCTCACTGTTTACCCTGACACAGAGCTTAATGTCATTTGCAAAGAGACATCTTGCCCTGAATTCCTTCTCCCACGTCACTAAAGAACATATTGAAAAGGACTGGACCCAGGACCGACTCCCTGTGGCACCCCCCTGGTGACCTCCATCTCTTTTGATTTGACTCCATTAACCAACGTTCTGATGTTTCCCTTCCAACTACTTTCTCGTCCATCTAACAGTGTCTTTCGCTGTACCCAGATCCTCTAGATTCTTCAGCAGCCTTCTGTGAGGCGTAGAATTGAAAGCCTTGCTGAAATCGGAGTAGAGTAAATCCACAGCCCGGCCCTTATCCACTGCCCTCATTACCCAGTCAAAGATTACATTCAACGAATATCAGGTTGGTCTGACACGGCCTTCCTGCCATGATCTTGTGCTGTTCACTATTCTGGAGTCCATTGCTGTGTAGGTAGTTCACGAGGTTCTCTTCGACTCGTGTCTCCATCAGTTTACCTACACTAAAGGTAAGACTGACAGGATTTATGCATTTAGGATTTAATGAAGGAATTACACGGACCCAGTAGAGGTGCAGCATCACCAGTGTAAAACGGGGTGGTGATGCCACTGTACAGACAATTGATGAGGCTGCATCTGCAATACTGTGTTCAGTTCTGGAGGCCACATCTCCGGAAGGACATAGAATAGAAGCGGTCCAGAGAAGAGCAAAGAAAATGAAAAGAAATGCACAATAAGACATATGAGGAAAGAGTGAAAGACCTCAATATGTATACCATGCAGGAAAGGAGGTGGGGGAGGGTTATGATAGACATTCAGGTACCTCAAGGGTATAAACAAGGTTCAGGAGGGCAGCATTTTTCAGAAAAAGAGATGTGCAAGAACAAGGGGTCACAGTATGAATCTGGAGGGGAGGCTCGGGTAATGTGAGGAAGTACTTTTACACAGAAAGGGTGGTGGACACATGGAACAGCCTCCCTGTGGAGGTCATGGGGCAAAAACAGTAGGTGAATTCAAGAATGCATGGGATAGACAGAAGGCAACCCTAGTGGTAGGAAAGAAAAGGTAAGCTGCAGATCAGTTAGGATCTGGAGTTTCTATGACCCTTGAGTACATAATTGCGATTTATAAAATGGTTCCTGTAATTTTTATTTTAAAAACTGAGTGATGGAGCTAGCCCATTGGTGCAGCATTAGCACCACCACTCGTGAAGCTAGCAACCCGGGATTGGGCATGATCTTGGGTTGTTGCGGAAATTGAGTGTCCCAGAGGAAGTTCTCCTGTGCCGGAGAGGGAGGGGCGTACGCCCCGCTGCACTACTGCCAACTAGGTGACCATAGATGATGGTACAAGCAGAGCCCGGAAGGGAGGGTGGGCATTTCCTGACTGTGACGGGAGTACACATGCATGCTTATGTCACTGCAGTCCTTGCCCTCGAAGTGCCCAGGGGAATAGAGAACAAGGAAAAGAATGCTGGCTGAGGCAGTATGATGTGTCATCCTCCTGCAGACCTTGCACTGCCTACTGGGCTTCCTGCATACCACATCCAAGCAGAACTCTCCCAGACCTGGGAGTGCTGCCACAGAAATGGGGGGCAGAGACGATGGGTCCTTGTTAGTTAAGCAGTGGTCATGATTTGTTCCAAATTGCCATCTAAACTCCAAAAAATTGACTTTCAAAAATGGCCCAATTCATGTATATGGAGCGCAACTCTGTTCTCTCCATACAGTGACTTCACAAAATGTGCTAATACAGGGTCGAATCACAGTCTGGAGAGGTACCAGGAAGTGGAAGAGAGCGGTACGGCTCGGTTCCGTGGAGCCAAAATACGATCCCTTCCCTTCCTAAATAGGGCCAGTTACAAACTGCAAGATCAGCAGCATGTGATTTGGGGGTAGGTAAGGGTTCTTTATGCTTCTTGGGGGGAGCACCAGTAAGGTTGCTCTTTAAGCGAGCTTTCCAGTCCTGGGGATCTTGGCAGCCTATCTGTTAGGGAACGCAGATATTATATGGCTGTTATTTCTGCATCAACTAAAAAAATAATTTTAAAACATTGGCTAGATTCTCATTTGCCTAGTTATGCAACCTGACATCAGCATCTCTTATTTAACCCGAGAGCTGAGGAAATGACTGCCAACTTGAACAACTGGGATGCATCCTTTGAGAAGAGAGTGGGAAAATTGTTTACTCTGTATTCAGTCACTTGCTGGGGATTGAATGCAGTAGCTTCTGCCAAATTCATCCTCCTCCCCCTGGCCGGTCTCTCAACACCCGAGCTCGCTTCTGAATCTGGTTAGCGCTACCACTGCGCCGGTGGGACAGCAAACAGGGCTGTTTCTAAACAGACACACAAGATGGTATACCGTGGGCACTTTATAGACTTCATGCATGCCCACAACTTTCAATTATGTTAAAAGTAATGCAGGTCTTTGAATAATGCCTGTTAGTGAGAGATGAACTTTTAACTTAAATAAGTAGTGTAAGATATATTTTTTTTGCAGTTACAGTGGACCTCGCTTATTTAGATTCAGATTTTAATTTCATTTTTGTCTGAATCGTTACACTTTTTTTCTTTCCTCTTTGCATCTTCTAATCTTTAGAACTTGCCCTTCATTCACCCCGATTATATCCTGTTCCCTTTCCCCCTCTATTTCAGAATGCTGTTGAATTGATGAATATAAGCATTTTGCATAATTTTTTTTCTTGTTTTTAAAATGTGAAAGTTCTGCTAGATCAAAGCAACTGGCGTTTGGTGATGTTGACCGTGATGTCATCAATGGAGTTTTTACAATTTTTGTTTCTTAAGGTCCACGTTCAAAAACCAGAGATTCTGATTCGGATTCAGATGATGAGTGGCCAACCCTGGAGAAGGCAGTGGCGATTCAGAAGGGGGAGTACTCTGAGCAGGTTGAAGTGAACCCAGAGGATGAGAAAGCCATTGAAATGTTCATGAACAAGAATCCTCCGCTCAGGTAAAAGTGTGGGTAGCATTGCCTCTGGAGGGTCACGTTTTGGAATATAGCCCCTTCCTTAGTCCTGGCATTGGTCAGGGTCTGTGGGGGCGTGCGTGTTTAATTATGATCTGTTCAGCAGTGCAAATGTTAAGCAGAATATTCCATTGGCCCATGGGGAGGGACAGCTACTAGCTAGACAGAAATGTTATTGGTCTTCCCATCATCTAAAAATTCTGAATTTTATTAGCACTTGCCATCCGAGCACATGGCTGCCAGTGGATCAGTACATTGTGTCACTGAGACGTGAAGCTGGGTGATGTCAAGCTGGTCGAGACAGGAAGGTTGTTGGTAGAGTCTTGACGTTGGAATAGGGGAAGTGAGCTGGGAATAGGAGCTTCCTGTCTTTGACACAGCGACTCTTTTTAAGTCCTCAGAAAAGTTCAACAACCCTGGAGTAATGTAGAGGATACCCCTTTTTTTAATTTTCTTTCTTTTACTTCATTGTGGTCATTGCTGAAGCTCCTGTCCAGGGTCGTCTCCTAATTGGATTGGTGTGTCCATCAGCCATGGTACCTTGTTTCATTAGTCTACCCCCCAGGAACAAGGTCCCGTTTCCAGCAATCTCCCTTTACAGCATACTCTGAACAAACGTGGATCATCGCAGCGTGGTCCCCGGAGGCCCATCCTTTCGGGGTGCCCGGTGGACGTGGGTGGTGACTGGCCCCGATCGTGATCCTGCCACCGGTGGGATTTTTGCCCCCCCTTTTTTTTTTCCTCCTCTTCTTTTCCCCCAGCCCACCTCCCTCAGCATGAGTGTGGACATTCGTGACTGTTTGGGGGGGAAGGGGCCAGGCAGCGTGTGGCCACCCACACCGCCAATGGCACCTTCCCCAAGCCTGTGCTTAGGTGTCTGTCTGTGAGTGACGCTGCATCAGATTATTCCCTGGGAGGAGAGTATCCAAGTAGACAATCTGAATCCTCCCTGCTGGCTTCTGCCTTCCTGAGTTCAGGGTGCAAAACCGGTTGGCAGTGTGCCAGAGCAGTTCATCCACCTCTTAGTGCCGTGGAGCTGGCCCAGAGAATGCACCTTTGGCCTGAATTCTAGGTGTCTGCAGTTATCAGCAGTGGCCGCAGATCATGGAAAAGCTGAAGCCCTTCTTGGCAAACCGTGATCTACCCCCCAACCCAAGTATTCACATTCATCGCATCGTGCCTTGGTTATAATAATGCATGGCATGCTTATAAGTGTTTTTGTTTTAGAATTTTGTTCCCCATGATATCCCCATTTAGACTCATGCCTGCTTTCCAAGAAGGTCCAAGGGGGCAGATCCAGCAGCTTGAGTCCCTAACTGGTACAAGACAAGCCTAGCATATAGTTAGGAAACGGGAAGGAAACAAGTAGAATATATACATAATTTGAGTTCTGTGCGGCAGAAAAGGGAGAGTATGTAGAGGGAGTAGAAGCAAAAGTGACCGGGGGGGGGGGGGGCATGCAGTAACAGCCTTGTAGCAGATTCATTTTCAAACCTTTTGTTTCATATATTTTTCAAAGTGGTATCAACCCCAGCGTTTCGCCTGGAATCGTGGACTTCTTCAGGAGTTTGCTAATTATAAGTGTTGCCTAACTTTTTCTGTATATAGTGCACTGTTCTTTTTTTAATATATATTCAGCTTATTAGATTCTGATTGCAGATAAATCACAGTCTCGCCTTCTGTGGAATATATTCATCCTCATCATTCTATATTTATATAGCGCCTTTCAATATCAAGGCACTGCACACATTGTTACAGCAAATATAAAAATGAATCTAAAAGCAGATAAAAACGAAGAGCAGTATAATTATTCAGAAATCGTTAGTCTGGGAAGGCCAGTGGATTCCACAGGGTTGGTGCTGCAAATGAGCACACTTGCTCCAGATGTTTTATTTATTTATTTATTTTATTGAATTTTGTTGACCCGGTAGGCCCAACGGGACTGGAAGTCCCTTTTTCAGGGGCGACCGGGGGGAAGGGGGATACAGTTGGCAAGCAACTGAAATTGAACCAGATGAAACTGTTGGTGATATTTTTACTGAATGTGGGAAATTTGGCCAGGACACAGGGAAAATCCCCTACTCTTTTCGATAAGTGCCATGGGATCTTTAACATCCACCTAAACTACCACCAATCCAGACAGATGGGACCTCGGTTTAACGTCTCATCCAAAAGACTGCACCTCAGAACTGTAGCACCCCCCGCATGCTGCACTACAGTGTCAGTATTGGGATATTAACGCAAGTGCCAGATGTGGGAACTGAACCCACATCCCTCTGATCTCCTGGCCTCAGAGACGAGTGTGCTACCTACTAAGCCACTGACAACCCTGGGAATCTCTAGCAATCCCTCATCGGCAGATCGGAGAGGACGATTTGGGGTGTAGGTAGTCAGGAGATCTTTCAGGTAGTCGGGTCCCTGTTCATGTGGGGCTTTAAAGGTAAGCAAGCCTACCTTATAGGTGATCAGCCACTGAACTGGCAGCCAGTGCAATCCGCGTAGCACAGGCGTAGTGTGACTGGACCTAGAGGTACCTGTCGGCAGCCTGGCTGCAGCGTTCTGCACCAGCTGCAAGCGGCGGATATCAACCCCAGACAGCCCTATGTAGAGGGCATTACAGTTGTCAAGATGGGTGGTGATGAAGGCGTGAACCAGTGTTGGAATGTCACCCGGCGGAACCAGATGTTTCACCCGGGCGATATTCCTCGTATGGTAAAATGAGGATTTGACTACAGCTGACACTTGAGATGTTAGGGTCAAAGCATCATCAAAAATAACACCCAGGTTTCGCACCCGATCTGAGGTCCTGAGCTGGACACCGTCAAACCATAGGCCAGACGCTTGCCCAACTCCCAGACCCACCCCCAGGCGACCCGGGTCCACAACCAGCACCTCAGTCTTATCCGGGTTTAATCTCAGCCAACTAGAGCCCATCCAGTCGTTGATCTCGGAAAGGTAGTTATTTAGCACAGAGTCCGCATCAACCTGTCTGGGCACAAAGGACATATACAGCTGAGTATCATCTGCACAGCAGTGAAAACTCGAGCCATATCGCCTAATGATATCTCCCAATGGTAGCATGTACACTGCGAACAACATGGGTGCCAATATGGAGCCCTGCAGCACCCCGTAGGACAAAGGGAGGGTGTCAGAAAAGTAAATTCCAGCGATCACCCTCTGAGATCTGCCTGCAAGGAAAGATCGAAAGCAATTGAGGACTGTACCTGACAATCCACAAAGAAGCCATAGGGTCTCCAAAAGCACTCCATGGTCCACAGTGTCAAAAGCTACTGAGAGATTGAGAAGGACCAAGCTGGTATGAGCCTTTTGATCTCTCACAATTAGAAGGTTGTTTAGTACTCGGACAAGGGCAGTCTCCGTGCTATGCCGTTTCCTAAAACCAGAGTGAAGGGCTTCATAGACATTGTGAGTTACAAGGTGATCATCTAGCTACAGCGCAGCCACCTTCTCAATAACCTTCCCCACAAAGGGAAGTTTAGAGACAGGTCATTAGTTAGCTGGATCGTCGGGATCTAAGGAAGGCTTTTTAGGAGTGGTCAATTTGATCGCCTCCTTCAAGGGATCCGGAAAGATCCCCTCTTCCAAGGATCTCCATACAGTTTCAGCTAGGATTGGGCAGATAACATCTACATACTCCACTAAAAGGGGATAGGGTTCGGATCCAAACTGCAACAGGTTGGGCGCAGAATCTGGACAGTCTTCACAATGTCCATGAATTCCGGTTGGCTGAAATCTGTCCAGACAAACCGGGTGCTCACCACCCCTGGCCGACCTCCACAACCCCTCGTAGAGAGAGCCGGGCCGATTCCTGACCTGATGCTGGCAACCTTATCTGCGAAGAACCGAGCTAGCTCATCACACTCATTCTGTGAAAAACTCTTCCGGACTGGGGACAGATTGGATTGCACAATCTGTCAACGGTTCGGAAGAGTTGAGCCGGTAAGTTCTGTGCTGCAGACATCTTCCTGGACAGGAACTCTGCCTTCTTACGGGTGGTTTGTGAGTGATTAGTCATTATAATGTTCTACCAATCTAAGCCTGTCAGCATCCAGGCTGGACTTCCACCAAGCTCTCTCCAGCCTTCAACCAACTCGCCTCAATTCCTTCAAGGACCCATCATACCGGGGGACCTTGGGCAAAGCGTGAGTGGTCAAACACGAACAGGAGCAATTAAGTCCAGGGCATCTCCCACTGCCTTATTATAGGCTAGTACAAGATCCCCTGGACTTGTGCTTTCACCCAGCAATCCCGATCGGTCCAGAACTGCCGATAGACCAGTTGGGGTAGCTTTCCTTAAAAGGAGGTACTGGACGATCTCCGAAGGGGTAGGTCCAATCAGGGGGCCGCGAAGCTGAACCCTATGGTGTGATGGTTAAACAAACTGACTGGTTCCACCCCCAAGTCAGAGATCTCCATCCCCAGGAGGAAAGGCAGATCCAATGAGTGACCTCCTCCTGTATGGGTAGAGGAGGTAACTACCTGTGTGAGGCCCAGCATTATCATTAGCTGGAGGAGATTTTCACCAAATTGTGAGAGTTCATCGTCGACCCAGGCATTGAAGTCCCCCCAGAATTATCCATCTAGGGGAGCCCAATACCACATCGACGATGAAATCCACGATCTCCTGCAGAAATAAACCCCCATCACCTGGTGGACAATAAATGAGGAGTATCCTGCAACCTACACCCTCACCCATGATACATTCAAAGGATCTGGTGGTCCCTACTGGAACATCCACAAAGCCCAGTTTGGTCTTAAAAAAGATGGCTACACCCCCAACCCTACAATCTAACCTCGGGTGGTGAATCACCGAGAACCTAGCCGGCACTGCAGAAGCCAATACTGGGCCTGCATTTTCGTCCAGCCAGGTCTCTGTGATACAAGCCAGATCCACCGTATCAACAAGATCAGCTATAATATCCGCCTTGTTTTTGATGGACCTGGCATTCCATAACACCGCTCGGGTTGGATGAGATGCTGGGGAAGACCTCAACTCCTGACCAGTATTAACTACTGGGCCCTTGGGTATGGAGACAAGGCAGGGATTACTCTTGTCCTGGCACCATTTCACCCAGGATGTCGCCTGGTCCCTACCATGCCAATCTGTCCCCCCTCTCCCTTCCCCCACCATGCCCAGTTCTCACCCCTTTCCTGCACCTCCTCGCAATCCACAAGAATTGACAGTGTCTGTAAATCTCGGTCGGCAAATAAGGGCAGTTAAAGGGGCGTAGACCCCTGAACCTGGTGGGGGAATACTGCCTGACCATCATTTGGCTTCCCCAACACATTTTAAAATTAATAAATGCACACTAAATTAACTTAATTCCACCCAAACCCAACTAAATATAAGATAGAAACTAAAAACAAAATACAAACTGAAAAATAAATTATTCTATTCAAAAATATACATAAACTACATAACAGTGGAAGGAGACAGAGGGCTATGGTACCCAATTAGGGCCCTGACGCATGAACAGACTTGATAGACCAATAGGCCTACTCTGCTAGCGTCTAGTATGTTAGCATAAACATAAAAGTTTGCAAACTTAATTACGCTGCAAATACTTCAAGTACTAAAAATAGATAACGTAAACATAGCCCAGTCCATGAAGAAACTACGTTTTAGTCCATGGAGCTCCCACCTTCTAGGGCCAAACAACTGTCCATTTAATAGACCCAGAGGACTCTCACTCCTAGGGTCAGCAGGATAGAACTTACATTTAAAACCTCAGTCTTTGTCAATTCCAGGCTTGAAATTTATAAAAACTAAATGTCAGTAATCGGTCCTCCGTGAGCTCTCACCATCATGCAGAAAGCAAAAGCTGACCACGTTTCTCAGGTAATATAATCCAAGACAGCTTTTTAAATATAATGTTAGAGTCAGAGAGGCATGCAGAACAGACAGCTCATGCAGCAACTTCCGACTCTCCCCTCATTTGCTGCAAGTCAACGGAAGCAATAATAACACAGCAATGATGATACAGCTGCAGTCCAGACTCCAATTGTAACCCCCATCTGGCAAGATAATCCAGGGATAGTGTCACTTTGTTTCGCTTCAAAGCCAAGATGTCACAAGCTTGTGGGGCCCCACTTCCCCCAGGCCACCCGCCCCTCCCCAGACCCTACCACTGCCTCAACGGCTCTTCAGCCACTGCACCACAGGTCAGAAGTATTGCAGGCGCAGCTGCCCACCGACAACTGCACTGCGACGCACCACCAGGTCGAGGACTAGAACCAGGACAGAGCACCCCTCAACAGCAGGCAAACACCCGCCGACAAGCCACTGCTACGCTCACTTCCACACCGTTTCCTATACTGGTCACTGTGGGCACTGTAAGTGGTTCTGTGAGTTCTCACCTTGTGTCTGACTCACTCTCCAGCAGAGTATGTAGAGATCAAAGATAGATGGCTAACAGATTGGGGGTTCAGAAGTAGGTGGACTTAAAATGAAGTCTATTCCACTGTCTATCGATGATGCAGAATGCAGCAGCTGGGTTTCCCTGCTTGCCGGTGGTGCAGAATGCAGCAGCTGGGTTCCACTGCCTGTCAGTGGTGCAGAATGCAGCAGCTGGGTTCCACTGCCCGCCGGTGGCGCAGAATGCAAGCGAACATGTGAATGTGCCAGCAGAAACAGACCATCCAGTCTGAGTCTGCTCGAGTGCGCAGCTAGCGCCCCTAGTTTGCAGCTGCCCCACCCCCTCCCTTTGTCATCCCACTGCCACCCTCACTCTCCCCTGTCCCACGCCCTTTTGAAGCTCTTCACAGATTTACATGATACCACCCATTCTGGTAGTGCATCCCATTTTGCTACCACCCTCTCTGTGAAATAGTGTCTCCTTGTTTTCCTCCTAAATCTTCCCCCCTCTATTCTTAGCCCATGCCCTCTGGTGTCCCTCCCCCTCCTTAGCGTAAGGACCTCGTCTGCCCCATCCTTATTGATTCCCCTCAGATACTTGAATGTCTCTATCATGTCCCCCATAGTCCCTTCTATCCTCCAGGGTGTACATATTCAGGTCTCCCAGTCTGCTCGCATAGTCTCTCTCCTCCATTCCACATATCATCTTTGTTGCCCTCCTCTGCACCCCCTCCAGTAGCCTGATATCACACTTTAGGTATGGCCTCCAAAACTGCACACAGTACTTTAAGTGTGGCCTTACCAGCAACCTGTAGAGGGGCAAGATCAACTCTCTTCATCTGGACGAAAATCCCCTCACTATGCACCCCAGCATTTTGTTTGCTTTTGCAGCTGCTCTCCTGCACTGGGCAGTATTGTTCATAGTCCCTGTTATCATTACCCCATGGTCCTTCTCCTCCTCAGTGATCCCAGCTTAACCCCCCTCAGCCAGTATTCTCTTCCTGGGTTCTTTGTCCCAAAGTGCGTAACCTTACACCACTTTGCATTGAACCCCAGCTGTCACCTCTCTAACTACTCCTGTAGCTTACTTAGGTCCCCCTGCAGCTGCTTCCATCCACCACTGCTCCGATTTTGGTGTCATCAGCGAACAGACTTACTTTGCTCACCACCCCATGCAGCAGCTGGGTTCCACCGCCTGCCGGTGGTGCAGAGTGCAGCAGCTGGGTTCCACCGCCTGCCGGTGGTGCAGAGTGCAGCAGCTGGGTTCCACCGCCTGCCGGTGGTGCAGAGTGCAGCAGCTGGGTTCCACCGCCTGCTGGTGGTGCAGAGTGCAGCAGCTGGGTTCCACTGCTGTACTGCCACCTGGGTGACCATAGATGGCAGTGTAGTTGGAATGACTTGGAGAGAGGATGCATGCTGGTGATACGCAAGGATACGTCTGCTTACACATTAGTACCCTCAAGCCAGCATCCTCAGTACTGGGTAAACCTAAGGAGAAAAATCCTGGTAGGGCGTCAGCATGATCGTGGTGCTTGCTTCTCGGAGGCTGCCCTGATCCTGCTGCAGAATGTCTTCAACACATGATGGATCAGAGGGAGAGCTGCCATGACCCCTAATTGTATCCACTACGGAGACCAGTGATGAGAATGAGGGACACAGTGTGAAGGTGGGTAAGTGACCAAGAAGGCACAGACAGGGCTGGAAAGTGGCGAAACTGAGTAGGGCAGCTTTGGTGATGGGGCTAAACAGTAATAATATAAACAAACAAAGGACTAAAATCAGTTGTGTTTTAACAGGCATTTTTGTAATTATGCACCGTGTTATCTGTTCCAATTAACTGTGAAAAGTAGATTGTTGGGTCATTTTAGGTGGCTTTTGTGCCATGGATTTAAACTGAATAAGTTATTAAGCCAGCCCTGGTAGCCACACTACCGCTTGCATCTAGGAATCTGCACGGTTCATTGTGGGACTGGTTTGGTGGAAGGATTTGTTTTTTCAAATCTGTGTGTTTATGCACCCCCCCCCCTTGTCTCTTGTCCCCCGGTTCCTTCAAGATCCCCATGTTACAGCCATGGGGGCACTCCTGCCTTATCGTTATTGCCAACCTCCATGCTGCCGTGAGTATCGCCCGCCCTGAGGGCAGATTGGTGGATTTACTCCCAAACTTACTTTTCTTGTTAGGAAGCGAGCAACCGGTAGGTAGAACCGCAGTCCTGAATATACTGAGGTCTTTCATCTGCGGGGATCGGGGCCATTTGATCTTTTCCCGGTCCTTTCCCTAGGGACTCCGACGTGCAGTGATGTCAAGGGGCATTCTCTCGTGCTGAGCGAAGTAATGTCCACCCACGGAGTCTTGTTTCCCCTGGTCCTCCATTCACACTGCCACTTGTGATCAGCCAGGTGGCAGTATTGTTGCCAAGGACTGTAACCCACTCCCTCTCCCCCGGACGGCCCCCTGATGATCTGTGCTTTTGCTACCACAGCACTTATGCACCGGCTCTTGGAAGAAGGATTGAGGGTCCCAAGATCTGCTTCCTTTCCTTGGGGAAGGGAAGCAAGCTTCTCGCTGTGGGACTCCTACTTGGTGGAGGCCGTGTGGCAGCACAGATGGGAGCATATGCATCTGCTGGATGTCTTGCACATATGTGCACCATGGCACGCTTGCATCACTGCACATTACGCCCCTGGAAAGAAAAGTGAAAAGGCTGGGCTGCTACCTGCCTGCACCCCTGGCAGGCTCTTGCACGAAATACACAGCTGGACACTCACCACATTGAGGTCCTGGGTAAGAGAAGGATAACTAGTAAATCCGTGAGAAGGTCAGTGACGGGGCTGGGGGTGTCGTAGGGCAGACTGGAGGGGAAAAAAAAAAGCCTAATTGAAAAACCAAAACAAAATTCCGCTATATCTCCAGACATTCTCCATAACTGGACAAACGCTCAAAATGAATGCATTGGATAAGCTCACTGCCCTAACAAGGCACAACCATAGCGCAGAGTTCTAATTTTGCCTGTCAAAAAAACCAAAAAATTCTGTTCCAGTTTAAAGTATAGAGTGCAAGGCCAGTATCAGGATGGCAAGTAAGTGCATTGTATCTTAGCAAACTACAGTTCTCCGACTAGCAAAACCCAAAGCTGTTCTGGTCGCAGATTAATAGTCTCCTCAAAGGTGCAAAGCAGGCCCCCCCCCACCCCCATGATATACTGTACAATGTCAACTATACAAATGATCCTGCCCTTGTAGCTGAGGCTTTTAATGTGTTTTTCATGGATCTGGCCCAGTTTAAAGATCCTTTCCAGAATATCTCCTCTGCCCATGCCCCGCCTCCCCTGAACGTACATTCATTACACCGGCCAGGGTTTCACTTTAGACCGAGGGATCCACTGGCTATGACAAATTAGAGCCCAGACTGCTCAGACTTGGTGCCCACATCCTCACTGCCCCCATAACCACTCGACCTGCCCCTACCGCATGAACTTCTGAGTGCCTGGAAGGTTGCCCATTAGTCCCCATATTCAAAGGTGGTGCTAGGTAACCTGCTGAGAATTACCGACTCCTCTCCATACTGTGTACCCTTTCAGAAATCTTAGAGCTTGATTTTCGGTCAGATCCAGGAGTACCTTGATGTATACTCTCTGGCGACTGCTGCCCAATGTGGCTTTTGCAAGAACCATAGCACCAACATAGCCCTAGTCCGACTGACAACTGACATACTCGAAGCCCCTGAATCCCAAAGAGCAACGGGAAGCAGTTTTCATGGACCTAAGTAAGATTTCTTTAATGATTTTTTGGGGGATGCTGACAGGGAGCTCCAGTCCCTCCTTCGGAAGGACTCATTTTCTGACCTGCTAGTCGGTCATCATGGATCCTGTCGGCTCCTGATTTTTTAATTGTTGTGCTCGCCCCGGGACCACGACTGTGCAATGGGTGGACTGGCTGTCTCTACCTCCATGGAAGTAGCCTACCTCCATCGGCGTGGGCCCTTCCCCATTCTTAGTGCGCCTGTGGCTGACAGCCAGCCACCACTGGGTGCCAGTCTACACAGTGCGCTGGGCGATTTCCCGAGGAAGCAGAGCTGTTCACGGATCTATCAGCTTCCCTCATCCCACTGACCCCAGTAACCTGAGTCCGCTCCTGTACTCGAAGTCGCCAGTGTGGCGTGAGGTGTGGCATTAACCTCCTCGCCACCGGGTCAGACCTAACTAAGGCTTTTGATTCTGCTTCTCCTCAAACTCAAAAAAACTATATTTAAAAAAAAAAAAAAAAAAAGCTAAAACTCAAAACTTGGGCTTGATAACCTGACCTGCTCTTGGTTCACTAGTTGCCTGACTGTCCGTAAGCAGTTGGTAAAATGGAGAGGGAGCCTTTCCTCCCAGCGAAATATCACAGGGTCCACCAAGGTTCCATCCTCAGCCTCCTGCTGATCTTACTTCGAGTGGGAGCTCTTGCAGCAGGCTATAACCATTCGGACTAATGCCGCAGGCCTTAGGACCCACTGGAAAAAATTCTTACCTAGCAGTACCCAGCAGGGACTACCCCCCGACATCGGCCACGGTACATAAGGGGTGGGCCCCGACTCCACCCCAGTTCTTTTCCCGCTGTGACTTGCTCACGTTGGGGAAGTTCTGGCTATCCAGCCCAGCAAAAGAAAGAAAAACAAACAGAGTACTGTTGAAGACACAGGCTGAGGGGGCTTGGATGATTCTAATCGCCCCATTGCGGCCTCGGAAGATTTAGTTCCCACTACTTCAGCGGTTGTCCTTGGAACGTCCAGTATCGCTGCCAATATGCTCGCAGAGACTGTCCCAGGATCGGGGCACGCTGGTCCATCTGGATCTCGGATCTTTGCACCTTCATGCTTGGCTCCTGCAGACATAGCAAAATCCAGGTATGGGGTATCCCAGGAGGTGGCGGACGTCATCGTCTTGGCGAGGAAGCCGTTTATTCGCTCTGCTTATGCTATGAAGTGGAAGCACTTCTGCTTATGGGCGTCATCTCACCATCTGGACCCCCTTACCTGTCCGGTGAACTCAACATTGCAGTATCTCCTTTCCTTATACCAACAAGGCTTGAGCTACTCTTCTGTAAAGGTGCACATGTGGGCCATCTCTGCATATCATGCCCTCTTGGGGGATAGAACCATAGCCCAACTGGACGTGGCCCGCACTTTTTTACAGGGTATTCTGCATATGAGACCTCCCATTAGGGATCCTAGCCCTCCCTGGGACCTCCTGTTTGTGTTGGAGAAGCTCATTCTTCTTCCCTTTGAACCAGTGGCTGATTGTGAGCTGCATTACCTTTCCTGGTAGATTTGTTTTTTAGTTGCTGTTACCTCAGCTCGAAGAGTTTCCGAACTCCAGGCTCTGATGTGTAAAGAGCCTTATTTGGTTTTTTACAGGAAAAGGGCTTCCCTTTGAACAAATCCTAAGTTCCTTCCTAAAGTGGTCTTGAAGTTGACACTCAACCAGTCGGTTGACCTTCCAGTTTATTTTTCTTCCCCTTCTAGTAGGGGAGAAGCTGTCCTTCACACACTGGATGTTCACAGGGCGCAGAGGTCCTACCTCAAGTGCACAGCTGCATACCGAAAATCGGAGCAACTGTTTGTGGCCTTTGTGCCACAACACTTGGGCAAACCGGTGTCTAAGCAGACTATTTCTAAGTGGCTTGTCCACTGTATTGTGTTTTGTTATGAGAAACACAACAAACCCCTTCCGGGCCCAGTTAGGGGTCACTCCACCAGGGGAGTCTCGGCTTCCTTTGCTGCTTTGAAGAATGTCTCTGTAAGGGACATCTGTGCGGCAGCCACCTGGGATTCTGTGCACACATTTATGAAGCACTATAGCCTGGACATTACATCCAGACGCCGTGCCGGTTTTGGCTTGGCAGTCCTTCAAGGACTACTTTCCTAACCTGCTGTGTTTTCAGCATTCTTCCATCCTTCCTTCTCCCGGGGTTAGGCACTTCCTTGGCGTGAGACTGCTTGGGATTCAGTCCTAATGGTTATAGCCTGCTGCAAGAGCTCCCACGCGAAGTAAGATAGTAGAGTTACGTAAGAACTTACCGTAACAATAGATCTTCGAGAGGAGCTCTTGCAGCGGGTGTGCTTTCCTGCCCTCCATCCCCCGAGTGAGGTGTTCAGCACATCATCTACAGGCTTCGCTTCTTTCTCTCGTTACGGCCCGTTCATGGGTCTTGGCGGGGGATCTAGGGTGGAGCCGGGGCCCGCCCCTTGTGTACTGTGACCCGTGACTGACGTCGGGGTGGAGCTGACGTCGGGGGATGGTCCCTGCTGGGGTAATGCTAGCTAAGAATTTTTTCCGGTGGGTCCTAAGGCCTGCAGCGTTAGTCGGAATGGTTATAACCTGCTGCAAGAGCTCCTCTTGAAGATCTACTGTTACGATAAGTTCTTACTTAACTGTATTTTCTCTCTTTTGTAAATGACCTACCAGAGCACTGTGGCAGTGCTAGTGTCGCTCTCTGTGCTGATAATGTGGTGCTCTACAAAAGCCACTCTGAAATTGTCTTAGGTGAGAGGTATCTCAAAGCTGACTGTCTCCTATTGGAATCGTAGCTTAAGGCAAACAACCTGCTGCTAAATTTAACAAAACTAAGTCCATCCTCTTTGGCCCTAGTTGTTGGGCACAGATTGGAGCAAACTATTAAAAATCACCTTCGAAAAAGGTGATCCCATTGAGATGGTAACCTCACTCAAGTACCTGGGTGTCATCCTGGACCAGGAGCTCTCATCCAGATCTCAAGGTGGATAGAGCAACCAAAACTTTTAACCAAAGATGATGACGACATTTTTATTTTTATCCAGGTATAAAATTTAGAGAACAAATATCTCTGTTTACAAATAATGCCCTGTTACAAAAACATTTATTCTAACACACAATAACAAACATACATATAATTACACAATTTTCTCAAAAAATATTAAACTCAAATACAAATTAAAACATGGGGATACGTTTACACTTTCATAAAAAATCCCTACCTCTTGACAGAAGCTAAGGATCTTACTTCGAAAGGGTTTCGGCAGTAGGTCATAACAAGTAGGACTGCGCCTTCTAACATCAGAACCCGCACAGCAGACTTTTCCAGCAATGCCTGCCCATCCGACGTCACGTGACCCTATATAGTGAGTAGCCCCCACACTCTGCTTCCAGTTCTTTACCACTGTTGATCTGTGCCCAGTTCCTAGTGGTAAACATTGCTCAGCTGATCACCATTCTTATTTTCTCAAAGTTCGGTCTCGAATCTCGTTTCATTTATGTCTTCTTCACCTCCGACAGCGAAGACAAAGAAGTGCGGCACACAGATACCTCATAAGGCCTGAACCATGACACCATGGCCTGTCCTGACTGCAAGCCCTTTAATCAGGCCACCCGAAAGCGGAGACAGCAGGCTTTGGAGGCCCATCTTCTCAAGGTCAGAATGGCCACTTTAGAGAAGGAGATGCAGAAATTGAGGGATACCGCTTTTTCCCTTTTTCTGAGTCGAAGAAGAAAAAGAAAGACAAGGGAAAGCACCGGGAGCGGGAGTGCCTGGAGGATCGAGACTGAGTGGGCTCCAGTAAGCCCTTGACCACTAAGGCTGTCCCCTCGCCGCCTGCCCTTGTGGTTGTTCAGGCCGTGACTGGGACACCCCCAGGTCTCACTGCTGCTTTTCTCCCAGTTTCTACTGGTAAGTTGCCGCTGTTTTTGACAGAGGAGAACTTTGGTTTCAGAGCAAGAAACAGCAGTCTAGAACTACAGATTTTTTTTACTGATAAATCACTTCTATTTCGGTAGGAGTCAGTACCTGTTTGGATTAAGCAAACAGATACTTTATTAGAAAAAAGGGGTCTCATTTAAGTAACAAAAAAACTAAAGTCACTGTGTGTTTCTCTGAGGAAGGGGGCTGTATCAGCCTAATTTACTGAGTCAGGAGCAGAGGGTGAATCTAATTGGGGGTGTGGCTTAGGAGCACAGGAGTACAAAGCAGGTGTCTCCAATTATAGCTTCCTGCTGTTTTTGACAGAGGAGAACTTTGGATTCAGAGCAAGAAACAGTCTAGAACTACAGATTTTTAACTAATTGCCCTCCTTCCCACCCTAAGCTAGTTCTACTTTTATAGCCACTGGATTTGACTGACAACAGGAATTTCCTGTTTGGCAGTAGGAAAGGAAGGATCACTGAGACACATTAGTTTCATCAACCTTGAAGGAACCTAAAAAAAATAACTCTTCTCCCCCCCCCCCGGCTGCTGGCGGTCTGAGTCTAAGCACGGAAGAAGGAGACTGCTGAAGACTACAGGAAGTTCCTGTCCCAGAACAGGAAGGGCGAGAGTTGTAAGGGCACATAGGCAGTAGGAAAGTAAGTGTAAAAATACATAGAGGGAGGAGACAGTAAGCATACAAAGCAACAGGAGAGGGGACACAAAATATGTTAAGATGGGAGTGGTGCAGTGCAGTGGCTGTGGGGCAGCAGTGTTCCGGGAGACATTCTGGAGGCTGCGATGCTGCCCTGTATGCAGGCACCTCTCTGGTCTGAGGGAGGAGGTTGCCCGTCTCCAGGCTGACTTGGCTAGGATTCGTGAAACTTTTCCCCCACCCAGTGACCACCAGGG
Source organism: Neoceratodus forsteri (assembly GCA_016271365.2). Lineage (NCBI taxonomy): Eukaryota > Metazoa > Chordata > Ceratodontiformes > Ceratodontidae > Neoceratodus > Neoceratodus forsteri. The sequence continues at coordinate 127,316,831 of JADMNL010000029.1, forward strand.
TCACCACCGTTACCTCAGAGGTTGCCAAGAAAGAGGAGCGGTTGGACCAAGGTGGGCTCAAGGAGGGAGAGGGTGGTGGAACAGAGGTGCATCCCTCTAGTTGTCCCTCTCCACAGTTCATATACTGTTCTGGCAAAGTGTGGTTCCTCTATGGAGGCACCTGCAGTGGAGACCAAGGAGGATGCTGGGAACCTCCACAAGAGAGACCCACAGGAGGATGGCACGAGACCCCACAGGGGAAGGAAACAACTCCTGGTGGGGGACTCTATAATTAGGGGGTAGAAGTGGGGAGGAAGGGTATATAGGGAGGTGGCAGCAAGGCTCGGCTTACAGCTTGCTGGGACAGGAAGCGAATCCTCAGGATTGCGTGGAGCAGCTGCACAAGGAGGGAGCTGGATGTCATTGTCCACCTAGGGACAAATGACCTGGCTGTGAACAGGATCAGAGCGGTGCAAGAGTAGTTTGTGGAGTTGGGGAGGAGCCTTAGACAAGTAGCATGTACGGTAACCTTTTTGGAGGTGCTGCCTGTCTATGGCAAGGATGATGCTAGGGTAATCCGTACTATGGGATTCAATGAATGGTTGAAAAACTGGTGTGGAGCTCAGGGTTTTGGCTTCATTGGGGACTGGGGAGCCACCTGGAGGGATGCAGGCTTGTACTGGTGCGATGGTCTGCATCTATCCAGAGGGAGAACCAGGATCCCAGGTGACTGGTTTAAATGCTTCGTTGGCAAGCATTTAAACTAGTCAAAGGGGAGCACTGAAAGGAGCAGGGAAATCCCAGCCCCCACAAAACACACAGTAGTTGAGAGATAAACACCAAGGTAGAGAAGTCAGTGAGAGGACAGGTGTAAATGCAGAAAAGACAGTAAGGACAGAGATGGGGCTAAAACGGGTAAGGCCATAAAAAATAAATGGAAGGTGATGAGTACCAGTGCCCGCAGTCTGTGCAACAAGCTCCCTGAACTAGTGGCCTTGATGGAAGAGGGATGCCTGGATATTGTGGCAGTCACTGAAACATGGTACACAGAGAACCATGACTGGGATGTCAACATACCAGGATACACAATCTACAGAAGGGACAGGGTGGGTAAAAGAGGAAGAGGAGTAGCTCTCTGTATAAGGGAAGGGACTAAAGCAACTGAACTAAAGAGTATACAGGAAGTTGATGAGTCACTATGGGTCACCCTGGAGACAGGAAATGGCACCACAATCCGCATGGGAGTTGTGTACAGACCCCCATCTCATGGGGAGGAAATAGACAAGGAAATGATAGAAGACATCCTTAAAATGGCAGGAAAAGGGGGAGATATTGTTGATGAGGGACCTGAATATGCCAGATATTAACTGGAGTACCTTTGCTGCAGGCACATCCAAGAGCAGGGTCATTCTTGATGCTCTACAGGGGGCATGCCTCAGACAGCTAGTGTTGAAACCCACTCGGGAGGGAACAGTCTTATACATGGTACTCTCAAGTGAGGAAGGAGAAAGGATCTCGGATTTAGAAGTGGGTAGCCATCTGGGGACCAGTGACCACCAAACAGTGTGGTTCACAATAAACACAGCCATAGAGTCAAGCTATACAAAAACAAGAGTATTGGACTTTAGGAAGGCTGACTTTGAGAAAATGAGAGAGTGCCTCAGAAAAGCACTCGCTAACGGGCAAGAAGGAGGGGTGGAGGAACGATGGGGAATAATCAAAACAGCCATCGCAGAGGCAACAAGCCTTTGTGTGAAGCAAATCAACAAAACAAAATGAAGGAAAAAACACTATGGTTCTCAAAAGAGGTGGCAGGGACGGTTAAGGAGAAAAGGATAGCATTCAGGAAATATAAGGAAACACAGAAGGAGCAGGACAGAGAACTTTATCAGTTAAAGCAGAAGGAGACAGAGAAGGCAGTCAGAATAGCAAAGGCACAAACTGAGGAAAAGATAGCCAACTCTGTTAAGAAGGGGGATAAGACCTTTTATAGGTACATTAGGGAGTGAAGAAGGACTAAGGGAGGGATACAGAGACTTAATAAAGGGGAGGGAATGTGGGCAGAGGGTGACAGTGAAAAAGCAGGGATACTGAACGAATATTTGTGCTCAGTATTCACAACGGAAGAGGAGGGGGAGGTACCTAAACCAAATGAGAGAAACTCTGAATGGGGGGGGGGTTGATACCAGTCCATTCACAGAAGAAAGGGTTTTGAAAGAACTCTTGAAACTGAGGGTATACAAAGCAATGGGGCCTGATTGGATTCACCCAAGAATTCTAAAAGAACTAAGGGTAGAACTAGTAACACCACTGACTACTCTCTTTAACAAATCATGGGAGGATGGGGTGGTACCTGAGGACTGGAGGAGAGCAAATGTGATTCCACTTCACACAAGGGGGAGCAGGGCAGAGGCAGGAAACTACAGTCCAGTTAATTTGACTTCAGTGGTAGGGAAAATGATGGAATCACTTCTGAAGGAAAGAATTGTTGAGTACCTAGGGGCCAGTGGGGCACAGGACCCAAGGCAGCATGGTTTCACAGCAGTAAGGTCATGTCAGACGAACTTAATAGATTTCTTTGACTGGGTGACCAAAGTAGTAGACCAGGGAGGGTCTGTGAATATGGCCTGCCTAGATTTTAGCAAGGTATTTGACACAGTCTCACACAAAAGAATAATACACAAGTTAGCCAGGCTTGGAGTGGGTCCCAAGGTGGTAGCCTGGATAACAAACTGTCTGGACAACAGGACACAAAGGGTAATAGTAAATGGAGTTCACAGTGAAGAAAGGATGGTAACTAGAGGGGTACCGCAGGGTTCGGTACTGGGACCGGTTCTCTTTAATATCTTTATAAGTGACATTGGAGAGCACCTGGAAGGAAAGATATGTCTCTTTGCACATGACACAAAAATCTGCAACAGGGTTGATACACAAGGTGGGGTGGAAAGGATGAAAAGGAACTTGGCAAGATTGGAGGAATGGTCAAATATGTGGCAGCTCAGATTCAATGCAAAGAAGTGCAAGGTAATTTATCTGGGAAACAAAAACCCAGGGGAAGAGTACACAATGGGGGGTGAGTTAATAACAACACAAATCGAAAGAGACCTAGGAGTAATTATATCAGATGACCTAAAGGTGGGCAAGCAATGTGAGAAGGCAGTAAGGAGGGCTAGGGGGATACGGGGATGCATAGGGAGAGGCATCAACAGTAGAAAACAGGAAGTTATCCCTCTGTACAGACAGTTAGTGAGACCCCATCTGGAGTACTGCATGCAATTCTGGAGACCCCATCTCCACAAAGACATAGAGTGGAGGCTGTTCAGAGAAGGGCAACCAAAATGGTGCAGTGGTCTGCACCAGAAGACGACGAGGAGAGACTAAAGCAGCTCAATATGTATACCCTGGAGGAAAGAGGGGGACATGATAGAAACTTTCAAGTATCTAAAGGGAATTAACAAAGTACAAGAGGGTAGCATCTTTCAGAAGAAGAATGTGCAAGAACAAGGGGCACAATTTGAAGATAGAGGGGAATGGCTCAGAGGTAATGTTAGAAAGTATTTTTTCACAGAGAGGGTTGTGGATGCATGGGACAGCCTTCCTGAGGAGGTTGTAGAGTCAGGAACAGTGGGAGAATTCAAGAATGCATGGGACAAGCATAAGGCAATTCTAGTGTGGGGTAGGAGGAAGTAAGCTGTTGATTATCTAGAATCTGCAGCTTATCCATCAGGTAGGGAAATGGGCAGACTTGGTGGGCCAAGCGATCCTTATCTGCCGTCAAATTATATGTTTCTAAGTTGTCTGCTGGCTCCTCTGGCGAATGCCTAGTGTCCGCCGATAAGTTGGCCCCCGGCTTCTCTGAGGCCTGCCCGGCTGTCAAGTTGGGTCCCATGATCAGTTGGAGACCAGCGCGACTGACCGATAAGCCAATCGAGGGTCTTTCCCTCCTCCGCCTGGTCCCTCTTCCGTCTGATAAGCCAGTTGCTGCCTTTGCTGATGACTGCCTGGACGCTGCTTACCTGTCCGGGGGCTGAAGCCACCTTACCCAACATCTGGTCGAGTATACCATTGGCTGTCAGCCAACCCTCCCCACAGGCTTCCCATGGGCAGGAGCCTTTCCCTCCACCTCCCTGGTGGACTCTCCAAACCCAATTGTTACATCTGGCACAGAGGAGGAAGCGGGACCCCTGGAGGTGGTACTTTCCTCTCCCACTCCAATGACAACGTCCCAGGTCCCCCCAAGGGACACCAGGCCTAGGGCACCTGCGCCAGACCTCATCGTTCGCAGGGTACCTGACCCTGTTATTCCGACACTGGACCCGCAGATAGCGCCGCAGGTGGGACCTCCTCTAGATGCACCCTTTTGGGCGCAAGGGGCTATGACTGGTACATGAACCGCCTGCCCAACCCCCAAAATCAGGGCTGTCGCGAAGTTTTGTGACGTGGCCCAGCGCCACAGATCCAGACGACACGCAGGCCTGATTACAGCTTCTCAAATGTCTGTGCCTCTGACGTCAGGTATCCTGATGCTGGATATTGTCCCTGGCCCATCTTGGCCACACATCATTCTCCAGGAGTATCTGCCTCACCAGGGGCAAACATCTGCCTATCTTCCATCTGACCCAACGTTGGGTTCTGTAACCCACTCCGTTTATTCAGGGTATCACCCTTCAGGTTACCCCTATTATCAGGGCTGCCCTCAGCATCATTATCATTTTCAGAGGTTGGGTACACCCTTTTATCATTACCCGCCCACCCACGCAGCCTTACGCTTCCACCTCCTCCTCCTCCGGCCCCACAACAGGATTTCCATTCTTTAATCCAGTCCTGGTGGAAGGAGGCTTGGTCGGAACTGGTCTCTGATTTAGAGCGGCATCTGCCACCCCCGATTGTCACTCCTCCTTCTCATTCCCTGTCTCCTGTCAGCTCTATCCGCTCGACAGTGTATATCTCAGGGACCATACCTCAGGAGGTTACCCTTCTGGACTTCGGAACCCCTCCTCCTCGGATGATTCCTCTGGTGGGCATTCCTCCATTGCTAAGGGCAAGGAATCGCTCACATCTCCTCCAGAGGATCCTTCTTTCCTGGAGTTGTTGCATATCTTCCAGCAGTCCAATGGCTGGAATTCTGAGGAGCAAGACTTGAAAAGGAAACGCCTTGTGGAACACTTAGATTTGGAGACTGTTTCTTCTATTCCTGCCCCCCCGGACAGGGCACTGGGTCAGGTGAGCACATACAATAACAACGCCACCAACAATAGTGCCACAAGTTAGGTGCCAGTTTCTTTTTTGCGGGGGCTCTGCCCCCGCATCTCCCCATCATTAGGATTCTCATTCTGAGGGGGAGTGGATCCCGGGGAAAGTTATAAAGTTTGGAGCCATTAGGGCCCCATTTAAAACAATTCAAAGTCTGGCGGTGTGCTAAAACGGTTGGAGACCAGGATTAGAACCCTGGTCTCCACCGCTGCTGGCAAAGCTGCTCGATGCCCCAGCCCTTCACACCACGGGAGCGGCTCGGCCAGCCTCCTGGCATTGTTGTCCTTTCTACAGGACCACGGACAGCGACCAGGGGAGCGCTTACAGCATGTGCTGTAAATCCCTAGTGTCTGTCCGTTTGAGCACTTACCAGGCTAGCACCATATAGTGCAATGCTATTCTGGTAGCGCTCAAATGACTGGGTACCTTGGGCAACCCCTCATGAAGACCTCACCACCACTATCTGGCAGCCGCCCCACTCTATCCTGGCCATCCCTAAAAAGGCAGATCGGATATATCATGCCCCTGATGGTGTTTCATTTTTGGACGCTCACCCTAAGGTGGATTCCATCGTTATAGCAGCCGCTCATGACCACTCGGCCACTCCAAAACACAGGCACTCTCCCCCAAAAAAAAAAAGGAATCCTGACAGCTCAAACCAGTTTGGGAAAGGTCTATTCTCCACTACCATGTGCCTCCGCTCCCTCAACCCGTGGCACATGGTCTTCTTTCAAAGCGATTGTAGCAATAGCTCGAGGCCTGTATCCAGGCCTTGGAAGCCTCGGATCTTAGGGAGTAGCTTATTAGGATCTCGGCCTGTCAAAGATCTCCTCACCAGGGCCACATATGACTTGGTGGCTCAGCTCATTGAACGGCCAAGCCGTCTTCCTTAGACGGCATACATACGATCTCTGGGCTATTTAATAATGTCCAGGATGCGATTCAAGATGTCCCTTTTAGGGGTTTGGTCCTTTTTTGAGGGGGACACCAAAGACATCACCACGGGCCTCCAGGACAGTGGTCAGGCCCTGAGGTCTGTGAGGTCCATGTACCAATTGGGCCTTCAGAGGAAACAGACCTTTGAGAGGCAGACCAAGAGGCAGAGTAAGCAGCCCTTTACTAGGCGCCAGGGCAAAAGAAATGTCACAGGTTCCTCCCTCACCTCCCCACCTGCCTCAGAATCTCAGAGAGTGGTTGGGGGACCCGCTCCCCCTCTCCCCTCCGCTTCCTGACTTGCAGCTTCTTCCCCCTCATCTACCAACGTGCGAGGAGCTGGTGGGAGGAAGATTCACCCTCCATGTGCAGGAGTGGAGGGACGTCACCTCACATGTATGGGTTCTGCAGCTCATCTCAAAAGGGCACACTCTGGAATTCTTGGAGTTTCCTTCAGTCTCTCCTCCAGGTCGTTCGCATTACTCCACACTCCATGCTCCTCTCGTCGAAGAGGAAATTCGGGCTGTAAGTCAGAAGGCGGCCATTGAGCTAGTCTCTCCGTCCCAGAGGGGAAAAGGGGTTTATTCCCATTTCTTCCTGGTCCCGAAAAAGGTGGGCGATCTCAGGCCCTTATTGGATCTCAGCAGACTGAACCTTTTTATTGAGTACAAAAGGTTCCACATGCTGACCTTGCAGAGCTTCTTACCTCTTCTGCAGAAGGACCACTGGCACTGTGTACTGGACATTCAGGATGCTTACCTGTATATACTGGTGTTCCCAGGCCACCGCTGGTTCCTGTGTTTCTACTTCCAAGGGGAGCACTTTCAGTTCACAGCCCTCTCCTTTGGACTCTCCTCGGCATCCAGGGTCTTTACCAAGTGCCTAGCGATGGTGGCAGTGGCCTTATGCTGTCGGGGAGTAGCAGTGTTTCCCTATCTGGATGATTGGCTTCTAACAACCCCGTCCAGGGACAGTCTTCTGGGTGCTCTCTCGTCTACTCTGGACCTCTTTTCGTGACTGGGGATTACGGTCAGCCTCACCAAGTCGACTCTTACCCCATCCCAGAACCTCCAGTTCATAGGAGCAGTCTTGGACATGGTCCAGTGCAGAGCCTTCCTACCCCTGGACAGGGCAGAGTCTCTTTGAGAGCAGGTCAACCTAGTGGCCTCCTCCAGATCCCTTCCGGCCAGGGTGTTGTTACACCTTTAAGGCCTGCTAGCGGTTTCCATCTATACAGTCCCTTTTGCCAGGTTGCATATGAGGATCACCCAATGGACGTTGCGTGCCCAATGGGATTAGCGATTGGATGACCTGGACCATCTGGTTCTAATCTCCAGCGTGCTCAAGAAGGATCTACTCTGGTGGTTAGATCCTCTGAATCTGTCTCGGGGGGGGGGGTCTTCCATTCAGATGTTCCCCTCCTCTCTGGACCCTCACCACAGACTCCTCCTGTCTGTGTTGGGGGGCTCACCAAACTCAGGGTTTATGGTCCCACTTGGAGATGTCTCCACATAAATGTCCTGGAGATGAGGGCAGTCCTTTATACCCTTCGGGCCTTTCAGTCTATCCTTTCAAGGGGAACACTGCTGATCCAGATGGATGATATGTTGGTGGTCTGGTACATCAACAAGCAGGGGGGCACCCGGTCATACCCACTGTGTAGGGAAGCAATGTGGGTGTGGAACTGGGCAGTCCAGCATGACCTGTTTCTCATAGCCATACAGGTCCCAGGCATTCATAACGTCCTGGCGGACAGCCTCAGTTGAACGTTGTCCCTCGTTCACGAGTGGGAACTAAGTCCAGAAGTAGCAGATTCTCTATTTCTGAAGTGAGGTCCCCCAGACGTAAGTCTTTTCACCCCCTGTGGAGGGGTTGTAGGATAACAGATGGACCAGACACCAAACTTCAGGTTCAACACACAATCCCTGTCTGATGTTTATTCAGAATACAAGAAATAAGCTTCTACAATGCTATATTCCTTTTTCAGTACATCAGTTTGCAGCAACAGACTAGGAATGTTCTTTCTCTGCACTTAGCCAGCACCTACTGATCTCTGATCCAATTCACTAGTTGAGATGTAGCGACCACCCCTATGCAAGCCCCATTTGCTTGCATAGTTGGGGCTCAAAAAGAAAAAAAACAAAACAAGCTATAAACAAAGAACCTCAATGCAGAATCACTGAAAGAAGGTTTACCCCAAAGGGCATTGGCAACAAATCAAAGTTTCTAAGAAATACAACATCATACATACTTCCATAATGCAATGCATCATGGGATATATGCAAATCACCATGACATTTAGACTTTTTCAGTTTACATCAATTTCCATGCATTTTAAATAACACAACTAGCTTAATTTCTATAATAGACACCTAGTATCTCTTACCATTATCAAAAACACCTAGTGCCATGGTATTTAACATTTACAGGTTTCATAAACATAAGGTATATATATATCAAGGTATTTTATGACATAGTGCTATGACATACTAAATCCAGTAACGATAAACACAACCTGTTTTACATACCTTGGAAGTCACCACAATAACCTCCCTGTACGAGGACCTGAGAGGGAAAAAGGAAAATTAAAGAGGACACTGTAGCATAGTCAAGAGAGGGAGAAGGGGGTGCCCACAGGTGGGCAACATTATGGACTAGAAATAGTAAAGGATAGATTAGGCTTAGAAATAGAAGAACTGTTGCAACAGATTTTAGAAAAGGTCGGTCCTCAAGAGTGGGAGGAGCTCCTGGTCACCCCCCCCCAATCCAGCGCAAAGTTTCCCAGCTTTTGCTTACTCGTTCCAGAGCCTGGTGCTTTCTGGCATGACGCGTTGTTGCTCTGTTGGACAGGGAAATTCTTGTATGCTTTCCCTCCATTTCCCATTCTGCAGTGAATACTTCACTAGCACCAAGAGAAGGGAGCCAGGATGATCCTGATAGCTCCCCGCTGGCCGAGGCAAATCTGGTTTCCACTATTACAGCAGGTTATAGTGGAACCCCCAGTTTCTCTCCCTCTCTGGCACAATCTGTTGACTCGGGATCAAGGCAGGTTGGTGCATCCGGGACTCAAGACCCTGCATCTTCATGCGTGGCTCCATCAGACATAATTGGGTCTTGCTTCGGGGTCACCCGGAGAGTCGCTCAGGTCCTGGTGGCTGGGGGAGGCTAGAAAACCCTCCACCAGATTCACTTCTGTGGTTAAGTGGAAGCGCTTTTCCATCTGGGCGGAGTCTAAAGGATGGGACCCCTTTATCTGCTCAGCCCCACAGATTATAGAATATTTGTTACACTTGTCTGATTCTGGCCTGTCTTACTCATCCTATAAGGTCCACCTGTCGGCTGTTTCAGCCTACCATGTCTTTGTGGAGGGGAAACCTGTGGCACAGTTGGAGATCTGTAAAAGCCCTTCTTAAAAGGGATCCTCCATCTTAAACCCCCTCCATATGCAACCCCACCGCACCTTGGGACTTGAATTTTGTGGTAGAGAAGCTCACGCTTCCTCCCTTTGAACCAGCAATGAGCTGTGACATGCACTACCTTTCTTGGAAGGCTCTATTTTTGGTTGCTATTATTATTTCTGCTCGTAGAATTTCTGCGCTTCAGGCCCTGATGCATAAGGAGCCTTGTTTGATTTTCCACAGGGACTGGGCGGTCCTGCATACAAATCCTAAGTTTGTGTCCAAAGTGGTTTCTGAGTTCACTATAAATCAATCAGTAGAACTTCCAGTTTACTATTCTGTTCACTCAAATAGGGGTGAGGCTCTCCTTCACACACTGGACGTTCATAGGATCCTCAGGTGTTCTAGTCACTGCACTAAAGATTCCAGGAAATCTGATCAGCTTTTTGTCTCCTTTGCCCCCAAATGCTTGGGGTTGGCCGTTTCTAAGCAGTGTTTAAGTGGCTCACCAACTGCATCCGCTTCTGTTATCAGAAGTACAGCAGACCTCTCCGGGGGACCTCAGAGGTCATTCTACCAGAGGTATGGCTACCTCTGCAACATTCCTAAGGAATGTTTCTGCAGCAGAGATTTGTGTAGCAGCAACTTGGAATTCGATCCACACCTTCACGAAGCATTGCAGTCTGAACATTGCCTCTAGGCGTAGGGCTGGGTTTGGCCTTCCTGTTCTGCTGGGACTACTGTCTTAGGTTGGTCCTGATCTGTTTTTCAGTTACTTCTCCTCCCCGTGATTCTCTCGGTCTATATGTGAGTGACTGCTTGGGATTCAGTCCTACTTGTTATGACCTACTGCAGGAACCCTCTTTAAGTAAGATAGTACAGTTATGTAAGAACTTACCGTAACAGTTGATCTTAAAGAGGTTCCTGCAGTAGGTCACCTTGTCCCTCCTTCCCTCCCGAGTTTCTGTATTTCTTTCGGCCTATTCTGATCTGGGCTCCAGGATTTTATCCCTTCTCCTGTCTTATCCTCCTTGGAGCTCCAGTAGGAGAACTGGAAGGTGGCGTGGGGGCTGCCCACTATATGGGGTCACACTGACGTCTGTCACATGACATTGGGTGGGCGGTCCCCCGCCAGGCACTGCTGGAAAAGTTTGCTGTGTGGGTTCTGACGCCAGGGGGCGAAGTCCTACTTATGACCTACTGCAGGAACCTCTCTTGAAGATCTACTGTTACGGTAAGTTCTTACATAACTGTACGTTTCCCAAGTTAACAGCATCCTTCTACCCACCATCCTATATGGTGCCTTCGTCCTCTCTTCCCTCAAAGAGGACAAACTCAGCAAACTGAAATTCCCGTACCATTGTGAATCTCACTTCGCAGTGAGTGCTGGAAAAAAGGCAGCATCATTGCAAGCTTCTCTCCACGCTAAACTGGCCTCCTCCCTAGAGAAGATGATGTACTTTGCCACTCTCTGCCTAGTACACAAAATTGTGTGCTCCCCACCCCACCACATTACATCTCTCCTGGCTCTAAGACAGCCCAGCCGACAACTTTGATTCTTTCCTCATTCTCTTCTCCTGATTCCTAAATCATCAATGTCTGGTGACATGAGGTCCTTTGTCTCTGTAGCCACAAGCTATGGAACATCCTTCTGGCCAGTACACAGTCCTGCTGTAACTTAAGGTCTTTTAAAGCTTCCCTCAGGGTCTGTGTACTTATCCTGGCTGAGGATTCTTAGAAGCCTCTTCAGGGTAGCTACAGAATTCTGTTATAAACGCACTTTCATTTTTGTCAAATGCTTAGCTTATTTAACTGTTGTTACTGTTTTAACCATTTACTCTAAATTTCTGTCACTTGCTTGTTTTTGCCATTTACTGTAAACTGTCTTCCATTCTTCATTGTTAATATCATGGAATCCTTACCTTGAATTGCCCTGTTGAGCTTTGTCATTGACTCCTGTATTGCGTGTATTTAAATCCGACTCTCCCCTGAAAAAGGGACATCTTGTCCCAGCGGGTGTCAGGTGAAAATGTTATTAATTTATTAAATTTTGTTAACCAGGTAAGCCCACTGGGCCCCAAAGGTCCCTTTTTCAGGGGTGACCCCGGAGTTAGTTACATATAATTTTACACATACAGTCAGGTAATACAGTGTTGGATATATTGTACAGGATTACAAAGACCGTATACCATTTTACAGTTTTTTGTGGAAGAGGACAGGAGGTAGTTCGGAAATAACAGTGAGGGAAGAACAGTGCCAGGGAAAATAGCCAATGTGTCAGGGAAGTACGGGTCATTTGGGCGCCATCTCTAACTTGTGCTGCTGTCCCTGTGATGTTTGCGATGTGGAGGATGTTTATATTCCAGGTCACGTGGGGTGTGCGGGGGGTGAAGCCCTGTGCATGATGTGGGAATGTATGTAGGTCTGTGGGAAGCTTTTTTTTTTTTTTTTTTTTTTTTAACCAGGAGAGAGACACTAAGCTGAAAGCTTGTTTACAGGTGCGACGTGGGAGCACAAGGAAGTTAAATGACTTGCTCAGGGTCACACAGTTTGCAAGTGGGAGTTGTGGGATTCAAACCCAGGTCTCCAGATTTGGAGCTCAGAGCCTTGAACCACTGCGCTATGGGAGTATATGTAGATCTGTAGGAAGCTTTGTTTGTTCAGCTTGTATTGCTGTGGGAGTCTCTGTACTATTACGCAGGTGTCTACTGTGGTACGTGGTGCTGTTTCGTGCAGCTGTGAGTAGTCCTCTGTGGCTGCCAGGTGTCTGCTTGCTTGTTAACGTTTCAAGTTAAGTGTCTGTTGTACTGTGCTTTGTATGGAAGGCTATATTTTTGTGTTTCTGTTGCCGTTTGCTCTGTTTCTCACTCTGCATGTATGGTTGTGGATTGCTACATATCTCGGTACAATTTCTATATGTCACGTAAGCATTAAGCCACGACGGAGGTGGCATCTAATGCTGGATTGATGCATGGGGGGGCGGTGGGGTGCCCGAGGCCCAGGGCCGAGGGCTACCACCTGCCCCCCCCCCACATCAATTGCATTAGATGCCACCGACGGAGTGGCTTAATGTGCTTGTAACATGGGCCGCACGAGAAGAGAGTCCCCAGGAGCCTATTTTGTCTTGGTACAACTACATAAGAGGAGGAGGCGGTGTGCTGAGCAAACTTTTACGGTGCACTTACACATTGGGTAACAAACCGGCATTATGATGCTTATGCGGTCAAAAGACTCTGTACCTATAATGATAGCAAGCAGCGCGGCTGACATGCTCCTCCAACAGCTGTCCCGATGTACGTGGCTATTTGTTTCATATCACCCGTTGGAGGTCTCTGGTGGACGCCTCCCTCGCCACGGTGTGCGCGCGCGGTGACAAATTAGCATGCGGGTCACTCACTTCCCGGTGCCTCTCATACAGTTCTCCGACCGCACACCACTTCCCTGCATGGGGTCTCTGTATGGGACTGGTTTACCTATCGCTCCTGTGCGCGATTGCTTGTCCCCCGCCCGTCCTGCCTGCCTCAGATTGTCTCACTCTTGGTCTGCCACGCTTCCCTCTCTAACACTCGCTCCCCTGCTGTGCCCAGTGCTGCTAAGCTGGGGGTCTGGCTGCTCAAGGTACTGCCGAAGCGGGCACGGCATATAAGCTGGGTTAATGCCTGCTTCGACTGCCGTCTCGTGACCCTGTTCCACCTATGGCTGCGCCGCATTACAGGCACAGTATTAATGCCATGTTACAAACTGTTTTCATATAGTTTGTTAGTGTGGTTTCCAGTGGTATAGTAAAGTATTTTGTCCTTACAGTTTTGTGCACTTTGGGATGTTTGTATGTGTGCGGTCTTTACAATAGGTTCTGTTTTTTTTTTTTTTTCCTTGACTTCATTGCCGTTTTGACGTCTCACTGTTATATACTGTTGCTGTGTTTGTAGTCTGTCTTGCCCATCCTATTGTGACTCGCATTATGTTGCTCTCATTATTTTTTTTTTATCTCTTTTTTTTTCCGCCCCCCCTCCACCTCCCCAAGCTCTGCTGCATCGGGAGCACCTGTGGAGACTGCCCTCACCTCTACCACCTACCTGAGACCTTCTTGCTTGCCCCATGGAGCCGTGGATTCCCCCCTGGGCGGGGAAGAGGTAGGGCAGCTACACCCTGACAAATCCAGGTTGCGTCGGGAGCTGGAAGGCTAGGCTGGTGTGAGGCCATAAGGGATATGCTCCGGTGCTCCGTCTTCCTGAAGCCTGCAGAGCATTTTCCCTGTACTGGAGGAGTGGCATGCACCCTGGCGTCATGGTGTCACTGCCGACATCACCACTTCTCAACCCCTTGCTGAATGCTTGTGCTTGCCATGCCTCCGGCTTCCACCAGAGGCCAGTCATGCACTGAGCATGGACCCCCCTTCCTCCTGGGAGAAGAGAGGAGAGCTGTCCTCCGGATGCTCAGTCCTCTCCCTCCCTGGTGACCCTGGCTCATTCCCGAATCCGGGTCGCTGGCATGGTGCGAGGTGTGGCATCCAGCGCCTCAACCCTCAGCGCCGCCAGGCCGGCTTGCTCTCACTGTTTTTACCTAGTACTGTCTCAGTGGGCCTACCCAATTGCCAAAATCCAAAATAAAATAAATGAAAATACATTTTATTTCAAAGATGAAAACTCCATGACTGCTTGCAGCATGATTATTGTGCAGCTGTTGTCCCAGGTTCTTCCAGCAGTTTAAATGCCATGTGGTCTGATGGAGTAATTAACAGACAAAGGCAAGAATCTCTGCAAATTAAGGAATGCCTTTGCTTGTGGTTTTATGTCTGTCAGTGTACTTTAGGTGCTTTGGATCTTCTTAAAAAGGTACTAGACCAGGGTTTTTCAAATGGTGAGGCCAGTCTCCCAGGGGAGGCCCCAACATTTTCCAGCAGAGGCTCAAGCAAGCCTTAAAATGTACTATATTTAAATGTCAGTGTCGTAGGGTGTGGGATTTTCAAAGCAATCGACACAGGCAGACAATTTGGTGCATAAAAAATGCCAGTATGGCATTCATAATTTTATTGTTCACATAAAAGATGAGAAATTAAATATTTACAAAATTGAAGGTTGGCTTTTTCCCAAAGAACAAATAAACATAATCACTGCTGGAGCAGCAGATCGGCAAGTTTTGCTTAGCCTGCTCAAAGTGGTAGTGTAACCCCACTCTCTCACCAGGTCTTGCACCTCTCACAGCCAGTCTCCAACTGACTCCCTATGACCCTTGGCATGTATTCCATTTCACGCAGCCTAGACATTTCTTTTCATTATATGCTTTTTATTTTGATTCTCATCCTATCGGACGCCATGCACCACTGCCTGGTCCCCCGAATAGCACCAGGGCTGGTACCACCTGGCTAGAATCTCCCAGATACCTAGACTTGTAGCCAGAATCCCACTGCAGACACCATATGTCACAGGATGGAGGAAATAATTCAGACAAGCCTTGGAAGTGAGGCAGGGAGGTCTACAGTGCAAGTTAAGTAAGTGCAGAAATAAGTAGACCATAGCCATTCTGCGGTCTTTGACTGTATATTGGAAACTGCAAGAAACCACTGAGGGAGAAAGTGGTCGCTGACATTGCATCTTACTTTTCTTTATTTTTGATTATTTTTTGTTTTCTGATTTCTTGGTTTTATGGTTTCTGCAAATAAATGTCACATTCCTGTGTGTTTTTAATCTTGAAAAATTGCCTTGTCTGAATTATTTTCCACACCCTTTGACAGTCAGGTTTTGGATCCTTTGTGTGATAGGATGCAGCAAACTAAAATGAATAATGGCATGTAAATTTATGTACAAAATGGGTGACCAGGAAAGTCGCACTCGACAAACACTAGTTTCCTGATATGACATGGTGGAAAGCTGAATGGAGGAAGTACAGTTCTTGAAAACTGTGCAAAACAAAATGCAAAATAATACAAATGAATAGGTACAAGGTAACAACTAACCCATTATACTTACTGCAGAAAAGCACCAATGCAAAGGCTAAGCAGAGCGGTACTAGGAGCAAGAGCAGGACAAAGCAGAATGGTCCCTGAGAAGGTGTTTAAAAACGAGGTAAAACTGGCAAAGGAAGTAATCTGACTCATGGAGGTATTGCAACAAGGGGTACAGTAAACAGGGTCCAAAACCCAGAAGTGTGGAGTGAGTAGGCTGACAGGGGGAAGGGGTTATACAGAGGCAGAATAATAAGTTTAATAAAATGAGAATTAAAGATGCCCGTAGTTCTTTAATACAAACTAAAATCCTACATCTTTGGTATAGAACCCCCTCTGTGCTTCAACGAATGGGCCTGTTAAATAATAATTGCTGGTGCTGCGCTGCAGTTTGGCCAACGGGGATCTACTTCATATCTTGTGGTCCTGCGCTCCCATTAATAAGCTCCGGCACAAAGTCTGTTTACTTGCCTCCAGAGTAACAGGACAAAAACTACCTTTTGACCCAAAACTATTCCTTCTAGGCATCCTTATCCCCAATAGCTCTCTCCTCTCACATGCACATTTTAGATGGCTAAACATACTTTCTCTTCTGGTCAAACGTCTGATTCTTATGAAATGGAAATCAACTCTGGTGCCTTCTTTTTCAAATGTTCCTCAAAGCCTCTCTCAGTATGCCACCCTAGACCGATTATTTCATGTTACTCATAACCGACTCACTGTACATGGCAGATGTTAGCAGGTTTACTTCAAGTACATCGAACCTAGTTCTTCTAGACCCTAATTCTTAGGGAAATTTAGCCCTCCTCCTTATTTTGCTCTTAGATTAGGTTTTCTCGAAACTTTTGTGCACAGATTTCTCCTCTTTTTTCCCTTCTTCCCTGTTCTCTCTCTCTCTCTCCTTCCCTTCCTCCTTGTTTTTTTCTCTCTTCTTTCTTTCCTTGCACACTTTTCTCTTCACCTCTCCATTACTGAACATTGTTCATATTACCACATTTATCACTTTTTGCAATTTACTGAATGCCTTGCCATAGCCTGCCCTAGCATGTATTTCGTACATGGTTGCTATTTCTGATCCTGTAATACCCTATTGATTGTAACCCTTCTGCTCTCCACTTACATCCTGTCTAGGTTTGTGTTTTATTATCAATACATGTATATAAGGCTTCTCCAATATGTTTACCCTAAATACTGTGTTTTGTTAAGTGATATTTTATACCTTACATGGAGAATAGTCTTCTATTGTATTAGATGTGTGCTTTCTTATATACTCGAATTTCAATAAAAAGATTAAGTGAAAAAAAATAAAATAAAATGAGAATAAACTCAACGTCTCAAAGGAGTGTCACTGTATTCCTTGTGTACTGTGCAAAGTATGATAGTTCACTTGGGAGCTTAAGCAACAGGTTGGTAGAAAAGAGGCCAGGAGTTATATTTTGTTTTAAACTGAAATATTTGAATAGTTTGTAAGTGAAATTAGTTCTGTGTGTTAAAATTATTACCTTGAATTTGAACTGATACTTGGGCTGTGATATTGTAGGTTTGGGGATAGATGTTTGGCAGGGGAAAATTAGAAGGTAATTTAAATGTGTTGTTTGCCTGGTGTTTGGTAAAAGCCCTCTCACCCACCCTGTTTTGTGGACTTTCTTAAATACTAGAAAAGCCACTGAGGTTGGGATTGAAGGCTGAGTATTTCTGTTTGGGACTGAAATTTGAAGCAACAGGAGTTGGTGGGCCTGTGACATCATACGTACCTGGTGTCTGCTTACACACACTGTTAGTGGGACTGAACACATACTGGACTGTATGTGTTTGTGAGACTTGGGAACTTTGTTGGTGGGGTTGAAATTGGTTTGTAAATAACTACAGTCAGTATAGAGAGAAACTGTACTCCAGGAAGGGACTGAGAAAGGGTGTGCTATTATAAACAGAGGAGGATAATCAGGGTGGCCATATTCCACCATGGCAGGCATCTTCGGAGAGGGTTGTAGGCTGCACAGGCTGTGGGATGGCAATAATTCTAAATTGGGCCTGGAGAGGGAGGCTGCCCACTCTGTAGAACAGCTATCTTGTATCAGGAGTAGGTGTATTGGTTAAGGAGTAAGCTGTGGGAGCTGGGGGGGTGTCCAAGGACAAGGTGTGGATATGGGCAGAAGGGTGGGGCTGAGGGGAGGCTGGGGCACGCTCTCGAAATTACAGGACATTATGCTACAGCAAGCAGAAGGGGGATATTAGGGACAGAGGACCCTTAGATAGGAAGTTGATGCTAAGGGAAAGCGACAGGGTGAAAATTCTGAATTCAAGAGACTGAGGGAAGAGTCAGGAGGGGCTGTTGTGCGGAAGCCTAAAACAGCAGACTGTGGGAAGGGAGCTCCTAAGGTGAACAGTGCAAGAGAGGAAGAAGAGGGTCAGTTTAGAGATGCAGTCAGGGGGAACCGGGTTACTTGATGGAGGCTGACATAGAGTGTCACAATAAATTTGAGATAATAAGCATCCTAGAGGGGGAGGAAGGGGTTGGTGGAAATGAGGAAACTTATACAGAGGCCGGGGGGAGGGAGTCAGATACCCAGAGGGCATCACAGAACAGCTATGGAAAGGATAGATATAGTCCCAGAGGGAGAAGGGGAAACATATATGTTAAGCAAATGGGGGAGATGCAACATATTCCAGACATGAGGGAGGAGAGCATGATTGGAGAGAAACTGGGAGACAAGGAGGTGGGAGAGGAGCCCCCCTTCAGCAGGAAGGTCAGTACCAAGGATGGGGCCCTAGCTACAGGGGACCCACAGAGAGCCTCTGGAGACAGGGGTACTATTACAAGGGGGGATGGAGTGGGGGGAAGGGGAAACCATCAGGGCCAGGATAAATGGTTCAGATAAGAGAGGGTTAAAGGGGACACCTATTCAGAGGGGGTTTGAGTTAAGTGGGCAAAATAGCAAGGGAGGCAGAAAGGGAGGGTGACAAGGGGTCTCTAATAAGGCAGGAAGACTCCCTGAAATTTGCATCATGAATAAAGTGGGGGGCTGAGAGGCATAGTGGAGGTAACCATAAGGATGATGGCGGTGTTAAGGTTCTGTTACTGGGAGACTCGATGATTAAGGGTATCCATTGGGAGGGACAGGGGATGGATGCCATAGCCAGGTGAAGGTAGTGAGTATCTCTGGGCTGACAGTGCACAGAGCAAAGTTCATGGTGTATGAAATGGTTAGGGATTGTGGAGGGAAACCGGATTTCGGCATTTGGGAACTAATGATCTAGAGGGAAATAGCATTATGGAAATCCAAGCAAGGTTCCAAGAACTTGCCAGAGTCTGTCGGGATAATGGATGCAACATTTCCTTTCGGAGATATTGCCAGTACCAAAGGCCCCAGTGGAGAAAAATGAAGCTTCACAGAGGTTAATGAATGGCTCAGGAAGTGGGTGAAGAGAATGGGTTGGGGTGTTAGGGAACTGGAATGGAGTTTGGGAGGATAAGGGACTATATGCCAAGGACAGGTTTCATCTTGCCCCATTAGGGAAGGAAGTCCTTAAACAGGGGATGGCTGACTACATACAAGAAAGGTGGGGTTTAAACTGTATGGGGAAGGGATAAGGAGGGCTGACCAGAAGCCCTCCCTCCAGATGAGGGAGTAGCCTTCAAGCCCAAGGGGGAGGGGAAACAGACTGGAGGTGGAGGTTTCAGGAGGAGCAGGGGAGGATGGAAGTATAAGGAATCTGGGTGGGGTTCGACAAAAGGATCAGGGATAAGGGGTGGGGGTTAGTGTTAGTAAATGCCAGGAGCTTGGGAAACAAGTTGCCAGGAGTTCCAGGCCATGCTGTCTGGGTGGATGTGGCGCAGTCACGGAAACGTGGACAACAAAAACCATGACTGGGACCTAAATGTAGTGGGTACACTATGCTTAGGGAAGGATAGAAAGGAGGGCAGAGGGTGGAGTGGCTATGTTCATTAGAGATGACATAGAAATTGCTATGGTAGAAGAGGCAGAGGGAAACGTGGAGGCCTTATGGGTCACCTCTACGATCCCCAGCAGGAGATAAGGTCAAGCTGGGAGTAGCATATAGGCCCCGGGATGAGTGATGTTCTAGAGGATGGTTTGCTGGACAACATCATTGCCCAGTGTGGACCAAAAGGGAAGGAGTGGTGTTGATGGGGGACCTTAATATGCCAGGTACAAACTGGGGAACCATGTCCTCAAAGGTGGCCAAGGAGCAGAGGCTGCTGGATGGCTTCCAGGATGTGTTCTTAACACAGCATGTGATGGAGCCCACAAGGGAGGGGCATGTCCTGGATGTGGTTCTGGCAGATGGGGATCTGGTAAGGGACATGGTTGTACAGGAACCCCTGACTGGGAGTGACCACAATACTGTCTGGTTTCAAATAAGCATTGGGGGAGTGGGGTGAGATCTAGGACACTGGCAGTGGACTTCAGGGGGCAGACTTTATGGGCATGGGAAATATTCTCAAGGATCACTTGAAGGGATTACCTCAACGACAAGTGTGGAAAGGAGATGGGAGGTCATAAACGGGACTTCATGAGGCAGTCAGGATCTGCGCTAAGTTGAAACGTGGAGCAAGGTCACATAAACCATGCTGGTGGTCCAGTGAGGTCCAGGTAGCAGTCAGAGAAAAGAAGGCGTTTACAAAAATATAAAACAACAAGAGGGGATAGGGATAAGGAAATGTACCAGCTTGCATCTAGAAAAGTCACCCGATGGTGAGGGAGCAAAGTCCAGTAAAGAGCAACGGTTGGCACAGGGACATGGAGGGGAAAAGGGGTTCTTCCGTACATTGGGGAGCGGAGAAAACTAAGGCCATCTCAGCAGATTGAGATCAGAAGGAGGGTGGGTGGAAGAGGCGAGGGACCAGGCAGAGGTTTTAACAGTACTTTGCCTCTGTGTTCACTAGGGAGGGATGGGATATCTACAAAGCAAGGCACAAAGGGATAGGCAGGCGAGTGGGATCAGGGGAGCAACAGAAATGGAGCAAAAGGGAGGGAAAGGTACCCCAGGGTGTCACATCTGGATAAAGATAAAAGACCAGTAAGGTGGAGGGACGGATGATGCCATCCCACCAAAGGGTGTGGTTTGCCCTCAAGGCCTAAAGAAAGACAATCTCCTGGGCGGATGGCATTCATCCGAGAGTACTATGGGAATTGGCGGACATACTGGCTGCACCTGGCGGAGCTTTCAACAGGTCACTTGAGACAGGAGGGGTACCTAGGGATTGGCAGAGGCACATGTGGTACCAATCCATAAAGGGGGTCGAAGGAAGTACCAAGAAACTATAGACCCATCAGTTTAACCTCGGTGGTGGGAAAATTAATGGAGAGTATACTAAAGGAACGATTGGGGGTTTACTTGGGGAGTGGGAGGTCTGGATAGTCGGCAGCATGGGTTTGTGCCAGGTAGATCATGTCAAACCAACCTTGTGAGTTCTATGAATGGGTAACATCAGAACTGGACAGGGGTAAGCCTGTGGATGTATTATTCTTGGACTTCAGCAGGGTTGACTCTGTCCCCACAATGGTCTGGTGGAGAAACTGATGGGGTTAGGAGTAGGCCCTTTGATGGTCAGATGGATTGAAAACTGGATAGCTGGATGCACTCAGAGAGTAGTGGTCTGTGGGAGCTCTCGAACCCTACAGAGGTTGGTAGTGGGGTACCACAGGGCTCGGTCCTGGGTCCAATCCTGTTTAATGCATACACTATCGGACATCAGGGATGGTATAGGGGTGAAATGAGTCTCTTTCGGATGACTCCAAGATGGGAGCAGTAGTTGAGGGGAGAGGGAGGTTGGCCCTGCAAGGGACCTGGACACCCTGGAAAGCTGGGCTCACACATGGAAATTAAATTTCAATATCACCAAGTGCAAGGTGTTGCATCTTGGTCGGGGAAACCCTAAACACAGGTACACCCTGGGAGGGGAGGTGCTGGAAGCCTCAACAGGGAAAAAGACCTAGGGGTCATGGTGGATACATGTATGAATAACTCTGAGCAGTGCAGGAGAGCAGCTAGCAAGGCAAACAGGATGTTGGGATGCATCGCAAGGGGGATCACCTCTAGGAGCAAGGAAGTGATTCTGCCGCTGTACAATGGACTGGTTAGACCACACCTTGAGTACTGTGTACAGTACTGGAGACCACACTTGAAGAGGGACATACAGCTCCTGGAGAGGGTACAGAGGAGGGCAACAAAGATGATACGAGGGCTAGGATTTGACATACGAGGACAGACTTGAGGAGCTCTGCCTGTTTTCATTGGAGGAGAGGAGAGACAGGGGGGACATGATTGAGGTCTTCAAGTACCTCAAGGGAATAAATAGGGTAAACATGGAGGGACTTTAGACTAAAGCAAGGAGGCATCACCAGAGGACATGGTTTGAAGTTGGAAGGTGGAAGGGTGAGGGGGAAAAGAGGAGGAGGTTTTTCACTGAGAGGGTGGTGGACCCTTGGAATGCTCTGCCTGGTGAGCTGGTTCAGAGATCCACAGTGGAGGGCTTTAAGAGAGGTGGGACAGACACAGAAAGTGGATGTATCAGATGATGGCCTGTCCCGGGGGGGTGGGGATGGATGATAGGGGTTTCTGGAGCACAAGGGATGGGAGGGTCTCGGCACCCAACTAAGGATCTAGGTTCGAGCAGACTTGATAGACCATAAGGCCTAATCTGCTGGCAAATAGTATGTTAGTATGTTAGTATAATTGTTCTAACTGTGGAGCGGCCCAAAATTATTTCTATATTTTGGGGGGTGGGGACTCAAGATCTTTTCCAAGGCTTGGGGGAGGCTCACTGTGACAGTGTGTGAGAACTACTGCACTAGGCTAATTTTGTATTTCTTTATTGGTTTTCGGGCAGGGAGTGTGAACGGAGACACTGGTCCAGGCCCCTTTTTTAGTTATGACCCGGGTCACGTGATGGTAGAGCAACAGATACAAAGGTATAATTAAACCGTGCATGAGGTAGTTCGCAAGAACAGTGGCGGTGGAAAGGTTTGCTGCTTACTAGTAACAGTAGATCTTTGAGAAGTCTGCTCCGGAGAGGCATACACATTGGATTGCAAGTCGGTGGCTTCTGGCCCTCCTGGGAGACTTTTCATTACTGTAACTGCCATGTTGGCCTCTTGAGTTAGAACATCAGATGCCGTGGTGTCACCTGTACAAGTGCAGCCCCAATATGCTTCTGTTTCTCCCCAGCGATAAACCAAGTTCCTGTTTTTGCTGATTGATAGAAACAAGCAGTCCATTCTAGCCAACCATGTAGGAGAGGCATGGAAAGCAGATGATTAGAATCTGCCCAGTAAAAAGCAGGCAATTTTAGGCAGATCTTGCAATGACCTGTTATAAAAAAGAAAATCTTTCTCGCTGCGGGACGGAGGGAGTTGTGCGACTCTATGAAGGACATTCTTTCAAAGGTCTACTGGTAAGTAATGGACCTATCTGTTTTTAGATATTGCCTTCATAGAGTCACACCCATTGGACGAGCAATACACCAGCACTGCACGGAGGTAAGGGACAGAGGAGGCCAGCACACCCAAGACAGCATGCCTTGCAGCACAGCCAGGCCAAAACAAGCTGTCCTACTAGAGACCAGATCCAGATTGTAATGTTTAGTTGAAAGCAACTGTACAGATTTTGGATGC
This sequence comes from Neoceratodus forsteri, assembly GCA_016271365.2. Classification (NCBI taxonomy): domain Eukaryota; kingdom Metazoa; phylum Chordata; order Ceratodontiformes; family Ceratodontidae; genus Neoceratodus; species Neoceratodus forsteri. Next base: position 127,339,975 of record JADMNL010000029.1, read on the forward strand.
CAAAACCTCACCTGAAATAACCCACGGTAGCCACCATGCCAGTAATGGCCTCTGCTTTAACCATAATAGGAAGCACTTTTCTAGCCTTCTGATAGTACCATGAAAAACAGTAGGATATTCGCCTGGAGAGACACTGCTTAGATATTGCCTTTCCCAGCATACACCGGGCAAAAGAAACAATCTGCTTAATGGACAGTCTGATATCCTTGCTGTTTTGTAATCCAGTTAAAGGCGGACCACCCTGTGGATGTCTAGGGAGTGCAAGAGCTCCTCCCCTGGATTTTGGGGGTTTAGCAAGTATCAGCAGATCCAACTTGGACAGTAACATAAGGTGAGTCCTAAGTGCTACCCCATTTGGATGAAAGGTTGGATAAGGGGGCGTGTCAACAACCAGAGCCTGAAACTCTGAGCTCTGTTGTGCCGAGGTAGTTGCCACCAGAAACAGGATTTTCCAGGACAGAAACCTGAGGTTGCAGGAGGCAACAGGTTTGAACAGGAAATCCAGGACCAGGTTCAGGTTTCAAGCTGAGGGGCAGGTTACAGAGCGAGAGTGTCATGTGCAAAATGCCCTTCAAAAACATGCAGGAAACCTCCAGTTAAGCCACAGATTTCCCCCAGTGAGTGCATGATAGGCTGAAATGGCCAACAGATTACCTTTAACAGAGGAGTACTGAAACTGTGACTGGGGCAGGAAGAGCAGACACTGTAAAATGCTCTGGACAGGTCAGGTGAAAGTATCAGGAACCTTAAACTGGCCAGATGCTAAAGCATTTACACATCAGTGAATAAGTTTTATCTGGTTGTTGGATATTTATCAGCCAGCATGACAGCCCAAACTTCTGGAGACATGTCAGACCAGACCAGCTCTATGTCCTCCGGAGCCAAGCAAATAGCTTGCAGGGATGAAGATCCGTTTGCAGCAGTTGGCCCTAGAACTGAGACAACAGACCCAAGCTGAGGATGAAGGTGAAACAGCGGCCCCACTGCCGTGTCCCACAGCATTGGGAACCAAATCTCTCTGGCCCACAGAGGGACTACTACATAGCAAAAAGACTCCAGCACCCTCCCACTAGTTGCAGTATAGTCACTACATAAAGTTGCGTGACAAAATGTGACAGAATCTTTATTAACTTACGTTTGTAAGGTTAGATAAAAAATGCATAGGTGACACAGAGTCATGGTGGTTGACTCATTTATGAGCTTGTCCAGGACCTGTTATATGAGTGGAATTTAGGGAAAGACGTAGAGAAAGCATCCCTTCCAGCAGAGAAACATGTCTTGCCATAAAACTCCAGGACCTGGAGCTAGCTAGCAAGCAAAAATGCATCAGTTTTGTGTTGTGTGGGCATGCAAAATGGTCCAACTCTGGACACCCCCACCACCTGAACACAAGTTCTGCCATGTCCCCTCGTATCTGCCTGTTCATCCACTACTGGATTTGCCCTCTACAGACCAGACTCTGCAGAGGGACACAAACCCTGATTGTGTGTTTCAGAAGGTGGTGCACTTGAGACCACTGAGACTACAGGATCCATTGAGTAATCTGCACATGCAGGTAGGCCGCGGGAACCATGAATACGGATGTTGCCATGAGACCCAATAACTGGAGCATGGTTCTGGTTGAGACCATGTCACGTCTGGCCAGCAGACCTGTCTGAGCTATTAAGGCAACCACCTGAACCACCTGGTCGGTGGACGTCCTCTCTCTGGACTTCAGTAAGGTGTTTGATTCAGTACCCCATAATGGCCTGCTAACAAAGCTGGGGGGGGGGAAGGGGGTGGAGAGGCAGTTGCTCAGGTGGGTGGAGAATTGGCTTATGGGGCGAATACAGAGTGGTGACTGGCGGGAGGGTCATCAGTGGGGTTCCCCAGGGTTCAGTCCTGGGGCCACTCCTGTTCAATGTCTATGTCTCGGACATAGGGAGGGGTGTAAGGAGTAGGCTAAGTCTCTTTGAGGACGGCTCAAAACTGGGAGCACTGGCGGACAGGGAGGAGGGGAGAGAGGCCCTCCAAGGGGATCTGGATACCCTGGGGGTGGTGGCCAAAGAAGTGGTGATTGAAGTGCAGGGAAATGTAGGGTGCTGCATCTGGGGGTCATGCATACACCCGGGGAGGTCATAGTTCAAGCCACATCGGGTGAGAGGGACCTAGGGGTAGTGGTGGACATCAAAATGAATAACACTGAAAATTGTCGAAGAGCCGCAGCAAAAGCAAACAGGATACTGGGCTGCATAACCGGGGGATTACTTCCAGGAGGAGGGAGGTGATCCTCCCTCTGTATAATGCCCTGGTTAGGCCGCATCTCGAGTACTGTGTGCAGTTCTGGAGACCCCACCTCAAGAAAGACATAGCGCTGCTGGAGAGGATCCAGAGGAGGGCGACCAGGATGATCCAGGGCATGGAGGGTAGGCCCTATGAGGAGAGACTGGAAGAACTCTGGCTATACGATTGGAATAGAGGAGGGACGGGGGGACATGATTGGGGTCTTCAAGTATGTAAAGGGATCAATAAGGTGGAGTCAAGGGAGTTGTTCAGGCTTAAGGGGGAAACTATCAAGAGGCACGAGTGGAAACTGGAGGGGGGAAGTACAGGGGGGAGCGTAGGAGACATTACTTCACTGAGAGGGTGGTGGAACCATGGAACACACTGCCCAGGAGTCTGGTGGAGGAGAACACAGTGGAAGGATTCCAGAAGGGTTGGGACAGGTACAGGGGGATACTGAAGCCAGGGAAGACCACCTCTGGGTTTGGGGTGGTGGTGGTGGAGGAGCTAGCTCCCAGTAGGGGTCTGGCTACCGAGCAGACACGATAGATCGAGGCCTATTCTGCTGGCTTTTACTATGATACTGTGAACTTCACATAAGAAAGCTTTTGTCTTAGATGTGTCCAGCACAGCTCCAGTGTACTGCATTTTCTGGCAATGGGTGAGAGTATGGATTTTGAAATGTGGACCAGGATCCTCAACTGGTCCATCAGCTGCTATGTCTTGTTCACAGTGTGAACCAATAGGTCAGAAGGAGCCAGTTGTCCAGGTAGGGGAATACATGCAGCAAAGCCAAAGGAAGGTCCACAGTTACCACTGCAAAGCATTTGGTAAATACGTGTGGTGCTACAGATATGAACATATGAATTTTATTTAATTTATTTATTTACTGAGATATTCAGAAAGACCTCTGAGTCAAAGACACATTTACAAAGGTTCCACGTCATATATAGAAGATAACAGGGACAATATTTCTATATTTTTTTTATAGATCGCTGTACATTACATTGTCTTGCATTATTTAACATGGTTACACATTTGTTCAGTGAGTGACTACCCTTCCAGGATAACATGATTTACAGTGATTCGCACAGCCATAAGGTAGCAGAGAGGTTCTGAAGGAGGCTGTTTGTCAAAAATAAGTTAGCTCATAGAAGCAGTTAACTATGGAGAACTCTTAAAGATGTGCTAGGTCATCGGGGGTCAGTTGCGGTCACATAGGTTAGAGGCCTGTAGGTGATTCCTTAGCCTGGCTTTGAAAGGGCCAAGCCTAGTTCATCAGTTATTAGGCTAGGGAGTTCGTTACTCCAGGAAGGGACTTTGTAACTGAAGGTTCACTGGAATTGGGAAGTCCGGCAATGGGGTACCCATAGCAGTGGTTTGTACGAGCTATGGGTGGTTCTGCCAGGAGATGTTAGGAGGATAATTTTGTCAAGGCCGGTGTGAGGCCTAGATTATCTTTTTGTTCATTAGGCAGGTGTGATACCGGATTCTGTTGTCTAAGTTTAGCCAGTTTGTGGTACTGTAGAGGGAGCAGGTGTGTGTGTGAAGCGATCACATCCAAGGATGAAACTGCAGGTTTTAAGCAGCACAAGCCGGAGTCTATTGAGGGCTGTGGAGGGCACGGCACTGTAGACGAGAGTGCCGTAGCCTAGCAGAGAGAGGATAGAGGAGTTTATGGTAAGTTGTAATGCTTCAGGGGTGAGGCAGTGTTTGTACCGATAAAGTACGCCTAGTCTGGAGCTAAGGGCAGTTGATAGGTGCAGGATATGTTGATTAAAGTTGAGGGCCGGGTCTAGTGTGATCCCTAGATATTTAAAGATGCTTACTTGTTCTGGGGGGAAGGATTTGATTAGCAGTGAGAAATTGGGGGCAGAGGTTCTTGAGTGGGTTCTGGGGATGGGAGAAGATCATGACTTTTGTCTTATTGTAGTTAATTATTAGATGCTGGGTGGTGAGCCATTTTTCGATTTCACGAAAAGAGTGTTGGAGAGTTTGGTGGAGTTTGAGGGGTGCCGGGTCAGAGGCGAACAGGACGGTAGTGTCCGCGTATAGGAGCAGGCTGCCTGGCGAAGGCAGATGGGAGGAGTTAAGGTATAGACTGGGCGGCTGGTGCGGCTCAGCAGTTGGATTTCACTTGCGATGCGGTGACCTGGGTTCGGGAATGGACTTGGGTCCCTGGAGGGCCGGCCGGGGGAGAAGGCTCGAGCGTCCTAGGGACTGCTCGCCTTCTCCAGAGGGGAGGGGGGGATAGGATCCACAGCTTGTCTGACCCTGGGTGGAGGCCCGAGGTACAGCAAGCTGGTAGGACAGACCAGTGGGGGCTGTGTGGTGGACGTCGGTGTGGCATGGCCCAGCGTCAGGGCTCACCACACAGAGAGAGAAAAAGAGCCAGCCAGAGAGCACGGTAGACGGAGCTCCAGTTCCAGTGCCAGCCCTGATTGGCACTGCCTGCCTGACCACCGGGTACCGCGAGACACGAAGATATCGGGGTGTCCTGCCCGCCCGCCCCTGTACCCACCTGGGGTATAACCACAGCTCCATGGGGATCCTTCGGGATTCAGGTAGGCCAGTCGGTGGGGCACATAGGAGTCTCCAAGAAGCGTAGTCTGGGCGGGATAAGGCAGAGAAATAGAAAGTTAAAAAAAATAAAAAAAATTATAAGGTATAGACTGAATAGCAAGGGGCCAAGTATGGAGCCCTTTGGGACACCGGAGCGGATTGGGAGGCATGGGGACAGGACTGTGCCCACTTTGTCCAGCTGTGTTCTGTCGGAGAGATAGCTGATGAACCAGTTCATGGCATCATTGGAGAAGCCAGTGTAGGCCAGAGTGTTCAGTAAGAGGGCATGGTTGACAGTATCAAATGCCTTAAATAGGTCCTTGAAGATGGCGCCTGTGAGGTGGCCATGGTCCAAGACTGAGTGGACATGGGAGGTAAATTCAAGGAGGGTGGTGGTGGTACTATGACCCTTTCGGAAGCCGTGTTGCTGGTTGCATAGAAGGTTATATTTAGTAAGATGGTCAGTAAGTTGGTCGGCGACTATGCGTTCTAGTGCTTTAGATAGGGGGGCAGAATGGAGATGGGGCGGTAGTTGTTAGTGGATGTGCGGTCCCCACTTTTATGGATAGGTGTGATGGAGGCCAGTTTTCAGCGGGAGGAGAATTTCCCTTGACAGAGGGAGCGGTTGAGAATGTGGGTGAGCGGGGCTAGGACTTCCAGGAGGGTGAGGCGGAGAAGTCTCAGGTCCAGGGAATTGTGACTATAGTGATAGTGGCTAATGGCATTGGTTAGGTAGGACTTGGCTGCCTCTGGGGTGAGGACACTGAGATAGAAGGGAGGCGCAAGGAGGATGTGGGGTGAGATTTGGGCAGGCGGGGGATCGAAGAAGTTTGGGGGGAGGACATGGTTGAGATCAATGAAGGCAGAGTTTAGGGCCGAGGCTATACTGAGGGGGTCGGTGGAGAGGTTTCCGTCTATTAGCATTTGGTCTGGTGGCAGATTTGGGGCTTTGCCACAGAGCTCCTTAATATTACTTCAAAATTTGCGCCCAGTGCCCCAGGTGGAGGTTTAGGTAGCTTTGAAATAGTCTGCTTTGGCAGTGCGTATGGCCCAGGTGCGCTTGTTTCAGGCCTCCCTATACTGTTGCCTGTCCGGAGGCCGTTGGGTCTCATTAGCTAGGTGCCATAGGGCATCACGCTGTCATAGTAGTCCTAGGAGGTGGTCCGAGAACCAAGGGGCATGGTTTCCTTTGGACATAGTTTTGGTGAGGGGGGCGAACTTGTCACAGGCAGCATTGAATGTGGTGATAAATAGATCAAGAGCATGGTCTGGGTCGAGGGTGTTTGCTAGGCGTGTCCAGTCCCAGTCTCTGAGGTGGGCCTTGAGTTGAGCTAGTTTACCAGGCCCAAGTTTGTGTTGTGAAGTAATTTTAGGAGGGGTTTTGAGGGGAGGAGAAGGCCAGTTGCAGAGTACCGGTGAGTGGTCACTTAGAGCATCGGGGAGGACTAGGGTGCTGGTTATTTTGTGGGGGCGGTTTGTGAATACTGGGTCTAGTAGAGAGGATGTCCCTGTGCGGGTGTCAACCTGGGTGGGGGTTGTGACGACCTGCGCGAGATCGAGGGCAGCAGCTTTGTTAATGAACGGGGCAGCTGTCTTGGCCAGCCAATTTATGTTGAAGTCCCCCATGAGTATTTTTTCATGCTGTGGGGAAGAGTAGAGAGATAGGACATGATGGCTTGGAAGGCTTGCTTCTGGTCTCGTGGAGGGACATAGGCAGTAGTGAGGAGGAGGAGAGCGGAGGTTGACTTACCTAGAGTTAATTTTAGGGTGAGGGCCTGAGCCCTGGATGTTAGTTGGGGCAGAGGAAGTAGGCGGCCTGAGAGCGACTCCTGGAGGTAGAGAGTGCAGCCTCCCCCTCGCTTACCCACCCGGTCGGAACGGAAGAGGAGATATCCAGAGAGGTTAACTGCCGAGTCGGTGACAGAGGGGGAGAGCCAGGTTTCACTCAGTGCAGTGATGTCAGGGTGATGCTGGAGTACCCATCCCTGAAAGGAGTCCCATTATTTCTGAAGGCTACAGCTGTTGAGTGAGGCAATGCGCTGCCCATTGACTGGTGGGATGGTGGAGCATTCTGTGGGCCTGGGTTGGGGTGGATATTGCCCGTCAGGAGCAGAAGTATGAGTGACCTGAGGCGATTGCTACTCACTCGAGTAATTGGCCTTTGGCATATTCGCTGCGGGTACCCCATGATAGGTATTGGAAGTTTCAGGGTATGGGGGGCTGATAGGATGAGTAAGTGGGGAAGGGGGAGATGCCTGTGATGTGGATGTGGTAGGAAGTTGGCAAGAGAAGGAGGGGCTCCAGAAGCTCACTTGCCGTGGGAGATGGTGTCTAAGGGGGAGAGAGAAGATGTTGAAGTTCCTGTTTATGTATGTTGGGGGTGGGGTGTGTGTGCTGTCGATTGGTAATTTGCCTGTGCTTGTAAAGGCTGGTTGCTCATGTGTAGCGTGGGGGGGGGGGGTAAGGTTGGGAGTGCCAGGCTGCATGAGGATAGGGTGTGACAGTTGTGCTCCACATTGCAGCGTTTGGAGTGGGTGGGTGAGGTGTTAGAGGGAGCAGAAGAAGGAGAGTAATGAGGGTATGTAGAAGCATGGTTGGGCTAGAGAGCTTTGTCATGGCAATCTGAAGTCAGGTCAGGAGCGTGGAATGTAAAGGGACCTCTAGTGGTGGGAAAATATAAGCTGCAAGTGGGAAAGCTGGCTGATCGGTTATTTCGTGATTATGTGATCCGAAATGTACCTATATATGGGAATGCCGACCAGGGGCGGTGGGGAGTCGAACGCATAGCATTCGGCGGGGCAAAGCCTGCGCTTGCAGGAACAGTCGCGATCAGGTGAGCTGCTCCCTGTGTGAGGCTAAGTACCTGGGCAGCTTTCGGCGCTCCGGTTCTGTGGGGGAGAGCTTGCTGTAGCCCTCACGACCTCCTTTGATCCGGTGGGGTCTGCTGTGGAGGAAGGAGAGAGAGAAAGAAGGAATTATATAGGTAAGGAGTGGGGAGTTTCACTGAGGGGGGGCTGGGCAGTATCGGGATTTCAGGGCAGAGTAACTGACATGGGCTAAATACAAATTTTCCTCTTCTGTTAAAGCTTGCAAGAATTACAGTAGCACAACAAGTTTGTCTGCAGTTAATTTGAGACTTTAAGCTGCACTCTGCAATTAAGTAGATAAGTGAAATGAATAAAAGTAACAAGCTAGGAAGCAGAGTCCCAGTACAGAAGTGTTGAAAAAATTAAAATAAGCTACCTCCACTAGTCCGACGATAGATTTAAAAGTCTCAAGGAAAAAAGGGGCCAAGAAACTGGGTTTGAAAAAGCCTGCGCTTGCAGGAACGGTCGCGATCAGGCGAGCTGCTCCCTGTGTGAGGCTAAGTACCTGGGCAGATTTCGGTGCTCTGGTTCTGTGGGGGAGAGCGTGCTGTAGCCCTCATGACCTCCTTTGTTCCGGTGGGGTCTGCCAGCAGATGAAGGCCTTATGGTCTATCGAGTCAGCTTGAGTGTGCAGATAGTAACCCTTACACTGCAGCTGCCCCTCCCTGAACTCCCCTGACCCTCCCTCTTACCCTATCCCATCCCCTTTTGAAGCAGTCCACTGTTCTACAGGATACCACTTCTACAAGCAACACGTTCCACCCAGACAACACTCTCTCCTTAAAAAAAAAAAAAAAAAAAGGTGCTAATTTCCCTCGTGAACCTTCCCCCCCCCAATCTGAGAACATGACCATAAGTGTCCCTCCCCTTAGCTTGAATAGTCCCTCCGTGCCTGTTTTGTTTATTCCCTTCATGTACTTGAAGGTTTCAGTCATATCCCCCCGTCTCTCTTCTCCTCCAGTGAGTACACGTTCAACTCCCTCAGCCTGCTCACGTAGGGTGTGTACCCTAGTCCCCGGATCATCTTTGTTGCCCTGCACTGCACTTCCTCCAGTAACTTAATGTCCCTCTTCAGGTATGGGCACCAGTACTGCACACAGTATTCCAGGTAAGCCAAAGGGCAATACTTGGAATTATTTGTTGTATATTCTTTGGTAACCAGGTAAGGCCCACTAGGCACAACTGCCTATTTTCAGGGGCAACCCAGGAGCACTAGGGTGGTTGTGACTTGATCAGAGTCGCACAGTATGTAAGTGGAGGTTGTGAGAATAAAATCCAGGTCTGCTGGCTGTAGCAAGCTCGTTCACAACTTGTTACATTAACCTATAGGCTATATTGCCAGCCCAGGTATGGAGTGAGCCCCGGGTCTCTCCATGTCTAGTGGTTCAGCAGCAGTCGTGTAGCCGACCCCAGTTGTGGAGTGAGCCTGGATCCCTCCATGTCTGGCAGCACAGCAGTATTAGTGTAGCCGACCCCAGTTCTGGAGTGAGCCTGGATCCCTCCATGTCTGGCAGCACAGCAGTATTAGTGTAGCAGGACCCCAGTTCCTGGAGTGAGCCTGGATCCCTCCATGTCTGGCAGCACAGCAGTATTAGTGTAGCGACCCCAGTTCTGGAGTGAGCCTGGATCCCTCCATGTCTGGCAGCACAGCAGTATTAGTGTAGCGACCCCAGTTCTGGAGTGAGCCTGGATCCCTCCATGTCTGGCAGCACAGCAGTATTAGTGTAGCGACCCCAGTTCTGGAGTGAGCCTGGATCCCTCCATGTCTGGCAGCACAGCAGTATTAGTGTAGCGCCCCAGTTCTGGAGTGAGCCTGGATCCCTCCATGTCTGGCAGCACAGCAGTATTAGTGTAGCGACCCCAGTTCTGGAGTGAGCCTGGATCCCTCCATGTCTGGCAGCACAGCAGAATTAGTGTAGCGACCCCAGTTCTGGAGTGAGCCTGGATCCCTCCATGTCTGGCAGCACAGCAGTATTAGTGTAGCGACCCCAGTTCTGGAGTGAGCCTGGATCCCTCCATGTCTGCAGCACAGCAGTATTAGTGTAAGGACTCCAGTTCTGGAGTGAGCCTGGATCCCTCCATGTCTGGCAGCACAGCAGTATTAGTGTAGCGACCCCAGTTCTGGAGTGAGCCTAGATCCCTCCATGTCTGGCAGCACAGCAGTATTAGTGTAGCGACCCCAGTTCTGGAGTGTGCTTGGGCTCTTCCATGGGTGGTGGCCCAGCAGTGGCAGTGTAAGTGACCTCAGTTCTGCAGTGAGGTGACCCCATTTCTGAAGTGAGCCTGGGTCACTCCCAGGGTGGGACAAATACGTTTTTGAACTGGTGGCCCCTTTGGCCACTAGCTTTCAAAATTTGGTACCCAAGTTAGTATTATTAGTGGCCATCATTTTTAAGGGCATAGATCACTTCATGGACAGGTAGTTGGCGGGCTGGTAACTTTCAAAATCTGGCAGCCAAAACAGTTATTTTAGTGGCTTTCAGCCACCTGACTACCTGCTTTACTCCACTCTGGTACCTCCATGTCTGACGGTGCAGCAGTAGTGGTATAAATGACTCCAGTTCTGGAATGAGGTGACCCCAGTTCTGGAGTGAGCTTGGGACTCTCTAGGTCTGGTGGCAAAGCAGTAGTGGTGTAGGTGACCTTAGTTCTGATGTAAGCAATCCCAGTTTTGGAGACAGTCTGGGTCCCTCCGTGTGTGGTGGCCTTGCAGTTATAGTGTAGGTGACCCCGATTCTGGAGTGAGCTTTGGCCTCTCTGTGTTTGGCAGTCCAGCAGTAGTTGTGTAGGCGACCCCAGTTCTGGAGGGAGCCTACAGTAGCTCTCTCCATGTATGGCAGCCCTGCAGTAGTGGTGTAGGTGACCCCAGTTCTGGAGTGAGCCCCGGGTCTCTTCATGTCAGCAGCCCATCAGTAGTGGTGAAGGCGACCCCAGTTTTGGAGTAAGAATGGATCTCTCCATGTATGGCACCCCAGCAGTAGTGGTGTAGGTGACCCCAGTTGTAGAGTGAGTCCCGGGTTTCTCCATGCCAGCAGCCCATCAGTAGTGGTGAAGGCAACCCCAGTTGTAGAGTGAGCGTGGATCTGTCCTGTATGGCAGCCCAGCAGTAGTGGTGTAGGTTACCCCAGTTCTGGAGTGAGGCCCAGGTCCCTCTATGCTGACGGCCAAGCAGTAGTGGTGTGGGTGACTCCAGTTCTGGAGTGAGACCCAGGCCCCTCTATGCTGACGGCCAGGCAGTAGTGGTGAAGGCGACTCCAGTTCTGGAGTGAGCCAGGGTCCCTCCATGTTAGGTGGCCCAGAGACCCAGCTGCCAGTGGCAGTGCTCTGCCTTGGAAAAGGGCACCAGCTTGCTGACCCCACTGTGACTGCTGTGGTAGGCCAACAAAGGCCCTGGGACACATGCATCTCCTGTGCCACTGTAGGCCCCCAAAGAAGCCATATTTCTGTGCCGATACGTAGGGTAGTGGTTCCTTGTCAGTGGCTGGCTTTAGACCTCACAGGATCCTTGCATAAAGTTTTGCACTTATCTTGCACTTTATTTGGCTGGTACTGCCATTGTGCAGTTATTTAAATAAAATTCTTTAAAGCGGATTTTGCTTGGTGTGTTGCTTTTTCCCTAGTAACAGCCACAGCTGGGAGGGCTCTGAACAGTGGGTATTTTAAAACTTTTCTTTGATGGCCCCTTCCAGTGGATAGCTCCAGTCATCAGGAACACCCACAGTGTATTTTATCCTCCTGCACCCCTTACCTGGACTGCCAGCCTCCACGGAGCCTTGGTTATTCCCCACAGGCAGGGATGGTATAGAGAGATGCGCTCCTGAGCATGTACTCCCATCAGGTAGCCTTCCCAGTCAGTGGTGTGATGCACGGATACACCAGGGTCTGTTGTCTTCAGAGGTGGGGCCATTTTCTTGCTTGCTTCCTTACCCTGGGACATTGCATGCACCGATGTCAAGAATGCACACACTCAAAGCATGCCTGCATGCCAGTGATGCTCCGCCCTTCCCCCAGGCCTCCAACCACAGTACCATCTGTGGTTACGCAGGTGGCAGTATCGGGGTGGAAGACGCCCCCCCAACACCAAAAAGAGGAGAGCGTACTCTGGGATGCTTGATCATCCTCCCCCACCAGGCCCCAACAACCCCAGCCTTGTTCCTGAACTTGGATTGCCGGCATTGCAGGCTGTCAGCCTACTGCTGTGCCAATGGGCCTACCTGTTTGTTTGTTTTCTTTGTTAAATCCAGTTTTTTTCTCTTCCATTGTCGCCCTTCCAGTACTCCAGCCATACGGTTGACATAATTAAAGCAGCAGTGTTTTTTTTTTTTTTGTAATTCTTCCTGCCTCCCACTGTAGTACTGCATTCAGCCACTGGGGTGGTTTCCTGTTCTGCTTTGTAAGGCACCCTGCGCCTCTGGGAAAGGTTGCCACCACTACCAATGGGCCGCCAGACCTGGAGGGACCCAGGTTCACTCCAGAACTGGGGTCACCTCATTCCAGAGTGCTGGGGTGCATAGAGAGCATAACACTAGCAGAAAGAGGGAGGTAGTGTTACACCTGTATAGATCGATGGTGAGGCCCCACCTAGAGTACTGTGCCCAGTACTGGAGGCCCCATTTCCGGAAAGACACAGATCGGATGGAGGCGGTACAGAAAAGGGCAACCAAAATGGAGCATGGCCTGCATCTAAAGCCCTGTGAGAAAAGATTAAAGTAATTAAATATGTACTCTCGAGAGGAGAGGAGGGAAAGGGGGTACGTGATTGAAATGTTCAAATACCTTAAAGGTATTAACAATATACAGCAGGGTAGCATTTTACATAGAAAGAGATGCTCGAGGACAAGGGGTCATGACATGGAATGGGGGGGGGACTCACAGAGGTTGTGATAAAATGCTTCTTCACGGAAAGGGTGGTGAACGCCTGGAATGGCCTCCCAGCGGAGGTGGTAAGTACTAAAATGGTAGCAGGATTCAAGCATGCATGGGATAGACGCAAGGGGGCCATAATAACAGGGCTGGGGCAGGGTAAGGCCAGAGATCAAGTAGGGTCTGCAGTAGCACAGTAGGTACAGAATTTTAGGGCAGACTGGGTGGACCATGAGGTCCTTATCTGCTGACAACTTCTATGTTTCTGTGCTGCCACTGGCAGCACTCACCCAAAACCAGCCACCTGTTTCCCAGCATTCCAGGCTTGCTTTCAAACCCAGGTCAGTAGCATTGTGGCATAACTGGCTACCACTGGGCCATCAGGTACCAAGATAAGGTGGTTTGAGGTGACAGTGGGTGAGTGGAAACTGGGAATATGCCCCCCAGTCTCATGTTTCTGCACATAGAATTTGGGATTGGCAGAACCAGGAAAATGAATTGGGAGACAGGATGGATGCCACCCTCAACCTAGGTCCATCTGTTTCTCCCGCCCCCAACCCATGGAGGGACTGTGGGGAAGGGGAGAAGATATGTTGATTTTGGGAGACACGGATGGCAGATCAAAATGGGGCCACCACCTCAGCATAAAAATTGATCAATTATAGAAGGACGGAATTCCATGGTAGGCTTGGTAACAGCATGGAAAATAAGAATTTGCTCACTCTGCTTTGGTCTCACATGCACCTGAGTATTTGTTTTTTTTTTGGGGGGGGGCACACTTTGGTGGTAATGGCATTTACTGTCTAAGGAAGGGTCTAGCTTGTCTCACAGCATGGAATTCCCTAGTTGCTATTTCTTGACTGGGCATAGGCCTCTGAAGAGGTGGCTCACCCGTGCCCTTTTTGATTAAGGTGTAGTACAGAGATGTTGCTAGAATAGTGGGTTTGGGTGATGGGGAGGTAATAAGAGATGTTCTTCCTGCTGCCCGGTGAGAAGTCTTGTCATTTTTCATTGTTTTTGGCCTGTGTTCCCATTGCAGACGCACTCTAGCTGATATCATTATGGAGAAGATCACGGAGAAGCAGACAGAGGTGGAGACAGTGATGTCGGAAGTGTCGGGCAGGCCAATGCCTCAGCTTGACCCTCGGGTCCTGGAAGTGTATAAGGGAGTTAAAGAGGTAAGAACTCATGGTATTCTGAGAGTTCTGCCAAAGAGTGTGGTGTCAGGGCACATGTTTGTAAGCCAGCTGCATAATAACTGGAAGGCAAACACTGTTGCTCAAAGCTTCTGCTAAATAAGAGTTCAGGGTCTGGCCCTCCCCCCGTACATTTTTTTTCTTTTGATCAAGGTTTCTTACCCTGCTGGCTGCATGCCAGGAGCCCCTTCTCCGGCCAGGCAATGACCCAATCCCATCTGCTGCTAAGCTGTCTACTGCCATCCTCCCACAGCTTGACCCCTGAGGTGGGCTCCCATGGGAGAGCCGGCCCACCCCCCTCAGACAGCAGGGATTCAGAAAGGCAGAGGGCTGTATGGTGTGCCCAAGTGTGCCAGCTATTGTGGAGACAGCTACCAGGATTTTGCACACTTGCCACCCCTGACGTTGACCATAGCCTTCTGTCTGTGTCTCATGGTGCAGCACAGTGTGTGCATGCGTAACCCCTCGTGAGAGAGCTAGCTCTCCGATCCAGCACGAGGTGTTGGTCTGGTGCTGACATCTTCCTCGAGCCGGCTTGTGCTGTGGGCAGCAGCAGTTCCCAGCCCAGGTTGCAAGAAATACTGGCTTCAGAGTCTGCTCCACAACAAAGTTCGTCGGCACATGGAAGCGCCATGCACTTTCGCTGAGCTATCGCATGGCCTCGTCCCCAGTTTAAGGGCCCACTAACATTTGTTTCAGAGTTCAGTTTTCTTTACTCTTTGTTTTTACCCTACCTCCATTGCTCTCTCATTTAGACATGCCCCAGCCTCACCTTACCTAACCCATGTCACCGCAACCCTAACCAGACCTGGTGAAGTATTGCTCCCTCTTGATGGGTCCCTCACAGAAACAGTGAGGCACACAGTAGAAGTGTGTACCAGATTGACAGGAGGCTGCCTTGAAACTAAAGGAGACGGATGCGAGGCTGTACAGGAGCTAAAGCAGGTCTGCAGGAGAACCTGCCTTTTCCATTTTTCCTTCCTTGCTGTCCCCAGCGTTGACTCACTTGGTCACTAGTGCATGTGTGGCACAATTGACATGACTGCTGCAGTGCCCTTGTGACTGGAGACACTGACGTATAATGTGCTGGGCGATTCTGGGCCCAGTCGCAGGGAAGAATTAGACAGCATGCGTGCCTCTGTCTAGAGTTGGAAAGCTTCCGCCCAGGCCCTCACTGGAATAACACTACTTACTTGTTACTGCAGGACTAACCAGCAGCCCCCAGAGTTCTGTTTTTCTGTACAGCTAGAGACCAGGACTCTTGCTTTAGAAGGCCAAGATATAAAAAATATCAAATGATATAATGATGATGTGTGGCACCCCCTTGTGGTCCCATTAAGAGTTTCATGCAAACTGCAGGTCCTGAGACCCTTTGTATGGGGCTAATGGGGGGGGGGGGGGGGGATTCTGTTCTTTGTTAGACACAGGAATCCACATGAAGTTTGAAAACTAGGAGCATGCATGTAGTTGGAAGAGTTGATTGCTTAGGTATTTTAAAATATTTGATTTTTTTGATCAAGTATGTAAAATGAATTAACATGGACTGTTAAGGTCCTGTGTTTACCACCTCCTCTTCCTTTTCAGGTGCTGTCAAAATATAGAAGTGGGAAACTCCCCAAGGCATTTAAAATTATTCCAGCCCTGTCCAACTGGGAGCAGATACTGTACATCACCGAGCCAGAATCATGGACTGCTGCAGCCGTGTACCAGGCAACAAGGTAGGGTGGACCGTTTGGGTCCGGGGCTGGAGACTGTATAGCAATTTGCTACACTGTAAGGCAGTTATATGCACACAGGGCAGTAATAATTCTTTTGGAACTGTCACAGATTGGGGTCTGGTCAGTGACATTTACAGTAAGTGGGAGGCTTGTGTTCATGTCCCATACCTTTAACTTCCGGTGGGGGTGGAGATGGCGTTTGAGTGGACACCAAGTACTCTCAAGAGGCTATTTAAAGTTACTAACACCACAAGGTTTGAAATACATCAGCTGTGTTGCTGTCAGGTTTGGAGTGTCTTCAGTGCTCCAGGTTGTCACTGGGAAGTTGTAAAAATAGGTATGGTGCCCCCTGCTAGGGACACACTGGCATAGCTCAAAGCTGCGACTTCAGCATGGAATGTTAATGGCATGAGTGTTCTGCAGCCTCTTAGTGATCAGACTTTGTGCCAGTGTTTAAAGGGACAGCAGCTCTTTTCTGAGTAGCTCCTGAAATTGACTGGAATGTTTGTAGTCCTGCTATATTTCTTACAGAAAGTAACTTTAGCAGGAAGACACTACATGTTTCAACAAGCAGTACTGTCTAAATTCAGCTGTGCTGGTTTAAATGACAACCTGCCTCCCCACAAACAACTTCATGTCTGTGCGGGTTGCTATTCTGCCTACATTGACTATAACTAAGGCTGAAGAAATGGCCTTTTCTGCTATATTTGTCAGGGCTCAAAATGTACAGCAGTTTTCTGTATTTCCGCGGAAAAGCACTTTGAGCCTTGGAAATTTAAATAACTGCATAGCATTTCTGTTTGGAAATGCAAGTAATTTCTTGCGTCTGTTAGGAGCCCAGAGTGGACACTGGGTGAAGTGAATGGTTAATATCTGCACAAAGGAGCCCTGTCATCAGGAGTAGGTGCTGAGGCTCGGTGTCTGCCCAGGAGGAGGACAGTGTCACCATTGGATGAAGGCACTGACCATCAGTTTCTCAGCACACAAGGAGGAGCTAAGGTTTCTCAGCTCAGTGTGGAGAGAGGCTGGTTCTGAACAAGAAGGCGAAGTGTCATCAAGGTAAAAGCTGATGATTGGCAGTTTGGCGTGAGGAGAGGCAGCTTCTTTGTGTGAGGAGGCATGGTGCCATTGGGGAAGGCACTGAGGTTCGGCATTATCGTGATGTGACACAGAAAAGAGAAGGCAGTAGGAAACATGAGGGAGGGACCTGTAAAGAAAAAAGAGATTATAGTGGTGAGGGTGGTATGGCTGCCCTAATAAAGAAAAAGGAGAGACAGGTGTGTGTGGTGGTGGTGGTGCAGAAGATAAAAAAGAACGAGGCAGAAATAAAGATACAAAGGGGGAAGAACAGAAATGAGGAACGGCATTGGAGAAGAAACTGAAAAAGAAACAACATAGAACTACGGAAAGGGGCAGCAGTGAGACAGAAAAAGAAATGCATGGCAAAAAGGTAAGAGACAACCACAATCACACCCTCCCCCATCGTGCATAGAAGTTGGCTGGTAACAAGTCTCTGTGTGTGGATGCGCAGTAACTATTCCTGTGGGTGTCAGTGGCTAGAAACGTTTATTTTGACCTCAGATGCACCCAGCCTGGAGATGCTTACTTGCCACAGGACATGTAAATAGGCAGGCTCAATTTTTATATTTTTTGTACTTGTATTTTATTAAGTATGGAATAAATCATTACATAATAAATCCGTCAGGTAGGCAATCATACATAGAATATTTGCTTAAAGTGAGCCATGCATTGTTACAGTAATTGAATAGTTGATTTCCCCTGGATGAGTTACTTCACTTGAGGGTTAACAAAATAATCCCCACGTGAAAGTTTTCCAGCAACTTAACAGCTTATATATAGCTGATTATAGTAATTAGAAGTCCAGGAAAACAAGTCCCAAAAGTGACCGCTGCTGCCGTGAGCCGGGTTATCATAAATGGCCATCTACAATCATGCAGCCTATCAAAGGATAAAATATCCCACCTCCAAAAATATCGAGAAACATAAATGCCAGAACCCTCCCAACACATCCCAAGAACAATACACCATATAGTATATGTAGAACCTTATTAAACTAGTAAATAGAAAATACTTTAAATCAAAACAAGTTTGTAAGAATCCTAAGAAACATCCCCCCCAACTTTATTTCTTTACTTAACTGTAATAAAGCTGATAGTATCTGTGCTATCGTTTGAGGATTGGCTGTAATATAAACAAAAGAAGGGAAAGGTTTGAGAGGTGAGAAGAGGGTTGTTGATGGAGAAAGAAGGGAGAGGGTAGGAGAGAAATCAAACACCTCACATCATTTTATAATCGCCTAATGAATAACTTTATGGAACCTTAAAACACCACTAACTTTTGGTATGGAAATAAATCCTAATATGTACGCATTAGATATACTTGAAACACGTCCCCCTCTTAAAGCATTAATAAACAGTTTGGTGTCTCATTTTCCAGTTTCCCTAATCTCCCCAACCCCACAGTGTCGAGAGTCTCTTACTAAAGGTAGTCCGTTCAGGTCTCTCCTGTTCACCTTCCAATTCGGATGGTTCTTTCCTTGCCGAGAATTGTTTTTCCAGTTTGTCTGATAATTTGGCTGCTTCAAGCAGTTTCGAGAATTGGTAGGCCTTACCCTCGTATATGACCTGGAGGCTCTCAGGCATCAGCATAACGTGGTGGATCCCCAGTGCACGAAGTCGCACCCAGACCCCATCTAAACTTTTCCGCTGCATCCGTGTTGCGTATCTCAGGTCTGGAAATAAGTGTATTCTTATATCCTGCCAAGTGATGGGACTCAGATGTTTGGCTTGCTGTAATAAGTCCCTTTGAGCTGATGCTTGAAGTTCCACCATAAAATGCAAAGACTAATTCCCCAGTGGTTGTCTTGGGCCTACCGCCACATGGCATCACTCTGTATGCTTTCAGAATGGTGATAGTGTCTTCTAACTGGAGAATCTCGTGTAGTCAGTCATGGAGAAATTTATTTGGGCTATCTCCTTCCATCTTCTCTGGCAATCCAAGCACCTGAATATTCATAGATCTGATGGTATTTTCCATGTTCTCTAGGCGCCGTCGAAGAAGGGTGTTCTCTTTCGTAAGGCCTGATGCCACTGTGAGCGCCCTATCCGCTGTTTTTGCTGTCCCCTTTGATTCCTCAGCCAACATCTCCACCTTCGTATGAATTTGCCACAAGTCGCTTTTAAAATCCTCCAGTTTTTTGTCCAAGCCCTGGATCGCTCTCAACAGAGCTGCATTAGATGGTTGTGATCCATCTGGTTCAACCGAGGTGGCAAGACCTTCTTTGCTACCGCCTGCTTTAGAATCTTTCTGTCGGGCTTCCTCTGCTGTAGCAGCTTCTTTGTTGCCTCTGACCATTGCGAGCTGTTTCTTCCCAACCCAAACAAATTATGGTCTCTCTCAAAAGCCGAGGAGAGGCTCGCTCTTCCGGTTCACAAATTTACTAGCTCTATAGAAATTAATATCTTAATTTTAAGAAATAACTGCAATCACCCTCGGAGCTGTGTTAGACAACTGCTCACTGCTTGGCTGCTGGTCACGCCCCCCAGGCAGGCTCACGTTTCAAGAAGAAATGTGCCAGCTTCATCGTACTTTCTAACTCAGTTTGGTTTCCTTTATTTCTTAGCCTTAAAATTCTATGTGGTGCATTTGACTGCTTATGTGTATTTATATTTTTTGTATAGTATATTCTGTTGTAAATAAATGTGCTCAAAGCTGATCAATAAAAAATACTTGTAGCCTGGTGCCTACGGTAAGTCTGGGGAAATGTTTTTTTTTTTTTTTTTTTTTTGACAGTTTCCCTCCCTCTGCATTGACCTGAAACATGGAAACAGAAACATAGCTTGTGATGGCAGATAAGAGCTGCTGGACCCACCTAGTCTGCCCAAATTTTTTTTTTTTTTTTTTTTTGTTTTATTTTTTTTTTTTTTTTGCTACAGACCTTACTTGATCTGTGGTGCAATCTCCCCCCACCCCGCCTTACCTCTGTTGTTTCCTTGTGCCTGTCCCAGGCATTTTTGAACCCCACCACTGTTTTCACCCCCCACTACCACTGCTGGAAGGCTGTTCCCAGGTATCTACCACCCTTTCTGTGAAGGAGTACTTCCTTCCATCCCTCCTGAATATACCCCCCAGCTTCATATCATGCTCCCTTGTTCTAAAGCACCTTTTTTTTTTTTTTTAATTGTATTTTATCCTCCTCTGCCTCCTCCGACCTTCGTTGTCCACTTAGACATCCCACTACCATGACCAGCTCACCAATCCACGGGCCCCCATGGACAGCGGTTTACCCAGGCGGACTAGGTAGGGCCATCCCCGTAACTTACAGTTTTGTCGGCCCGTGGACTTGCTGAGGGGGGCTGGCAAACGCTGGCACGTCCCAGGACCCCGCTTCCTCCCGGACAAGACAGGCTCCATTTTCCTGTTTCCTCCCTCCCTTTGCAGATGCAATCCCTGGCGTCATGGCGCGTGCGTCGACGTCTGCTCTGCTATTGGTGGCCGTCCGACCAATCCCTGAAAGGCATGCGCTTCCTCGAGCCTCCGCTCGAGGGTCGCTAAGGGCGAATGTGGCGAATCCCTCCCGGAGTAGGCGAGCTGTCGTCGGACGCTCAAGCCTGACTCCCCCGACCCAACGGCTACCCGAGTCCGCTCCCGAACCCGGGTCGCCGGCGTGGAGTGAGGTGTGGCGTTCAACGCCTCAGCCCTCTGCGCCACCGGGCCGGCATTAAAGCACCTTTTTATTTGAAGAATGCCCGCCAAGTGTTCCTTATTAACCCCCATGAAGTATTTATAGGTCTCTATCATATCCTCCCTCTCCCTCCTCTTCTCCAGGGTGTACATATTTAACTTATTTTGCCTCACCTTATAGGGCGTTTGATACAGACCCTGCACCATTTTGGTAGCCCTTCTCTGGACTGCTTACACTCTGTGTCCTTCCTGAGATGTGGTGTCCAAAAAAGGACAGAGTACTCAAGGTGGTGGAGTCTTACCAACGATCTATATAGGGACAGCACCACCTCCCTCTTCCTGCTGGTGATACCCCTTCCTGTGCACCCAGGCATCCCACTAGCCCTTCTGACTGCCTTGTCATACTGTCTGGCCACCTTTTGGTCATCCAATATGATTACCCCTAGATCTCGGTCCTGCTTGGATTTTGTCAGTATCACTCCGCCCATTTTGTCCTCTGCTCTGGGGTTTCTTTGGCCCAAGTGCATTATTTTGCACTTTTTTGCATTAAAACCCAGCTGCCATACCCTTGTACACGCTTCCAGACTTTTCAGATCCTTGCCCATCCTTTCCACTCTCTCCCTCCCAGAACGTCCACCGTGTTACAGATCTTGGTGTCATCCGCAAACAGGCAGACTTTCCCTTCCAGTTCCTCCTCTATGCCACTTATAAAGACAATGAAGATGACCAGTCCCAGTGCTGATTCCTGAGGTACCTTGCTGGTTACCTTCCCTTCCTTGGAGCAAACTCCCATTTACCATTACTTTCTGTGTCCTGTCCCCTAACCGGTTTCTTACCCTGGTTGCCACCTTATTACCCACCCCAAGTTACCCAACTTGCTTACCAGTCTCCTGTGTGGAACAGTGTTGAAAGCCGTGCTGAAATCCAGGAAGGCCACGTTCACTGCTTCTCCCTGGTCACCTAGTCAAAGAAATATATCCGATTTGTTTGGCAGGACTTTCTCCCTGTGAAACCACACTGCCTTGGATCCTGTAATCTGTTGGGATACAACCTAATTCCAGCAGTGCATGAAAGAACGCAGTTCTTACGGTCATTGGGGCAGACTAGGTAGTCCGAAGGCCCTTGCCGGCTGACAATTTCTATGTTTCTGTGGATACAAGATATTCTACAATCCTTTCTTTAAGTAGTGTTTTCATTAACTTGCCCACCACCTGTGTCCAGCTGACAGGCCTATGATTGCCTGCCTCTTCTTTGCTACCACTTTTGTGAAGTGGGACTACATCTGCCCTTCTCTAGTCCTCTGGGACCAAGCCAGTCTCTAGTGATCTGTTAATAGGTCTGTCAGAGGTGCAGCTAGTTGCCTCCCTGAGGTCCCTCAGCACCCTTAGATGTACCTCGACTGGTCCCATAGCTTTGTCCACCTTCAGGTTAGCGAGTGCTTTCTGTACTCTCTCCTCAGAAAACGGATAGTATCTTATTTCCCTCCCATCAAAGCTTATGGCGCCTTTTCGTAGTCCCTCCCCTTTTGCTGCGAACACGGAGCAGAAGTATTTGTTCAAGATGAAAAAATTACTCTCCTTAGTAATCTTGTTTCTTCTGAGGTATTCTTCAGTATTCGTAACTCTTGCAGTCAGCCTGTGGAGTTGGAGTGCCCGGAGTATGGAACGTATGTAAATGATGGAACACATCACTGGCGCATGCCTACATTCAAATGCTGACCCTAACAGCTTCAGATTACATTGGAGCCCGCAGGAAAGGCCCCTTCTAATATAACCTCCTTAACTTACTGTAATAATCCTAGACTATGTGAAATGTAGCTTACGATAATAACTAACAACAAAAACAATATCAAATCTCTAGAAGCAACCCACCCCTATACTGTCAGAAATTACCTGAAGAAGGGGAAAAACTAACCCAATGGGGTTTAAAAATATGCCATCAAGGGGAATGAAAATATCCCCTTCAAGTAGATACCAGCTTGTGATGCAGAGGCCACTGGTTCTGGAAGGGGAGGAAGGGTGGACGAGTTATGAATATTGAAGAATACCTAGGAAGAAACAAGATTTCTAATGTGAGTAAATTGTTCTTCTAACCCCAGGAATTCTTCAATATTCCTAACTCTTGCAGACTACCAAGCAGTACCTTTGGAGGTGGGCAGAGAATCTATTTGGGAAATGGACTCTGCCGAACTTCTGTGCCAAACTTGGCATCACAGCTGGACTGGGTGTCCAAACAGTAGTGCTTTGTGAAAGTGTGTATTGTTCTCTATGTAGCTGCTTTGCAGATTTCCAGTTGTTGAATGTCCCTGGCAGATGCTATGGTAGCAGCTGTGCCCCTTGTGAAATAGGCCCTGAGGGTCTACTAGGGGCTCCTTACCCACTTTTGAGTAACAGAATTGGATACATTGAACTATCCAGTGAGAGACTGTCCTATTTAGATGCTGGTTTTCCTTTTCTCACATCCCCATAAGTCAGAAACAGTTGTTGTTTGTCCTGCCTGTGGTCTTTGTTATGAGTCATATAGTAGATCAAAGCTCTTTTTTTTTTTTTTTTTTTTTTAATCATGTCACTATTTACACCTTGCGTCTAACCGGTGGGGGCATCCAGCCGCCGGCTCTGCCTGCCGGGAGAACAGCAGGCTCACTCGCATGATGTGGGGTACCGGTACAGCCTTTGCCGACCTGCTGGAGGGCTCCCCTTACCCTACCACGTCAGACCGGCCCTGGACCCCCCGCGCGATTCCATGACAGTCCTCCGGCACCACAGGGCGTGGCCATCAGGCTGCTCGGTCGCGCCCAGCCATTTTCCTCCATGTTGTTCTCCCCATTGGGAGCGAGGATGTGCAATAACGTCCGTGCACATATGTGCAGACATTCGCTACGCTCCCACCCCATTAACACCAGCGCGTGCAGAGCTCACGGGCATCCCCAGGGGCCGCCGCAGCGTGGTGTAGTTTCCCCAGCCCACCCTAGGACTAGGAGAGCTGTCTCCTGACGCTCAGTCCTAGTCCTCCCCTGCCGACCCCCAACAACCCGAGCTCGTTCCCGAACCCGGTCGCTGGTGTTGCGCTAGGTGTGGCGTCCAGCACCTCAACCCTCAGCACCACTGGGCCAGCAGCTCAAAGCTCTTTTGACATCCAAACTGTGTATGTAACCAAACCTACGTTCACCTGAGCTAGAATGCTCAGTGAAAAAAACTAGTAAAGTGATAGACTGATTTTAAAGGGAAATCAGAAACCACCTTAGGAAGGAACCTCCTGTTAGTCCTAAGCACCACCTTATCTCTGTGGAATGAGATGTAGTTATGTTCTGTGCACTTCTGTTCTGTGCACAGGGCATGAAGTTCACTAATCCTTCTGGCCAATGTGATGGCTACTAGAAAAACTGTTTTCCAGGTCATATATTTTAGGTGAAACGGAGACCACAGGCTCAAATGGAGGTTCCATGAGCTTGGCAATACATACATTAAGATCCCAAGCTGGCACCAGTTCCCTGCGGGGAGGGTGCAGGTGGGCCAGCCCCTTGGAAAACTTCTTAAAAATAGGGTTTGAAATTATGGAAACACCCTTACCAGCTGAAATATATGCTGAAACTGAGGCCAAATGCACCTTTAGGTTAGCAGGCTGCAGACCCAGTATATGTAAATGTGTGAGATAGTCCAGCAGGGCTAGCACCTCTGCATGTGATGGGACTACATCATAAGTTGAACACCAAACAGAGAACCTTTTCCAGTCGGAAGCATAAGTCTTTTTAGTAGAGGGCTTCCTAGAACCTCTCAGGATATTCAGGACACTTTCAGAGAGCTGCAGGCCTGCACACTCTTAAGTCCTCAAAAGCCATGCCTTGAGCCTGAGAGACCTGAGGTTCGGGTACAAGATTCTCCCCTGAGAGGAGGTCAACCGATTGTGTGTCATTGGCAGGTGTATTGGAGGAGCTACAGACATGGAGAGCAGCAGAGAGTACTGTGGCTGCCTGGCCCAATCGGGGGCTATCAAGATCATTGAAGCTGGTTGGGACCTAAGCTTGATTAGGACCCAGAGTAACAAAGGAAACTGAGGGAATGCATACAGCTTCTCCCCTAACCAGTCTAGCTCCAGGGCATCTAGAAGGACTGTGCCCCTCGCTGGTGGTCTGCAACAAAACTGTGGCAACTGGTGGTTGTCATGGATGCAAAGAGATCTATCTCTGGAGTGCCCACCTTCTGAATACCACCCCCAGAACCTGACTGCGGAGAGACCATTCGTGATGGTCTTGATTGATTCGACTGAGGGCATCTGCCAGGGTATTGTTCTTGCCTGGCAGATGGCTGGCTGCTAGCGAGGCCTGTAGTGAGTAGACCAGGCTCCACACCTTCATTGCCTCTGTGCACGAGAGTCTGGACCTTGTTCCTCCCTGCTTGTTTATGTAGTACATAGTGATATTGTCTGTCCTGAGCTGTACCACACTGCCCTGAATCATGGACGTGAAGGCCTGCAGGGCTAGGAACACTGCTGTGAGCTCCAGCAGATTTATATGCTGGAGCGACTCTGTACTTGACCAAGTGCCGTGTACGGTATGAAATCCCAGATGAGGTCCTCAACCTAGTAGGGAGGCATCTGTGGTGAGGGTCACTGATGGAGACTTTTGCTGGAAAGGGAATCCATTCCTGGGGTTTTCCCTTGCTTGCCACCATTGAAGTGCTTGGAGCAAGGTTTTTGTTACTAGAACCAGCTTTGACAGAGGGTCCTTCCTTTGGCACTAGTGTACCCGGAGATGGAACTGTACATCTCTCATTTGGAACCTGGCCCATAGGACTGTGCATGTTGCCACAGCCATATGGCCCAGTAACTGCATGAATTGCCTTGCTGGTTTTGGATTGCCTGACTTGAAGGATCCTGCAATCTGTAGGATGTTGACTACCCTTTCTGAGGGTAGCTAGGTCCTTCCCTCCAGTGTGTTTAGTTCTGCTCCAATGAAGTGCAGAACTTGCACTGGCTTTAGGATGGATTTCATCAGATTTACTTGATACCCCTCTGCACAGTCTCCCCCCTCCTTCCCTTTTTAACCATACAATTCCTCCATTTGTCTTCCTTTTTTCGCTAACATACCTAAAATAAAGGTCCCCTTTTGATACTCCCTGAGCTATTCTTTCCTCAGTTTGCACCTTTCCACTGCTTACCACTTTGCCTGCCTCCCTCTTTTTTCCCTGATACACTTCCGTATCCTCCTCTCTCTGGGTCTTATACCTTCTGAATGCTACTGTTTTAGCCTGTACCTTTTCTGTTACCTCTTTTGAGAACCATAGCTGTCTTCGCTATCTTTTATTTTTGCTTACTTGCTTGATACAAAAGTTTGTTGCCTTTACTATACCCTCGTTTAGTTTGGCCCACTTTTCCTTCACCCCCCCCCTTCCAGGTCATCTCCCCCTGCCAGGCCGTTCCGGAGCCTGGCATTCACCCATCTTTGTAAAATCAGCCCTTTTGAGGTCCAGGACTCTCGCCCTTGTGTAATTGGATTCCACTGCTGTTCTTATGTTGAACCAAACTGTATGATCACTGGTCTCCAAGTGGTTTTCCACCTTGATGTCTTCAACCATGACCTGCGGCATAGTGTGTTCCTTTAGTGTTCAGCATTGTATATTGTTTTTACCGGGGTTTTTCTGTGGGGATAACTGCTTTTTTTTTTTTTTTACTTTATTGAGGCATGAAGCTAAATATACATTTATTTCATTCCATTCTACGCATAGCTTTTACATTTATTACATCCGGGTAAGAAAGAGAACATTACTTTTCTCCGGAGGCTTCATTTTTACAGTCACTTGTACCTCTTACACTGTAAATTTGTTATTTAGTTTAACCAGGCTATTATTGGATTATCCTCTGTGGGGCCAGCCCACTTTCCCCCTTGCAGCGGCCTGCCTAGTCCATTAACCATCTAATTATACTTTTATAGGTCTGCAACATTCTCTTACCTAGGAGTCGGGGAGGGGGGGGTTTAAGGTGGATAAGCTGTTTTGACTGCTTTTTGAGGTATAGTAGTTCAAATTTCAAGAGCTCTCTGAGCTGTTTGCAAGCTCAAACTCTGTTTTTGCACTTTTTTTAACTACCTAGAGCAAGTACCTTTTGCGTGTGCCATGTTCTTAAACTGCGATAAGTGCACACCTGCATCTGCGCTGTCAACGCCATTTATTTTGCTGCCTGCTAGTTTTATAGTGCAAACTTAAAATCGCGGCACGATTTTTTTCTAGCTGCAGTTTGCAGTTAAGGCATTATTACTGACACAGCCCTGACATTTATCCAGCTCAGTCTGTCTTCTGCAAGCTGTTCTTGCATTGAGCCTTTTCTGTCATAGGCATTGGGGCTTTCCTTCAGTTTGTATCATGTTTTCGCAGTCTACTTCGGAGTCACCCAGCCAAATTCAGCTGCGAGTCTTACATATGAACATACGAAATGCCATCAGAAACAGGCCTCATGGTCTGTCGAGTCTGCTCGATTGTGCAGCTAGCCCCTCAGCTTGCAGCTGCCAACCCTCCCCTCATAACCACCACCCCCCACTCTGTCCCACCCTGTCTTAAATCTTCCCACCATTCTCACTGATCACCACCTCCTCGGACAGAGTGTTCCCTTATCTGCCACCCTTTCTGTGAAAGTGTCTCTGATTTCCCCTCTGAATCCCCCCATCTCAATTAATGCCCTCTCGTGTCCCTCCCCCTCTGATCTGAAGACTCCCTTCTGTATTAATCCTGTTAATACCCTTTAGGTACTTAAAGGTTTCGATCATGTCCCCCATCCCTCCTCTCATCCAGGGTATACATTTGCAGCTCTCCCAGCCTCTCCTCATAGGAT
Organism: Neoceratodus forsteri; assembly: GCA_016271365.2. Lineage (NCBI taxonomy): Eukaryota > Metazoa > Chordata > Ceratodontiformes > Ceratodontidae > Neoceratodus > Neoceratodus forsteri. The sequence continues at coordinate 127,366,969 of JADMNL010000029.1, forward strand.
TTTCCCTCAAGTCCCTGTATCACCTTTGTTGCCCTACGCTGCACCCCCCTCAAGCAATCTGATTATCCCTCTTCAGGAATGGACGCCAGTACTGCATGCAGTATTCCAGATGCGGCCTGACCAGTGACCTGTACAGGGGTAGGATCACTTCTTTGTGCCTGGAGGAGATTCCCCTTACTATGCACCCCAGCATCTTGTTTGCTTTTGCAGCCGCCTTCCTGCACTGAGCTGAGTGGTTCATACTCCCCGTTATTAGTATTCCTAGATCCTTTTCCTCCACTGTGCTTTCCAACTGTACCCCTCCCAACTGATTTTTTCCTCTTCTGTTTCCTTGCTCCGAAGTGCAGTACCTTGCACTTCTTGGCGTTGAAACCCAACCGCCATGTCTCCGACCATTCCTGTAGTTTGCTCAGGTTTTCCTGCAGCCCCCTCCACCCTCTATGTCATCTACCACTGCACCGATCTTAGTATCGTCTGCGAATAGACTGATCCTTCTCCGGATCCCATTTGAGATATTGGCTATGAATATCCCGAACAGCACCGGTCCCAGTACTGAACCCTGGGGCACCCCACTCGTGACGTTCCTTGGTGATGAGAGTCCCCACTACCACCACCACCTTTGCTGCCTACTCCTCAGGAGTTGGTGATGCAGTTGAAATTTCTTGTTGCACAGGTAAATCAAACCTGGGCTACTATAGGCAAAAGAATGTGATTTGTCACCATAGATTTTGGCAGACCCCCCTTTCTCAGAATGTAAAGTCTGGCTCAGGAGCATGAGGCAGACTCCCTTTGGTGCCTCTGTCCTCAATGCTGTAGCTAATCAAACGCAAAGAATATGGCTCCCAACACCAAGTCCGCTGGTACTGCAGGGAAGGTACGTCTGGCTTCTCATTTAGCAGTGGCAAATTTAAATTACACCACCCCCTGCTTTTGCAAAATTAGATCTTTTTCACGGTGAACCTCAGGAACCGCCTGAGAAGACAGCTGAACCTCAGGCAGGTTCCTCAGGCCAAGGGTGCTTGTGACAGGCACATGCGGATGTACCAGAGCACGATATGGACGCTGTTCCAGATTTGGAGTTCATTCTAGACTGTTTCAGGGTTCAGTTACATCGCATAGCCAGAAAAGAGTGACACACTTCCTGGTAATAAACTCTTGCGACTCCAACGGGGCCACATGTAAAAAGTGGAGGAGTGTGTAATGAAGAGAAAGGAGGATGATTGGAGAGTGCCACAACCTCCATTGTTCACTAAGTAGGCGTATTAGTACCTCACTATAGTGAACACACAAGCATTAAGCCACGACAAAGAGGGTTCTGCTGGGGAATTAATGCCTGTTGGGGTGCCTGGAAGCACCCATCCAGGCATTAATTCCCCAGCAGAACCCTCCTTTGAAGTGGCTTAATGTGCTTGTAACATGGCAAGTGTTTCCAGAAATAAGCAGATTCATTATTTGTACTGCTGACTTGTAATTCAAAAAAGATACACAGTTATTATATTTCTTATCTTTAACAGTGAATTGATATTACACAGTCTGCTGAATGGAGCGTGTCTTACATATATTGTGAGTGTAAGAAGGTATTACTTTACAGCAGTTTGATTTCAGTGCATGGGGTTATTATTGCCAAATGTACTTATATCATTTTTACTATTATGGTACTTTTTCTCCTAACTTACTGTCTGGATTGGTGCTACGTACTTCGATTTTCACCTGTGTATATTACAAGATATGGGTTGCACTGCATGATGGGACCATGCTAGGGTACATTTTCACGTTTGTTCCTGCAGTTCTCTTGGCAGGCCAGCAGATGGCTGTGAAACAATGCTAGCAGCACAGTACTGTTTTACAGCCATCTGTTGGGCTGCCATGGGAACTGCTCTTGAACAAAGAATTCACTCTGGTTCACAAAGAGCAACAGGGCATTACTAGGAAATGCCTGGTTGCTCATTGGTCAGTTGTTGCTATTGCTCCAATGAAAAATGCTTATTTGTATAACATTTATTGCCATGTTACAAGCTACTTTTGACCACTTCATCCCCATAGATTTGCTGACTTCATTTTTAGGATTCTCATACAGAGTAAACCTCAGACTCTCCCACAACTGTTTACTCAACTATTTATATAAGCATTTTTGCAGTTACTCATAATAACAATTGATCTTACTTCAAGGGGAAGCTCTTGCAGCAGGCTATAACCATTAGGACTAATGCCACAGGCATTGGGACCCACCAGAAAAACTTAGCTAGCAGTACCCAGAAGGGGCTGCCCGACATCAGTCATGCCATAAAGGGGCGGTCCTGGCTCCACCCAGTTCTTTTCCTGCCACAGACCTGCTCTCATTGGGAAAGTCTTGGCATGTTCTTCAGCAGTTCCAGCGAAACTTGGTGAAAAATTTTCGTTTTCTCTCCGCTTTCTTGTTTTTTGCAGTGATTTCTTTATCTTTCTCTGGTACTTCTTCGTTGCATGTCGTTGGTCTTCTTCTCCGGTCCCAAAAAAACTAAAGTGTGGCTGCCAAATTCCATCCAAGGACGGCCACGAAGCCTGTGTCTTCTGTCTGGGGCCAGACCACGACCTTCACTCCTGCAAAATCTGCAAGGGCTTCACCAGCAGGACTCGCATCCGGCACCTAAAGGCCTTAAAAGCCCACCTTTTAGAGAAAAAGATTGATGTCCTACAGAGCTCTCCTCGGGAAAAGGGCAAGCACTGGGATAAATCCCACAAGTCCTGTGAGAAGGACCGTAGCTGGTCCCACCATCGGTCCAGATCGTGCTCTCCCCATAGGAAGGCCTCCTCTTCCGGCTCGAGCGGGTCCGACCGCTCGAAGCACTCCAGACATGAGGAAAAGTCAAGGCCTGACGCCCCCTCCAAGACTCTGATACCGGCCCTGGCGGGGGCTCCTTCAGACAAACCAGCCAAGATGAAGGCTCCGCCGCTGCATACCTCTTCAACCGTGGCAGTTTCTACCAAGGCCTCAACCTTGGGGCATGCTTCTGCCTCCCCGGAAAAGGCCTTGGTCGCAGCCTTACCCAGGTCGAGTAAGCCGTCATGCAAGGACCGGGACTCTCAGGCTAAGGCCTCTTCTGGGTCCCACCTTTCTAAATCTGTTAAATCTGAGCCGACCCTGGCCAAGACACCAGCACCAAGGCCGATGGGTCTACAGGTGAGCCGGCGACGGCCAAGGTGCCGTTGCTGGCCCCGAAGTCTTCTACCCAGAAGGACTCTTCTTCGGGTTCTTCCCCAAAGGCCCTGCCGGCATCACCTATTCCCCTGAAGGGGACGGCGGCCTCTGTTTTCAACAAGGAGGAGTTGCGAGAGCTCTTCAAAAGAACGAGGCTACCCCGAAGCTGGACCTGACACTGGTTCCTGACGACCAGACATCCAGGACACTGGGGATCTCCACATCGAGTCGCCAGCCAAAACCCCTGTTAAGCAGCGTAAGCCTTCCAAGTCCTGCTTGTCCCTGGTGGCTCGATCCTGGTCTCTGTCCAAGGACCGCTGACGGCACTGTTCACGGTCCTCCAGCTGCCGTTGGTCCAGGCCCAGGAGCAAGTCCCGCAGCCGCCATAGGTCCGTCTCTAGGCGGGCTCGCTCTACTAGTTGACGTCGGTCCCCTGACGGACGCCAGTCTCTGCTCCATCGTTGGTCCCTGAGCCGTCATCGGTCCCAGGACTGACATCGGTCTGGAAGTACCTGACGCTCTAGGGAAGGTAGTCCTTACAGGCACAGTTCAGACTCCTCTCGATCCAGGAGCCGATCAGCCTCTTCTTCCTCGTCCCTTTCAGGAGTCGGGGGTTCTCCTGGGGATAAGGAACTACCCCATTCACCTCCTGATGATCCAGCTTTCATGGACGTTATGAGGCACATCCAGGCCTCCAACAAATGGGAGACGGAGGACCTGGATCTGGAACGCTGGAGGCTGGCACATTACCTGAGGCAAAAGGAGCCGAAACCTTTGGTGGTGCCTCCTTTGGTGGACACTTTCCAAGATCTTACCAGGATAACTTGGAAGCATCCTGCCACAGTCCTGGCAATTCCTAAAAAATTGGACAGGCTGTATAGGGTACCGAGGGATGAGCTCTATCTGGCGGAAACCCCTCAGGCTGACTCTACGGTTATAGCGGCTGCTCATGACAGATCTCGGTAGCCCAGACACCTCGGCTCTCAGCCTCCCAATTAGGAGTCTTGCTGTTTGGACCTGGTGGGTAGAAAGGTATACTCTGCATCCACCTGCTCCATACGTTCCCTGAACTTCCTGATGCATATGGTCCAGTACCAAAATGCTCTTTGGGTGAAGGGACAGGAGCTAGCCAGTGCCTTGCCAGACTCCACACAAAAAACCGAGCTCCTGGACATTCTAAAATCGGGCTCGGACATAGGCACCCATGTTCTGCGTGCCTTGTGCGACACTACAAATATGGAGTCTTGGGTGGCAGCATCCAGTGTCTGCCTACGGCGCCATGGCTGGCTCAGAGTCTCAGGATTCTCCCGGTATCTGCAGACCAGAATCAGAAACCTTCCGTTCCATGCTGTTTGGGTCAGAGACCAAGGGCCTTATCTCTTGTGTCCAGGAGTCGGGCAAATATATCTGGTCAGTCTGTCAGATGTATAAGGGGGACCAGAAACGTTTTCCAAAACTGTCTTTTCGTAAGTCCTCAGCCCAATCCACCCATGGAAACCAGTCAGCCCAGAAAGGCGGCTTTAAAAGGAAGGCCCGAAACCAGCAACCTGGAGACGCTTCCTTTCGAAGCCCAAAGTCCTCCAAAGCGCCTCTGCCAACTCCCGTCTCTGCCCAGTGACTTCCTGTTGACTTCCCCCTCCTCTGGAGGAGGTACAAGGGGAGGCAGTAGGGGGTCGCTTCTCCCTCCACCTGGAGGGATGGAGCAAAATCACTTCGGACCTTTGGGTCCTAGATATCATAAGGAGGGGACATACGCTGGAGTTCACTCAAATCCCCCCCAGAGACACAGCCAAGGTCCTCAAGGTATCCTCCTTCTCACATACCTCTCATAGAAGGAGAAATCCAGGCCCTCTTGTGAAAAAGGGCAATAGAGCCAGTCCCCCTGCAGCAGTGGGGAAAAGGGTATTACTCCCATTTTGTCCTGGTTCCAAAGAAAACTCCGGATCTTTAGCCCATCCTGGACCTCGGCTCCCTAAACGATTATTTAGAATACCGAAGAGTTAGGATGGGTGATCCTTCCAGGTTTAATTCCTCTGCTGCACCAAAGAGACTGTCTCTGTTCCCTGGACATGCAAGATGCTTACATGCATATTGGGGTCGTTCCCCCTCACAGGAAGTACTTGAAGTTCCACTCCTGAGGGGGACATTACCAGTTTCGGGTTCTGCTGTTCGGCCCCTTTTCCGCTCCTCGAGTCTTCACCAAGTGCCTGGCAGTGGTAGCTGCGGCTCTAAGGCGCAAAGGGCATTATGCCTTCCCTTACCTAGATGATTGGCTCTTAGCGGCCCGTCAAGAATGTGCCTCATTCAAGCTCTTGGAGACACTTATGCTCTATTCTGAGAGTTGGGGAATCACCCTGAACCTACCAAATTCATTCCCTGAGCCCAGCCAAAGATTCGTCTTTATAGGTGCAGTCCTGGATACGGTCCAGGGCATGGCCTTCCTCCCTCAGGAAAGGGGAGATCGCCTGCGGGAAGTGGCCAGAACAGTCCTTGTAACCCCAGGGGTCCAAGCCAGGACCTTCCTCAGATTTCTGGGGCACATGGCGGCGACCATCCCTGTAACCCCCTTGGCCCGCCTCCACATGAGAGACGGTCTCGACCTTCTGGTCAGGATCTCCAGGCCAGTCAGAAAGACCCTGCTTTGGTGGTTGGACCCCCTAAATTTAGAAAAAGGGGTCCTATTTCGACAGGAGCCGCCAAGTCAGACTCTGAAAACAGGCATCTCTGATTTAGGCTGGAGGCTCACCCTAGGGAAACTGCCAGACTCAGGGCGTTTGGTCCCTAGAGGAGCGCAACCTCCACATCAGTGTTCTGGAAATGCGGGCAGTCCTCAGTGCCCTATGGGCCTTTCAGGGGGACCTAGCGACAGGCTGTCTCCTCGTTCAGATGGACAACATGGCTGTTGTTTTCTACATCAACAAGCAAGGGGGAACACACTCCTACTCCCTGTGCAGGAAGGCGATGAGAGTCTGGTATTGGGCGCTGGAACATCATGGCGGACAGCTTAAGCAGGTCTCGGTCCAAGGCGCACGAGTGGGAGCTACTTCAATCAGTAGTGCACCAGCTGTTCGACACTTGGGGTCGTCCAGAGTTGGACCTCTTTGCATCTCCACGCAATGCCAAACTGCCAGTTTTTTGCTTGCGAGAGCACACGCTTGGTGTTTTTTTGCCAGACGCGTTGTCCCTTTGTTGGGCAGGGAGGTTCCTTCATGCCTTCCTTCCCTTCCCTCTCATTCAGAGAGTTCTGTTGAGGGTACAGGCCGAGGGGACTCGGATGATCCTAGTTGCCCCATTGTGGCCTCGGCAGATTTGTTTCCCATTACTTCAGCGGTAGTTGTCGGAGACTCTGATTGCGCTGCCAATATGCTCACAGTTGCTGTTCCAGGATCAGGGCAGGCTGGCACATCCAGCTCTCAAGTCCCTGCACCTTCGTGCATGGCTCCTGCAGACGTAGTGAAATCAAGGTATGCGGTCTCCCAGGAGGTGGCAGACGTCCTCGTTTCAGCGAGGAAGCCCTCTACTCCTTCCACGAATGGGATGGAGTGGAAGCGTTTCTGTTTATGGGCTTCGTCTCATCACCTGGACCCCCTTACCTATCCAGTGAACTCAGCACTACAGTATCTCCTCTCCTTATATCAGCAAAGCTTGAGGTACTCCTCCATTAAGGTGCATATGTGGGCCATTTCTGCTTATACGTCCTCTTTGGCGATAGAACCCTAGCCCAGCTGGATGGGGCCTGCACCTTTTTTTGTGGGGCATTCTACATTTGAGACCTCCCATTAGGGATCCAGTCCCTCCCGGGATCTCCTTTTTGTGTTAGAGAAGCTTACCCCCCCCCCGAACCCGCAACACAGTGTGAGCTGCGTTACCTTTCTTGAAAAGTTTTCTTTTTTAGTTGCTGTTACCTCAGCTCAAAGGGTTTCCAAGCTTCAGGCCCTGATGTGCAAGGAGCCCTATTTAATTTTTCATAGGGAAAGGGTTTCCCTCAGAACAAATCCCCCTCTAACATGGGAGACACTCTCTTACACACGTTGGATGTCCACAGGGTGCTGAGGGTACTACCTCAAATGTATAGCGGCACACCACAAATCAGAGCAACTGTTTGTGGCCTTTGTGTCTCAACACATGGGCAAAACAGTGTGTAAACAGACTATATCTCGGTGGCTAGTCCACTGCATAGTCTTCTGTTACAACAAGTACAACAAACCTCTACTGGGAGTGGTTAGAGGTCATTAGAGGTGATTCCACTTGGGGAGTTTCTACCTCCTTCGCCTCCTTAAAAAATGTCTCTATCTGAGACATTTGTGCAGTTGCTACTTGGAGTTCAGAACACACCTTCATCAGGCATTACAGCCTGGACATTGCTTCCAGATGCTGAGCCGGTTTCGGCCTTGCGGTCCTTCAGGGACTATTGTCCTGATGTGCTGTCTCACGGCCTGTTTGGGGCAGTGCCGTTATTATAGTTCCTGTCATCCTCCTTCCGGGGCTAGTCACCTCCATAGTGTGGGACTGCTTGGGATTCAGTCCTAATGGTTATAACCTGCTGCAAGAGCTCCCCCTCGAAGTAAGATAATAGAGTTACGTAGGAACTTACCGTAACAGTAGATCTTCGAGAGGAGCTCTTGCAACAGGCGCTGCTTTCCCGCCCTCCTTTCCCCTGGAGAGTTTTTCAGCATGACTGGGGCAGGCTTCGCTTGGTTCGCTTGCTGGGATCTGTTCGCGGGTCCTCGAGTGGTGAACTGAGGTGGAGCTAAGGACCGCCTCTTTATGGGTATGACTGACGCCGGGGGAGCCGACGGGGTGGCCCCTGCTGGTACACCAGGCTGCTTTCCGTGGGTCTCCGGAGGCTCATGCATTAGTCCTAATGGTTATAGCTTGCTGCAAGAGCTCCTCTCGAAGATCTACTGTTACGGTATGTTCTTACGTAACTGTACTGTCTCAATACTTTATATTCTGTGATGCCATCTAGTGGCTTATTCAAGTCCAGCACATTTCTGTAACTTTACAATTTACTAGAGACCACTATTGTGGAGGCTGTTTATTCCAGTCTTGTATAGCCCGGGAATTCTACAAGACGAAACCACTATATTGCCACAGTTGTACTCAACTAACATGAAAATAAATACTCCTCTAACCGTAGGTGTAGAACTGATTCCATTCTTTCAGCTATAACAGATTTGTATAAGGCATAAGCATACCTATTTCCATTGTAATCAAGAAAGCACTCCACAAATCTACAGTCCGACAGAGAACTTTCCCTCTCCCCGTAGGCCCCCACCGACGCATCAGTTCTACCGACCTATCCTTGGGACTTCACTTCTCACAATGTTTATCCTTTGCTTACATATTACATACCTCTCCTGGTACCCCATCTCCCGTTAGTTGGTGGTTCTCCAAGACATTTTCATGGCTAGTACTAGTGACTGCCCCTGGTAAATGAACTAACTGGTACTTCTATACAGAGAACATGGTTTATATACAGTTGCATGGTTCAATGTTGGACCTGCCCCCTTGTATTTGAATCCTCCTCTGTTATGGCTTGCCTTGTCTTCCTATTATCATTTGACTCCCCTATTACTGCACCATTGTGTTTGTGTTTATATACTTATTTACGTGTATTTATATGTTTTTATGATGTATGTTACCTGACCCTGTTCTAACCAGGTCCATTTGTAAAAGAGCTCTGCTCAATGATGTTCGCCTGGATAAATAAAGATTTTGATTGCTTGATTGAACCACACGTAAAAGTTAAGCATACATTTTTTAAAGTGTCCTCTTAAGTTCATTCATTCAGATCATCCTGTTTTTCCTGCTCCCTGCAGTCAGAATTCCACCTTTCTTTTTTCAATCCATTTTCCGGTATCTTTTGTATTAGTGTAACACTTCTTTGCCACCTTAGGCAATCTGGGGGTGGGCATCAGAAGTGCGTGTACAACTGCTGAGTTTCTTAGCTGGGCCCAGACGTGATCAAAGCTCTTACTACAAGAACAAGTAGCAAGGGAGACATCTTGGGGAAAAAATTTGCAGCTTGTCCCTCGTGTGTCAAAGGATAGTGACTTCTTGCCTTTGATAAAAGCCAGTCCTGTGAGTCGCTACCGTCCATAGTCAGCGTGATGATTTGGGGATTGTTTGCGGCAGTTGCCGCCTACTGAGGAGACTGTGTAAGGGCCTTTTTTTTTTTGCTTATTTTATCAATTTTGCATCTGTGATAAACAGTGCAATATCCTACAAACAGATACATCTTGAAACCATTACTTCACTGGGAAATGCATCTTAAACTTAAAATAAACTGCCGGTCCCGGTGGCGCTGAGGGTTGAGGTGCTGGGACGCCACCTCAAGCTACAGCCGCAGTCCGGGTTTGGGAGCGAGCTCGGCACCGGGGTCGGCAGGGCAGGAGAGGATTGAGTGCCTGATGGGCTGCTCTCCTCCTCCCCGGGAGGGGAGGTCGGGATTGCCTGTGTGCCAGCGGCCCTGGTGGAGACCGGGGTGCTGCAGCACGCTCGGCAGCAGATAACCTGCATGCCCTGATGCAGGCAGGGGTTGCTGTGTAAGCCTTGCGTCAAGGACGTGCACACGCATGGGGAGGGGGAGGGATCTCCAGAACAAGGAAAAGCCTGCTCTGTGGGGTAGGTGACGGCACCTGCCCCCATGCCCAAGGCCGAGTCCATCCTGCCTGCCCTTCCAGGTTCCTCCACCCGGGTCCTCTCACGTGTCGGAGTCTGTCTAAAAGTGTGCCAAAAGAGGAGGGGCGGCCCCACCCCGGAGGGGTTAAGCCGGGGGTGCCGATCGTGGACAGAGGAGGCACAGGTAGGTGGACTTCAGGTAGGGCAGGAACAGGCAGGATGCCTGAGAGAGGCCCCCCAGACCGTGACCGGAAAAAAAGATTGAAAAGAAAGAAAAAAAAAAAGTACATAAACTTCTATAAGATTTCCTAAGGAGCTAGAGTGCGTGTCTCCATGAGCAGGATGTTGCGTGAAATCAGTGTATAAATGACATTGTGCACTTTTTAGAACGGACTGAGACCCTAGGACCTCAGATAGGTTTTTAACGGTGATGCAATGCATATCAGATGTCAATAGGAGCACAGTTAATATAAGCAGGCTACTACATGATTTGTGAAGGGCAGAAAAATGGAACGCACGCCGCCACCCACGAAGGTGCTCCAAGTGAAGAATACTAAAGTACAGACAGGAACAAAGCTGTGCACACATGTACAGCTAATAGACTTGTACTGTATATGGTACGCTGTCATTGACAGTTCAGTCGGCGGGCAGCTGTGGAGGTGTGAGGAGAGCAGTGCTGCTCGTTGACCGGTGGCTGTACTGGGGTGGGGGGAGCAGGGTGGTATGTGATATACCTGAGTGGGTGGGGGATTGGGGGGACCACTTGCTATGGAAAGATGTTAAATTTCATATCTGGTGGGAGATTGGGCAACGGGGTGGAGCCTTACACTATGGAAAATATATTTCTCATGAATGGATGGGGACTCAAGGAATCTGGGACCGGGGGGGACCCTACACTTTGGAAAAGTCTTTAATTACTGGGCGGGTGATCGAGGACTGGGGAGGGACCCTACATTATGGAAACTTCTTTTTTTAATTAATGGGTGGGTGATCAGGCGATCAGGAACCAAGGAGGGACCCTACACTATGGAAACTTTGTTCTTTAATTAACTGGTGGGAGAGTAGGTGATCAGGAACCAGGGAGGGACCCTACACTATGGACACTTCTTTCTTTAATAGGTGGGTGATGGGCGACCTGAGAGGGACCCAACACTATGGAAAATTATTTTTCTCTTTAACGGGTAGGGGATCAAGAGACCAGGGAGGGGGGCCGGGGGGCGCAGTACCTCCGCCAGCCACTAGGGTTGTGCAGATTACCGCCAGTTTTTTTTTTTTTTCAGCAGTAATTTGCTCCAGGCAAGGATCTTTGCAAAGGTCCTGGCATGGAGCAAACCCTTAGTGAATGGGATTGCGGGGATATGCAGGTCCCCTTCCCCTCATTTGCATTGTAGTCCTCCTCACTACTTTGCCCAGGTGCAAACCCAGTTTACGGGGGCAGACTGGGCTGTGTGAATACCAGCTATTCACAAAGCCCAGTTTGCCCCGGGCAAAGCTTTGTGAATCCTAGCCCAGGTCTCATGAAGCTCAAGGAGCACTTGTTAAAGGAAAGATGGGTAAGGGAGATCAAGACCTGTGATTGGTCAGATGTGATGACTTGACCGTGTGTTATTCCAGCATAACAGCACAGTTCAAAAATACTTGACTTTCTGAACCTCATTATTGCTTTTAAAATAAAAATCAGTGGAACCATGTTCTCGTCACAGTAAGGCACTCCAGGATGTAAACTATGGGAAGATGACACTTCTTGTGTGTGTAATGCACTCACCTTTGCCTCATGTCTCAATTTCCAAGGTGTGTTGTCCTCCCTCAACTCATACCATCGTGCATTATTGCTTAAAGAGCTGGTGAAACGATCAGAACTTTAACAAAACCTAATATTTAGACACAGTCCAGCTTGTATTTCTCATTAGTGCTCTATTTTGCCTCCCCATTATTTATTACTGAGGTCATTTGTATGAAAACAGGATCTTTGCTCCTGAAGAGTTTATCAATTCCTGCTGCTGTCTCCCTACCTGAAGTCATAGAGCACTCCTTGTGCTATCACAGGTACTCCCATGGCAACAGACTGTGATGTCACAACAGAGGATTATGACTTGAAGTAGGGAGTAAGCTATAAAGGCAGATGGACTCTAAAGGAACTCTAAGGGATAAAGATCCTATATGCATGCAGATTTCCTTAGTAATAAATAATTGATTAGGAGAAAAATAAATATAAATGGAATATAGGCAGAATTGTACCTAATTATTATGTTTTTTTAAAGTTTTCTTTGAGGCATCAGCTCTTGAATGATTACTGCACACTGACTCAGAACTGGCATTTTTGTCCTGCTGTGCTTACAGGGAAATTACTATACTCAGAGTGGAGTTCTATGGGAAAAATGATAATGAGAGGACACAGTAGCACAAGATCTGAGCTCAGCACTGGCAACCAAAGTACCCTGGGTTCCAACGTAGACGTATAGTTCCTGTCTCTGGAATGGTGGAAGTAGTGTAATTTGTCTCTGAAGTGAGGCGTGTTTGAGTGGTTGCAGAAGCATGTACATAGCTTCTGTTAGTTACTTTGGGGACGAGACATTACAGATTCCAACAGCTGAACCGCACCCCACCCTGTGACCGTTGTTGGGATACGGCATCTGCTTTGGAAGGGCCTGCTAACCTGTACCAATTGTAGCCAGTGTGTGGTACCTGAATGTGGTGAAACATGATCATTTGAGGGTGAGAGCAGATAATGGATAAAATAATTTTCACAACCTGAGTATCACTTTTGTGGGAAAGCACATTTTCTGTTTATCTATTACTTTAATGCTTCATTGCTATGTTTTACTTACAAGGAATCAGAATCCAGGTCCCCTAAAGTAATCTACTTCAGCTCTTTAATCCTTTGCAGAAGTTACAGGCTTCTGTTTGCTTTATTTTTTTTTATTTGTACAATTGGATTTGCAACCTTTGAGCCAGAGGCTCACATTTACAAAGGTACCTCGTCACAGAGAGGACAACAGTGTTACAATATTACAGTAGGTTGACATACAGATTTACACAGATTTTACACAGTATACAGACATTGTTACATATATTTTGTACATTTCATAAAACAGTAGTTACATAAATACAGATATCTGGTAGGGGGGAATGAAGGAAACCAGGTGGGGGCAGGGGGGGTAGGCAGTCTGGAGGACTTTGTCGAAGTGTACTCAGTGATATGTGAGCAGCCTGTTAGTGACAGGAACAGCAGCTGGTGTTGAACAGGTAGTTCCGAAGAGCAGTTTTAAAGGAGGCAATTTTGAGAGTGTTAGTGATGGTTTCAGGGAGAGCGTTATACCAGGAAGGGGCCCTGTAGTAAAAGGATCTCTGAGCTAGGGATGGCCTAGTTCTGGATACCAGTAGAGTGGCCTTGTCCGAGCTGCGGATGGAGACTGGGCGAGGTATGTTGGAGGGAGGCAGATACCCGGGGAGGAGCTCTCGAGCAGAATTTTCTTGGCTAGGAGGCAGGTTTGGTAGTGGAGACGTTCTTCCAGGTTGAGGAGATTAGCAGTGGAATAGAGATGACAGGTGTGGGTGAGCCTGGGGGCACTGGTCAGTAGTCTACAGACCTTGTTCAGAGTGAGTTGGATCTTATTGAGTGCAGTGTAATCAGAGGCTCTGTGTACTGGTAGGCCATAATCCACTAGGGACAGTACTGAGGATGTGATGGCCAGTCGGAGAGCATCGGGTGGAAGGCAACCCCTATGGTGGTATTGGAGGCCAATCCGGGTGTTGGTGGCAGATGCGAGGGCATTAATGTGGGTGTGAAAAGTAATCCCTAGATATTTGTAGGTGTGCATTTGCTCGATTGGGTGTTGAGTGGTCAGGAGGATAAGGAGGGGGTTATTTCTTGCTTTGTTTTGATGGTGGGAGAAGACCATCGATTTGGTCTTTTTGAGATTAATGATAAGTCTGTGCTCCTTGAACCAGCTTTCTGCTTGGTTGAAGGTGTGTTGGAGTGAGTCCTGGAGGGAGGCAGAATTTCGGTGAGAGGCATAAAAAATGGCATCATCTGCATACAGAATTTTGCTGGAGCAGGCACTGGGCAGGGTGTTTAGGTAGAGACTAAAAGTAGGGGCCCAGGATGGAACCCTTGGGGACCCTGGAGTGGACAGGGCGGGTCTCTGAGTGTGTCCCATTGATTTTGACACACTGGGAACAGGCTGATAGGTAGCTAGAGCTCCAGGCGAGGGGACCAGTTGAGAAACCGATATGGTAGAGGGCGTCAAGTAGGAGGGGATGGCAGACAGTGTCAAAGGCCTTTGAGAGGTCAATGAACACTGCTCCAGCAAGGCTGCCAGGGTCAAGAGAAGAGTGCAGAAAGTTGGAGAATTCCAGTAAGGCTGTACCAATGCTATGGCCTGCATGGAAACCATGCTGTTCTGGGCACAGAACAGCATATTTAGTAGCCACCACTTTTTCTATGGCTTTGGAGAGTGGGGGAAGGATGGAAATTGGCGGATAGTTGCTGGGGGTGGATCTGTCCCCACCTTTATAAACAGATGTGACAAAAACCATTTTCCAAACACTGGGAGATTGACCCAGGCAGAGGGATCGGTTCAGTAGGCTCGTAAGTGGGACTAGGATGTCATCTAGGATCAGTTGTATTTTGGGATCCAAGGAGTCATTGCTTGGGCTGTTGCTGCCTGTTGCTTTTAGAAGGAACGGTCTGGCTTCACGGGTAGATATTTTGCGCAAGTAGAACCGGGGGCGTTGAAGGACAGGGAGCTGTGAATCGGGAGCTGGGTCGAAAAAATTACTGGGAAGGACAGAGCTAAGGTCCGTGAAGGAGGTGGTGAGGCAGCTATATTAAGGGGGTCAGTGGTAATAGAACCGTCAATAGTAAGCTGGGACGGGGGAGGGGAGTGAGATTTCCTGTTCATGTCTTTAATATTGTCCCAAAAGGTCTGGGCAGACCCCCGTGAGGAGGTCTGTGATATCATAATCAGTTGTACGGCAGCAAACTGTGATGGCACAGTCAGAGGATTTTTTTTTTTTGCCCTGGGAACACCTTTTCCGGGGGTGGGGTTGGAGTATTGCATATACAAACCAACTGAAACTGAACCAGATTAAGGTTTTGGTGGTATTTTTTGTTGTGAATGGGGGAAATCCCCCTACCCTTTTCGAGAAGTGCCATAGTATCTTTTAACGTACAGCTGAAGAACCACCAGGAAAGGCAGGTGGAACCTTGCTTTAATGATTCATTGGAAGGACGGTACACCCCGACTGTACAGAATCCCTCTAGTAATGCACTCAGGTGCCAGCATTAATGGTATTAGCTCAGTTCTGGTGCAGGACTAGAACCCATGACCTTCTAGCCCAGAGATGGATGTGGTACTGTTGAGCCATGCTGATGCTAACTTTATGACTTTAACAAAGGAAAAAGCAGAAGAAATGATGCATTCTAGGGAACAAGAATCTTGTTTCCGTGCAAATTAACTTTGTAGTAATGAATAATGGGAAGGGAAATGAAGAGAAACCAGAAAAGATGAGCTGCATTGTGTCTGAATATTATGTTTGTTGAGATCGATGCAAAC
This sequence comes from Neoceratodus forsteri, assembly GCA_016271365.2. Lineage (NCBI taxonomy): Eukaryota > Metazoa > Chordata > Ceratodontiformes > Ceratodontidae > Neoceratodus > Neoceratodus forsteri. The sequence goes on from JADMNL010000029.1 coordinate 127,382,329, forward strand.
TCAGAGTGACCATACTTGTCTTGCAGAATCTTTTCCTCCAACCTGAAGGAGAGAATGGCCCAGAGATTCTATAATCTGGTCCTCTTACCGCGGGTAAGGGATGACATCGCAGAGTACAAACGCCTGAATTTCCACCTCTACATGGCTCTGAAGAAAGCGCTGTTCAAGCCAGGAGCCTGGTTTAAAGGTCAGAGGGCAAGATGGTGATGGGGGTGGGGGCTAATTTTATTTGCAATTCCTACATAGTGGCTTGGCTACATAGAGCTCATGACTTCACACAGTTTGGTATGATGATCCGGTTGCACCGCAATGCTACGTGTTGCTCAACTGAACCCTGTAACACAGCGGGTAGTACAGGGACAACTCATGGGTATACGCTGGCTGATTCTGCACTGTAACACAGTGGGTGATACAGCTGTACCTCAGTGCTACATGCTGGTCGATTCTCCACTGCAACACAGCAAGTAATAAAAGTCCCACTTCAGGGCTATATGCCGCTTGATTTTCAGGGCTATATGCCGCTTGATTTTCACGGCTATATGCTGCTTTATTTTCCACTGTAACACAGCAAGTAATAAAGTCACATCTCGGGGCAGTACGCTGGTCGATTCTCCACTATAACACAGCAAGTAATACAGTCAGTTCTACACTTTAGTACAGTTACACCACGAGTAATACGCTGGTAGAATCTCCACTGTGCTGCAGCCAACAATACTGGCACACCTCAGAGCAATACACTGGTCAGTTCTCCTTTGTGATACAGTCAGTGATATAGTCACACTTCAGGGCAGTATGCTGTTTGATTCTCCACTATAATGCAGCCAGTAATACAGGCACATCTCAAGGCTACAGATGGGTCAGTTCCCTCACTGTAACGAGGAGGTGATGTAAATACATCTGTTGCTAAAGGCTGCCACGTGCTCGCCTCTTACATGGTCTTGGAGATGGAAGCCTGTCTCTTTTCCCATTTATGGTGCTTGAATCCTGTCATTAGTGTAGTGAGTGTAGACATCTTAGCTCGGTCCTTAGGGATGAAATGAGGCACATCAGGGTGTGTAATTATGGGTCAATAATCAGACGGCTCCAGTGTGGCGTTGGGCACAATTCGCTTGCGCTGCCTTTGAACATACAAAAGGAAAGTGGGATTATTGACCATAATTACACATCCCTGAAGTGTCTTACTGCACTTATAGCATGGGTTCTACTTAAAACTGTTTTAAAAAGCGTTTTTATGACTTTTAATAAGAAAATACCAAACAAACAGATTTTGTCAGCAGAAAAGGACCTATAGGCCCATGCAGTCTGCCCCTTGTCCCTGCCTAGTCCGCCACCACTGACCCTAATTGGTCATAGGGAACAACAAAAAAGACCGGCACTGACCACCAACTTAGTTGTAGTTGTCTTGCCGTGTTTAATACATCAAAATATGTAATGTACAGCATACAAGTAAAGGGGTTACTTACACCAGGTCTGTTAGCCTCCGAGCTGGTTTCACACTTGCGCTCCTCCTCGGGATTATTGGTCTTGGGTGTCACTCCCTCATCCTGCTTCTGTACCCAGTTTGCCCCTGTGCCTATCCCACACATGCTTGAAGCTCCCCACCATCTTTGTCCCGAATACCTCATCTGGCAGGCTGTTCCAGTCCTCCGCCACCCTTTCCTTGAAGAAGTATTCTAGGGACATAGATATGTTGTTCATCCACACTTATTGGCAGGTTCCTTGCCGCTTTAAATCTTGCCAGAAGGTCTTCAAGCTGGCTCCTCCCACCCACCCGGGTGGTAAAACTCTTGGCTCTGCCCCATGATGCCAGATCTTCCTTACCGCTTGGAAGCTCAGGTTCCCTCCTTAGTGCTCTGCGTTTTAGACTGGATCCTAACTCTTTGGTTCATCCGAAACTAGTCTTGAAGTTTTCTAAACTCCGGTCTTCATTATCCCTCACGGCTGCGATGGACAAATCGATCCCCGGCTTTCGGAGGTGCCCTTGTGGGCAGAAGATGTCCAGGATGGATCCGCACTCCACGTGCGTCTACTGCCTTGGCCCAGACCACGACCTGCAGGCCTGTGAGTTGTGGCGCTCTTTTTCGGCCACCGTCCTGGAGGCTCGCGCTGCCTGATTGAAGCTTAGGCGCCCTGAGAAACGTTACCCGCCGGTAAAATCAAAAGAGGCTCTTTGGGCGGTGTCCGTGGCGGCTGGCTCGGCTGAGCAGCTCGAGCATATGGTCGCCCTCGAGGAGGAGGCGGCCCAGGCTGCATCTTCCTCCTCCTCCTCGGCCGTGGCATTTATCCCGCTCTCTCGGAGTTCCTCTTACTCAGCTTCGTTCAAGGAGCTGTGCCAGTCCCTTTCCACGAAGGGAGAAGGGCCATCAGGACATTCCTCTCGGCCCAAGAAGAGGGAGTCGAAGAGTAAGTCCCACCGTTGGCGTTCATGGGAGTGGGAGAGGTCTCCTTCCCTGGACAGCCGACCGTTGACTTCGGTCGAGGTTGCAGCTCAGGCCGCTGGCTTCGCGGTGTCCCCGTTAGGCCAGCCTGCCGAGACACCCATCAACGCAGTCGAGATTTTCCTTGACCCGTCGAACGGGTTGTTGACCGGTGAAGCCGACAACCCCTCTTCGCCGGTTCCCCTGGTGGAGACTGAGGATCTGCCCGCGCCTTCAGGGTGGCAGTACCCGGTTAAAGTCTCGAGCCGAGGGAAGGCGGGTGTCCCCGCTTCCTTCAGGCCGCCCTCGGCTACCGAGGATCTCGGTCAAGCCATTCCCGCCGACATCGGCGGTCTCGGTCTCGGCACCGAAGTAAGCGGCGACACCGTTCCTCCTCGGATGAGGAGAGGCTTCGACGTAAATTGCGTCGGCGTTACGAGGAGCTTATGTGGCAGCAGTTGCTGTTGTCCGGGAGTAAATCGACTCCGATTCATCCCCCGGCCATCAAGTGGCTGTTGCCTGAACTGCTGAAGCAACCGCTCGCCGCAGTCGAGATGCCCATTTCTGGGCGGTTGACTAAGCGACCAGCTGCCCCACGATTGTGGTGGAACCTCCGCCTCCACAACCGAAGTCTGGGGCACCGACCAAAGATTCTCGGTCGAGTCACAGCCTGCCCTACAGGTTGTCGGTCACCCTCACTCCCGACCGTCCTCGGCAGGTGGAGGGTGGCTGAGGCCCGAGGCAGCTCTTCGCAGACTCTTCGGAGTCTGATGACGACTCCTCCCTGTTCTCCAGGCAGGTCGACCTGGAGTCCTCCGAGGTCCAGTCATTGGACGATAGCCCATCGTCCTTCATGGGTCTGCTTCGGCTCATCTCGGAGTCTACCGGGATGCAGCTCGAGCCTGTGTCCAAATGGGCCAAGTATCCCGTGACGGAGATACTGGACCGAGTGGATTCACCCGAGGAGGCCTTCCCTGTGGCTGAGGCCGTTGTTGGCCCAGCCTTGGAGCTTTGGCAGCGGCCTGCTTCCTGTCCTGCGCCCTCGGCCAGGATGGCCAGGAAGTATGCGGTTCCTACGGGCTCTTTGCCCGGTTTCTCGGAGCACCCCTCTGCCGAGGGGTTAGTCACTGATCAGCGTCTTCCGGTGTTCCAGAAGCGGCATGGGACGTGGATAAGCCCCCCGACAAAGAGTCCAAGAAGCTGGACTATGCCGGGCGCAAGGTGTACGCTGCGTCCTCCCTCGGCCTCCGACAGGCCAGCTGGGCCGTGCTGATGGCACACTTCTCCCACGCCCTCATGGACTCCCTGGATGAGGTCCTCCCTCATCTCCTGGCTGACCTGCAGACCACGGTCCATCAGGTGCGGGACCAGGGTAGGGCAGTGGCGAAGCAGCAGCTTCAGACTGCTCTGGACATAGGTGATTCCTGTGCCAGGTCAGTAGCGGCCGCGGTGGCCATGCGCCACAGGGCGTGGCTGAGGATATCCACCTTCACAGCGGATACCCAGCACAAGTTGGTGGACGTCTCCTTCTTGGGGACTGACCTCTTCGGCCGTGGAGTGGAGGGACACCTCCAGCAGATCGAAAAGTCCAACGCCACTCTGGACTCGGGTCACCTCCGCCCAGAGGGACAAAGGGTGCCATCAGCAACAGCATAAGCCCTTTTGTCCTTCGGCCCCTGCAGCACGACCGGCCCAACAGCACCAGCAACAGGGCCAGCAGGCTCGCGCTTGGCATCCCAAACCCAAGCCAGCAGCTTACTCCAACAGGAAGCAAGGAGGTAAAGGCCCAGGAGGTTCCTCGGCCGGTCCCTCCTCCAAGCCTTCCCAGTGACGGGTTGAGGGGTGTTGCCCCCAACCTCGTCACCCTTCCCTGGGTTCCCCCCGTGGGGGGACGGCTCTGCCACTTCCTTTCCGCCTGGTCCGCTATCACCATGGACCGTTGGGTGTTGGAGGTGGTAGGAAGGGTCTGCCTCTGGATTGAGCAGACCCCTCCCTTCGAGCCGTCGCCCCGGAGAGAACCCACAGGGTCCAAAGCCTCGCTGTCGGCCCGCCCGAGCCGATATTGCCCTGCTCCTCGAGAAAGAGGTGATCAGGAAGGTAGCGGATCCTCCTCCAGACCCGGGGTTTGTGTCCAGGTATTTCCTGGTCCCAAAACGGATGGGGGGCTGGTGCCCCATTCTCAACCTGCACGACCTGAACAGGTTCCTAAGGTCTCGGACCTTCAGGATGGTCACTCTGGCTCAGATAATCCCATCCTTGGAACGAGGCATGTGGTTCTGTTCCCTGGACCTCCAGGATCGTTCTTTCACGTCTCGATCTGTCCGTCTCATCAGAGATTCCTCCGCTTCAGAGTGGAGGGATCTCTTTACCAGTTCCGGGCCATGCCCTTCGGCCTCTCTCTAGCTCCCAGGGTCTTCACCAAATGCATGGCAGTGGTGACAGCATTCCTGTGGCGCCCGAAGGGTCGGGTGTACCCTACCTGGATGACTGGCTGATTGCAGCCCCTCCAGAGCGGAGGTGGAGCAGTCCAGAGATCTGGCCCTCCAGGTTTGTCTCAGATTGGCCTCCTTATCGCGAGGCCAGTGGACAACTCATGCGCGAAGCAGGTGATACACTTCATGGGGCAGAGCTCGACTCTCTTGAGAGCCAGAACTTCGGCTCGGCCGGACAGGGCACGCGGTTCTTTCCTGCTTTGCCCAATCATTTCTGGTTGGGCAATCACGCCCTGCCCGGGACTTCCTGCGCCTCCTGGCAGCCTGCACCAGCGTGGTCCGTTGGGCCCGTTGGTACGTGCATCCCCTTCAATGGGGACTGGCCAGCCAGTGGTCACAACGCTACGATCCGTTGGATCGGTTGGTGACAGTGACCCAGGAAATGTGGAACGCTCTCCAGTGGTGGACCATTCCGGCACATCTGCAGGAGGGCATCCCGTTCGTCCGCCCCAAGCCGGCGGTCTCTCTATCGACCGGCGCATCTCTGATGGGTTGGGGTGCCCATCTGGGGAGCACAGAGCGCACGGCCTCTGGTCCCCTCGGGAGTCCCGATGCCATATCAACCTGCTGGAGCTCCGAGCGGTCCACCTAGCCCTCACCGCCTTCACTCTGTTTCTACGGGGTCAAGTAGTTCAGGTCCAGACGGACAACACCACGACCATGTACTGCCTAAACTGCCAGGGCGGGATGCGCTCCATGCTGTTATGCAAGGAAGCTCTCCGCATATGGTCTCTCGTGCACAGCCTGGAGGCGGATCTCCTAGCCATTCATGTGGCAGGAGCCTCCAACACCCTGGCCGATGCCCTAAGCCGGATAGGGGCTGCGTCTTACAAGTGGTCTGTCCTGCCGGAGGTAGTACAAGATCTCTTCTCCCATTGGGGCACGCCTCAGGTGGACCTGTTTGCCTCCAGGGAGAATGCAAAGCTGAGACTGTTCCACGCCTGCCCCCCTCAGCAGGGCTCGCTGCAGGGGGATGCCTTCTCGAGGCTGTGGACCCTGGGCCTCTTCTGCGCCTTTCCCCCATTTCCCTTGATCCACAAGGTGCTACTCAAGGCGAGGAGGGACAAGGCGCAGGTGATTCTGGTAGCCCCAGACTGGCCCCGCCAGTTCTGGTATCCAGATCTCCTCAGTCTCAGCTCCAGGCTCCCGAGGCGGCTTCCAGCCCGCCCAGACCTGATCTCAGTCAATCAGAGGAAGGTATTCCATCCGGACCTTCAATCCCTGCACCTGATGGCCTGGTTCCTGAGCGGCTAGAGTTCTAGGCCTTGGGTTTTTCTGACGAGGTCCTCAGTGTCATTGAGGTGTCTCGTCATTGAGGTGTCCCGTAAGGAGTCGACCAGAAAATGCTATGACTTCAAATGGAAGAGATTCTCCATTTGGTGTCAGGGAAAGGGCCTGGACCCTTCTTCCTGTTCCTTGGCAAGCATTCTGGACTACCTGTAGTCCCTTTCTCAGCAAGGGCTTTGGTCGATGACCCTTAAGGTGCACCTGGCAGCCATCCCTGCTTACTGGGCGCGGGCCGGGAAGCAGTCGGTGGCACAGGAGAAGGTGGTCAGGTGCTTTTTCAAAGGCCCTGATCACATTTCCCCTTCGGTGCGAGAACCTCCACCTCCGTGGGATCTACTGCTGGTATTGGCCAAGCTCATGGGCAAGCCATTCGAACCAGTGCACAGGTGCGATATCTCCCACCTGTCGTGGAAGACCGCTTCTTGGTGGCTATCACGTCAGCCAAAAGGATGGGAGGAGAGCTCCAGGCTCCATCGAGTCTCCTTATCTGGTCTTCCACAGGGACAAAGTTGTCCTGCGCCCACCAAGTTTCTTCGAAGGTGGTGTCGGTTTCACCTAACCAGGTGTTGACTCTGCTGGTGTTCTACCCCAGTCACACCGGAGGCCGAATATAGGCTCCATACTTTGGACCCTAGAAGAGCATTGCTATTATAAGGGAGCGGACGGCTGAGTTCGGGAGAGGTTCGCCAGCTGTTTGTCACCTACGCTGAAGCCGCACCTGGCAGACCTGCAGCCAAGCGGACGATAAGCAGGTGGGTCACCTCCTGCATAGATCTCTGCTATAGGTTGGTGGGCATGGAGCCTCCCAGAGGGATAAGAGCTCATTCTACCCGCCATACCGCTGCATCAGTGGCTGCTTCCAGGGATGTCCCTATCCAGGATATCTGCAGGGCTGCTACCTGGAAGTCGGCACATATCTTCATTACCCACTACCACATCGACCTTGAGTCACGCCGCGATGCTGGTTTTGGGGCCTCGGTTCTCCAGTCTCTCTTCCCTAAGTAGGGGGTGTGCACCTTGCCTCCCTCCTCCCGGAGAACTGCTAGGAGTCTGCCAATAAGTGTGGATGAACAACATATCCATGTCCCTAGAAATACAGGTTACTCACCTGTAACAGGAGTTCTAAGAATGGTATATGTTGTTCATCCACGCGACCCACTCGGCCTCCCCGGCTTCGACACACAACCTGGCTTCCAGCAGGCTAGATCTGGCGTCATGGGGCGGAGCCGAGAGTTTTACCACCCGGGTGGGTGGGAGGAGCCAGCTTGAAGACCTTCCGGCAAGATTTAAAGCGGCAAGGAACCTGCCAAAAAGTGTGGATGAACAACATATACCATTCCTAGAACTCCTGTTACAGGTGAGTAACCTGTATTTTCCACACATCTCTCTAAACTCCTTTTTTTTTTTTTCTTCATATACCGTTTCTTTTTCCACGTTTCTCCCTTTCCGAGTCACAGGCGTACACATCGTGTCCCAGACTTGCGTCGCGCTCTACCTGGCACACCCATCGGGCCTCCACCTGATGGGTGGGACTATGAGGAGCGGCATCCACCCTGAGGGAAATCCCACCCAACCCTCCCCACCCCTGCTCCTCGGTGACCCAAGGTCATTCCCGAACCTGGGTTGCCGGCATGGCATGAGGTGTGGCATCCAGTGCCTCAACCCTCAGTGCCACCAGGCCGGCTTAAACGTCCCCCTCTCAGTTTCATTGCATGCCCTCTTGTTCTGCCACTTTCCTTTCACTAACTAGACCCTCCACTTGTACCTTGTTCACTCCGGGGATGTACTTCTAGGTTTCATTCATGTCCCCTCTCACCCTCCTCTCTTCCAGGGAGTACTTGTTGAGCTTCTGCAGCCTTTCCTCATATGACTTCTTGTGTGACCCACCTCACCATTTTGGTTGCCCTCCTCTGTGCAGCCTCACCCTTTCAGTGTCCTTTCGGAGGTGTAGTCCCCAGAACTGGATACAGTACTCCAGGTGGGGGCTTCACCAATGAGCGGTACAGTGGCAGCACCAGTTCCCTCCTCCTCCTCCTCCTGCTAGAAATCCCTCTCCCAATGCAACCCAGCATCCTGCTAGCTTTTCCCACTACTTTGTCACACTGTCCAGCTACCTTGAGGTCATCAGATATGATGACCCCAGTTCTCTTTCTTGCTTGGTGACTGTAAGCTCCACTCTCCCTGTCTTCTACAAAGCCCCGGGTTCTGCAGCCCTAAGTGCATAACCTTGCACTTTTTGGTATTGAAACCCAGCTGCAACCCCCTAGACCATTCCTCTAGTTTGTTCAGACCCCTTTGCATTCTCTCCAACCCTTCCTGAGTGTCAGCCCTCTTGCCGATGATACAAAACTCTGCAGAGACACACCTTCCCCTCAAGCTTCTCCGCAAGGTTACTTATGAAGACACTGAAGAGGACTGGTCCCAGCACCAAACTCTGTGGCACCCACTAGTCTCTCTCTCTCTCTCCTATTGCCTGAGAGGCTACTGTTTACCCCCACCCTTTGCCTCCTGTCCCTTTTACCACTTTGATACCCAACTTCTCATGTTCTGCCCCACCTCCAGGCTGCTTAGTTTCTTAACTAGCTTCTTGTGTGTCACAGTGTCGAAAGCCTTATTGCAGTCCAGACAGGCCACGTCCACTGCTCCCACTTGATCCACCTCCTTGGTAACGCAGTCAAAGAAATCTTTGAGATGAGTTTGACATGACCTCCCCTCTGTAAACCCATGCTGCTGGTGGTCCTGTAGCCCTTTTGCCTCCAGGTGCTCTGCGAGCCTCTTCAGTAGCGTCTCCATTAACTTTCCCACCACTGATATGAGACTGACTGGCCTGTAGTTGCTAGTATTCTGTCTGTGATGCTTTTTTGCAGAGGGACCACATTGGCCCTCTTCCAGTACTCTGGAACTCTCCCCCTCCCCCCCCCAAATATTTCCACTGAGGTCCTAAAAAGCACTGCCAGAGGGGTGGCCAGCACTGTGCTTGGCTCCTTTAGGACCCTTGGATTAATCCCATCTGGTCCCTTCGCCATATTCTCCTTTAAGGCTTCCAATCCCTTCTGGACCCTCTCCACCAAGAATGGACTTGTGTCCACTTACCCCCCAGTAGCTTACTGCAGCATGCTGGTCGTCCCTCACCTCTCTACTGTGAAGGCTGAGCTGAAGTAATTGTTTAGTATTTCTACTTTGTCTTGATTTTCCTCTGCACAGTCCCCCCCCACCTTCCTGATTCTCACTATCCCCTTCCCTTGTCTTCCTCTTTTCCCCCACATACCTGAATAAGGTCTTGTCCCCTTTTCTGACCTCCTCAGCTATCCTCTCCTTTGTTAGAGTTTTAGTTGCCCTCATCCTCCTTTCTGCCTCCCTTTGTATTGCCAGATATACCTCCCTGTCTTCATCCTTCTGGGTTTCCTTGTACTTTCTAAATGCTGTTTCCTTCTCCTTCACTGCCTTTGCGACCTCCTTAAAGAACCATAGTGGTCTCTTCCTCCTCCTTCCCTTGCTCACTTCTTTCAAACAGCATGCCGTTGCCTGAGCTATACCTTCCTTATTTTTCCTCCACTGAGCCTCCAGTCCACCTCTGCCTTCCTCCCCTTCGCGGTATATTGTCAGGCAATTCCCATTTCTTTAAAATCTGCCTCCTAAAGTCTAGGACCCTCGTCTTAGTATTTTTTTTTTTTTTCCTTACTTTTCTTCCCTGTTCCGTACCAGGTCTGGCTCCGGCCCATCCCTAATGGGTTTCAAAACCAGCTGCCTGAGAAATGCCCCTAGTATGCTGTCGAGGGTGGCCTTCCCTTTTGATGTAGCTGTGGAGAGAATGTCCCAGTTTACATTCAGCAGATTAAAGTCCCCCATTATCAACCCTCTGCTGGCCATTTTGCTAATGGCTTCCCTAGGGCTCTGTCTAAATCCTCTCATGTGTCTGAGGCTTGCATACCACACACACCCCTTGCAGTTAACTGCCCCAAAACCTGCCTCTAGGCTGACCCATAGCACTTCCAGCCCTTCACTGTCTCCATTGCCCCTGTATCTCAAGTGGCCCTTATACCTTCCTTCCCATGTAAAACAACCCCTCCGTCTTTCTGCCTGACCTGTCCTTCCAGAACATAGTGTAGCCTACGATGGCCACTTCCCAGCGGTGGTTGTCTGTGCAGCATGATTCCGTTATTGTTTTCTTGTAAGAAATAAGAGCAGAAGGAAGAGGTTGAGGCATATCAGTATTGAAGTTGAACCTGGTACACAGGCTGAACAAGTACAAGAATGTGATTATGGCCAGATAATTACACTCCTCTTAGCAAGTCAGGTGGCTAGAGTGTTTTTACCAATGTTATAAGGGACAGTAATTTACACAGTGAGCCCAGACGTCACTGGTGTATCCATCATTGTCCGAAGGAGATTAGGATGTGACAGGTGATGAAGATAGAATCCCTGTGTTCTCACGGAGATTATTCTCGTTAGCGTTTAAGTTGGGGTATACTGACAGCTCTGCCTGTTCTGCTTTAGTTCACAGATATGACAGTCTCTCATCTCAGCGTTATGCTCCGCTCACTGATGTCCCGACAATGTCATGGCTTGGGGTCTAATGTTTCGGTGTCTTTGTAGGTATTCTGCTCCCTCTGTGCGAGTCGGGAACGTGCACGCTGAGAGAAGCGATCGTCATCGGCAGTATTGTCACCAAGTGCTCCATCCCGGTGCTTCATGCCAGGTAATGAAATAGAATATATTTATGGAGGATTATTGTGAACTTGTGAGAAAAAAAATAAAGAAAAAAAGATAGCTAGTTTACACTTGACAGGCAAGTAAGTAAAGGGGAACATTTGTCCAGTCCCTCATATTCTGAAATCCAAGGATTGGATCCTTCAAACAAGGGGTTGGGTTTACCTGCAGGTTTTGGCAGTCTGGAGGTGTAAATATTTAAATCATCCATAAATTAAATAAAGGCAGCATCCATTTAATGGAGTCCGGAGACAGAAAGTGATGCCTCAGAGGGGCAAGCTGTAATTAACAACATACATCTTAATCATTTTCTAGAGTAAACATTGATTGTGTCAGTAGAAAAAGGGCCAAAGTTCCATCCAGTCTGCACATTTCCCTGCTTAGCTGCATGTGCTGTCTAACGTCGGGCTGGATTTGGAGATCCTACGTTGAACCTAGTCATTGATTCTCACTCACTTCACTAGGTATCCAGTCCCCTCTTGTGCCTGTGGGTCCCACTATTCTCTTGTATCTTTCCCACCAAAGTTTGACCCTCTGCCACAGTCTTGGCTTCAAGTACCTCTCTAGGCTTTCTGTTCCACTGGTCGGCTACCCATTCTGTGGAGAACTTCTTATGTGCCTCCTGAATCTCTTTGCCATACTAATCTGTACCAGTGTCCTCTAGATCTTCTTCAGGGGTATCTCAGTCATCAGGTTACACTGTAGGAACTTCACTGCGGGTGAAGCAGGATCCACATGGAAGATTTTCAGCCAACATCACCAACCCTATGTAGGCATGGGCAGCCCAATTCCCTCCACAGTTCTTTCCCACCGTCAACTGGGTCAACTTGGGTCTCCACGGAAGCTAAGATACAGTTTTTGTGTTTTTTTTTTTTTTTTTTTATTTTATTTTCAGAATCTCTTCTTGTAAGAGATCCTTTCTGTTTTCTTTTTCTTGTTATCTTGGGCTTTTTTCCTCGACTAGTCCTGCGAGTTTAGGCAGCTTTTTTGACTTCTGTCCTCCAGTGAAGAAGACGGCAATTCAGCCTCTCTGCCTGATGCAGTCCTCGATGGGGACCCTCCAAGGTGCCTCCTCTTCTCGCCGGCACAATGTCCTAGCTCATAGACCATTAGGCCCAGGACCAGCCCTCGGGGATTCGCTTCCCAGTTGTCCACTTCCGGGTCTGCCTTCCCCAGCGTCCCCGGTCCCCCGAAAGCTCCCTTTTCTGGGGTTGTTTTTCCTTGTCGACAGCTCCAGCGTTGATGAGGATCATTGTCCAGGTCTTTGCCCTTCCAGACCCATACCAATAGTGCTGCTGTCCGCTTTGTGGGTGGCAGGTACTGGCCACTTGGGTCCGCCTTCCCCCAGCGTTCCCGTTCATAGGGCCTCTTCTGTCTCAGGAGGTCCCTCATCGGCGGCACTGGCCTCGTTGAGCGTTGCTGTCCAGGTCTTTACTTCTCTAGACCCATACTGACAGCATTGCGCCTGCTCTGCTGGGTGGCAAGTCACAGGCTTTAGGGTTGTGACCTCTCCCCGTCGACAACGGGTTTATCGACTGCCTTCCAGTTCCGCCTCTGGCCTTTCCAGGCCTCCAGACTGTCAACGGGGTTGCTGTCGTTAACAGTGCCTCATCAGTCAACGGTGCCTCTTCCATTGACAGTTCCATGGCTTCCATGCATGTCGACAGACCTGTGCTCTGTGCCAGTGAGCCTTCGGCGTTGCTGTCTGTGATGAAGTCCCTTTCGTCGATGGACCCTGGGCTTTTTATATGTCTGCAGGTTTGTGCTTTGTTGCCATCTTGCCTCTGATGATGCCCTTTCTGTTGGCGATGTCCTTTCTGCCGACGGACTCTTGACTTCTTGTTCGTCGACAGGTTTGTGCTCTGTATCATCATCTTCGACGATTACTTGGTGTGAAAAGGGTGGAAGGAGTCTCTAGGCCCATTGTGACCACCCTCCCTGCACATGCAAGGTAAGTTAAACACTAGCCCAGAAGAAATTTGTCCAGTTCAGCTTTGAATGACTCAAAAGTAATCATGTTTACCACTGAGTTGGGTAACGAATTCCAAAGAGAAGCAGCTCTTATTGTAAAATAGAACTGCCTTTTCGTAGTACAAAACTTTGGTATCTTAATTTGCCTGTTATGAAAACTAAGATTATTAGGTTTAGAAGCGATTTCAATATTAGTATTTTCCATTAATGTAGTGTATAGCAGCAACATATCACCATGGTCCCTTCGCAGTTTGAGAGCATATAAATCTGGGGCCTGTAGTCTTTGCTCATATGTTAGATGTCTGACTCTTGGTATCGATTTGGTTATCCTTCTGTGCCTTGTCCATTGCCGTCTTTCTCATCGATGGATCCTGGGCCAGCCAGCACGTCGACAGGTCTGTGCTCTGTGCCTTCGATGATGCCTCCTTCGGCGAGTGTCTCGGTGGTCTACACATTCTTTGGCTCGTTGGACAGCTTTATGCCCTGTGCCATCATGCTGTCAGCAGAGCCCCTCCATACCATGGATTGCCATCATCGGCGCTGCTGCCATCCCTCCTATCATCGATGGTGCTTGTTGGTCATCGTAGTTCTTTATGACATGCTCAACTTAAGAAAGTTCCAGGATACCCATGGGTGAGCGAGCTGGGCCGTTGCCCATGCCATCCCAAGTGGCACGCAGAAGCTGGAATGGCTCCTGTGTCTTCTCAGCTAAGGGTCTTGGCAAGCTCCTCTCCAGAGCCTGTATTCGCGACATGGCCAGCACCACTGCTAGGGATGTGGCACTCCTGGTATCTGGTTTTGCAGTCGGTGGGCAGCAGAATACGCTTAAGGGCACCTCTCTTTAAGGCTCCAGGCTGTTCGACCCTGATATCCAGGATATCATAAATGATCTGCAAACCTCGGGCAGAGTGCTTCATTTGGCTGGACCAGCTGCTGAGGCTGGTGGCACCTCAGCTAGTCTGCTAGCTGGACCCCCACTCTCCTCTGGTCCCGGATCAAAAGATGGTGGTCGGAGTTCAGTTCTCCCTCCAGTGGAGAATCATAACTTCAGAAGTATGGGTTTTGCAGATCATAGAGAAGGGTCTCACCTCAGAGCTCATTAAGTGGCCTCCAAACACCCTGCCTCCACCCTCCAATTCCCTGGTTTACTTGTCCATTCTCCGGGTGGAAGTGCAGTGTGTCTGCACTAGCAGGCCATTGAACCAGTGCCCAAGCACCAGAGAAACACTGGGTTTTATTCTGGGCCTTTCCTGGCCCCCACCCAAAACAAGAAAAAAAGACCAGAGATCTAAGGCCCTTAATCTGTTTGTCCAGTATAAATGTTCTGGATGAAAAAATTACTTACTATAGTAATTGTGTTTCTTCCCAGTGATGCTTAGATATTCATAACTTTATGCAGTAGCCTTCTAAGGTAGAACTTCCCGGAGAGATGGAACATATGCAAATGATGGAATCTTTTGCATGAGCCACTTTTCAAATGCTGCATTCTACTAACTGCCTTTGCTCTAAACCCTCCGATTGCCTAGAAGCCTGGAAAGACAGGCCCACGAGGACTAAGTGTGACAATGACAATATTGAGCATGATAACAATATTAAAAATAATAATTATAGTAGGAACTCCTTTGACACCCAGAAAAAGGGCCTCCAACATGAGGGCATAGCATGTGAAAGAATACCCCTGAATGGCAGAATCACGTGGCAGTGGGGAAATAACAATAGAGAACGCAATCACAACATATGTGCCACACATGGCATTTATACCCCTGAGAGCACAGTATACAGGAGTGCAGAGGCTGAAGTTCTGGAAGGGGAGGTAGGGAGGGAAGTTATGAATATCTGAGCATCACTGGGAAGAAACACAATTACTATGGTAACTAATTTTTTCTTCTAACCCCAGTAATGCTCAGTATATTCATAATTTTATGCAGACTACCAAGCAGTACCCCTGGAGGTGGGTACAGAACTCTAATTTGGAAACAGACTTTGCAGGACTGCTGTGCCAAACCTAGCATCACCCCTAGATAAAATATCCAGATTGTAATGCTTTGTAAAGGTGTGTACTGTTTTCCAGGTAGCTGCTTTACAAATGTCCAGCAATGGAACATCCCTGGCAGCTGCTAAAGTAGCAGCTGTTCCTCTTGTGGAATGACCCCTCAAACCTGATGGGGGCTCCTTACCAGCCTTTGTGTAGCAAAACTGGATACACTGGACTATCCATCGAGAAATTAGCCTTTTGATGCTGGATTAGCCCGTCCAAATTTCATAGGTCAGGAGCAGCTGTTTCCTATCCTGCCTATGGACTGTAGTGGTTGTCCGGTAGTAGCTAAAAACTCGTCGACATCCAAACAATGAAGACTCCTTTCACTTGAACCAAAGTGATCAGTGAAAAGACAAGGTAATGGTTTGGTTCAAATGGAAATTAAAATCCATTTTAGGAAGAAACTTTTCCTGTTTATTTCCAGAATCCATGTTTAATGCAGTGAGACTGGGGCTCACTGATTTCTCTGACAGAAATTACCATAAGGAAAGAACAATTTTCATGTGGCATATCTCCAATAAACTGAAAGCATAGGCTCAAAAGGGGGACCCATGAGCCTAACCATACACACATTTAGGTACCCTGCTGGCACCGTTTCCTTGTGAGGGTGTGTGCAAATAGGATAGGCCTTTAAAGGACCTTTTGGAAACAGGGTCTGGGGCACAGAGAAATAGAGGAACATTCTGTCCACTGAAATATAAGTATATGCTTCTAAGGTAGTGAATTATAAGTCCAGTAAATGCAATAGGTATGATAGTCCAGCACAGCTGGGACACCAGCCTGTACTGTTATGTGTGAAGCCCTTAAAGAGCCCTTTTGGAGATAGGATCTGGAGCGACTTGAAACATCTTATCTAGCTGATATGCAGGCAGATGCTACAGCTAGGTGGACCTTAAGGGTGCTGGACTGCAAGTCCAATGAATGTAAATAAGAAAATAATTAGACACAGCTGTGACCCCAGCATGTGCTGGTACCAGTTCCTAGTTGAATAGCAATAGAAAAAACCTTTTCCATTTGAAGCATAGAGTTCCTTAATAGAGGGACTCCTGTAACCACTTAACATGTCCAAGACATTTTCAGAAAAATTCAATTCCACATATTGTAGGCCCCCAAGAGCCATGCCTCGAGCCCAAGTTTTAGGTACAGGAGCCTCCCTTGTTTGGAGGTTAGCAGATTGTACCTCCGAGGAAGGTGTGTTGGTTCAAACCCAGACATGGAGAGTAGCAGAGAGTACCATGGCTGCCTGGCCCAGTCTGGTGCTATCAAGAGCACTGATGCTGACTGGCACCTGAGCTTAAGAAATACTCTGTACACCAGAGGGAAAAGAGGAAAAGCATGTAGATGCTTCTCTGACTAATCCAGAGCCAGAACATCCAGAGGGATTGTTCCCTTATCTGGTGGTCTGCCATAGTACAATGGCAAGTGGTGGTTCTGGTGGGACACAAACAAGTCTACCTTTGGGGTGCCCCACCTCCTAAAGTTTCTTGCACCACCTGACTGTCCAAATCCCATCTATGATTGGACTAGCTGATTTGAGTCAGGGCATCTGCCCAGGTATTGTCCTTGCCTGGCAGATGAATAGACCCCATGGAGCATCCTATACTGACTCCCTATTATCATAAGTCTTCTGCAGGCAGGGCTTGACTTTATCTATCCCTGCTTGTTTGTGTAATACATTGCGGTGGTACTCTGTCTTCTGACCCGTACCTCCTTGCCTGTACTAGTTGTGTGGAACCCTTAGTGCCAGTGACACTAATCTTTGCTCCAGCAGGTTTGTGTGCAGAAGTGACTCTGTGCTGGGATGGTGTGAACCCCCAGATGGGAGTCACACACTAGCAGAGATGCATCTGTTGACTGAACAATTGATGGGGACTCTTGCTGAAAAAAGGGGAACCCTTTCCTCAGGTTGGTTTCTTCTTTCCACCATTGGGTGACCTGTAACAATATTTGTTGTTATCAGAATTAGTTTTAAAGGAGGGACCTTTCCCTAGTGAACCCAGAGGTGAAACTGAATGTCCCTCATCCGTAACCTGGATTCCAGGACTATGCCAGTGGCAGTTGTCATGGGGCCAGTAGCTGAAGAAACTGCCTTTTGGGTTTTTGTTTGTTCAGGTTGAATGAGCCCACTATCAGTGGGATACATCTTGCCCTGCTGAGAGGCAGGTAGGCCCTGCCTTACAAGGAATCTAACTCTGCTCCTATGAACCGTAGTGCCTAAGCAGGCTGAAGCTGGGACTGGGAAACTATTTGGAACAATTCCTTAAAATGTTTTAAGATAGTCAATATGAAACTAGTGCAATTTAAATCTTTACATAACCTATACTATACACCATACCATCTATTTAAGATGGGCATATGTAACTCTTCCACTTGTAACAAATGTGGTGCAGAAAGTACTAACTTAATTCATATGTTCTGGCAATGTGATACAATTCGAAGCTTATGGCTAAGCATTATTAGACTTTTTTTTTTTTATACTTTCTTTTTCTCCCTTCTGGTTTCCTACCCTCTTGGTCCTACTCCTTCGGGCCTCTCAATGCTCTTAGCCGTCCCTGGATCTGCCCCTAGAGTGCCTCCTCTCCTTCCCTGCACAGTGGGGTCTTGTCTGGTATGGCGGTCTGAGCAGAGAGGCCATCATCCAGGACCGCGAGGGTGATTTTTCCCCTTGTCTGTTGGTCCCATCCCCTGGGGATGCCGGCGCTTAGGACTAAGTCCCGAGAGGTAACGTGCTGATGCACGTCTAGCCTCTCATGCACCATGCGACGTCCCCCCTCCCCGACCCCTAAGTTGGAGTCGCCTGTCCCTTCAGGAATTGGTGCTTCCACCGAATCCTTTAGGGAATGACGGACGCTATGCTGGCCCCGGTATCCCACCCTGAGGGAGTGAGAGCATCCGTAGGGACGCTTTGATCCTCCTTCCCCCGCCAGCCCCCGGCCCCTAGGTCCGCTATCGTATTCCTGGCACGCCGGGCGAGCGAGGTGTGCATCCAGCGCCTCAACCCTCAGCGCCACCGGGCCGGCTCTGCATTATTAGACTTCTTGATGATATGCCAGGGTTTCAGAACAAACTGAATCTTGAAACATGTCTTATTGGACACTTTGAAAATGCTCCTTTATGGACTAAAGAACACAAATATACTGTTCAAGTCATATCAGCTTCAGTTAAGAATGTCATTCTTAGGAATTGGATAGACAATAAAGCATCTTCAATGTCCGAGTGGAGGAATGAATGCCTAGAAATTTTACGTCTAGAGAAAATTGTGTATTCCATAATAGGATAGAAACAGGTTTTTGACCATAAGTGGGGTATGATCTATACTTTTCTTACTAATAAATAGGTTTATCTAAGTAACAGTCTTATGAACAATAGATTATTGTTAAAATGGAATTGATTCCTCGTATTCCATGTATGCAACTGTTTCAGAGAAATATTGGATCTCAAAGTCTCTCTCTGTATTCTCTTTCTCTTTTACTTATTTCCATACTTTTTTTCCTTCCTTATATCTTTCTTCTTTTTACTACTAAGGAATGGATACTACTTCCGAAAATAACAATAGGGGAATGTAAGCCACACAATATTGAATTAGACACAGAGAATTATTGTACTATTTCTAGGCAGCATGTACAAGACTATGTCTACTGATTGTATATAATACAGAATTCCATACCTTCTGTTTTTCTTTTTTTTTAGTTACAATATCAGTAGAGTGGTTATTGTTTAGATATATGAAAAGTGGTAATCCTTCAATACAGCTTATTATATATTTTTAGCACCTTAGAATAGGATGCAAATTATATTCTTTTTTGAGGCTGAATTTTTTTTTTCTCTTTATTTCTCATTTTTATTATATGTGCTGTAATATGATAGCTGTTACTATTTTATTTATTGAAAGTAATGCTTGTCATGGTTTTTGTTTTGAAAGAAAAATAAGGTACCTTTTGCTGTACTAGGACAGGCTCCACTTTGTGACAGTAACATGTTTTGAATCTTTTTTTTTTTTTTTTTTCACTGTTGGCAGGGATTTGAACTCTGAGCCAATCCCTAACCAACTGTGGTGCCTGAAGTACCCCTGGTGTGGGGTACTGCTGATACTGAGGCACAACTCGAGCCTGATAAAAGAAAGGCTTAATGTGAAATGATCTGTCCCTGCCTCCCCTTCCATACATTTTAGTGTAGGGGAAGCTTTCTTTTGCAGAACTGCAACTATAGGCAGTTTTTGTATACATCCACCTTTGTCATGTAAGCCTTTATCTTTCTTCCAAGTGGGGAGGACCTTCAACTGGAAAAAACATAGCCTTGGTTTGGGTATCCTGAATGAGGTTTGTGACTCTCAGCCAGGCAAACCCCCTTGAGCTACTTAATCTGCCATTTATCTGGCATCAGTGCCCAAAAAAAGCAGCAGTCATATGACTGGTATTTGGCTGCTCCCAAACCCAACTTTACTGTTTCAGCTAGATCATCTGACAGGGAAGTCTGAGCCTTGACTGCCACAGCAAGGATAGACTGCCATAGTGACTTTTGGTATTGAGCATCAAAGGCTTGAAAGCCGTGCTGTCAGTTTTCCTGGAATCCTTGTTAGGAGGAATGCCAGGGTATCTTTGCCTTGTTACAGGCTGTCACTTTTACTACTTCTTGGTGAACAGGGTGGGAGAATAAAAATTCAGCTCCCTCCCTGTCCAGCTGATATTTCTTATCCAGCCTCTTTTCAAGAGGGGAAGACAGAGCTTTGAATTTGTAGAAATCCTTAAAGTATCTTTCCTGAAGAATGTATTCACAGGAAGGAAAAGCTTCAGTGGGTGTCAGCCCAATCATTTCTCACAATATATAAAAAAGTGAGGAATAATCCTCAAATGCTCTGTGGGAATAGCCCAACTCCTGTTCGGGGAAAACCTCAGTTCAAGAGGTTCCCCTTGCTTCTATTTAATCATAAACATATATTCTTCCTCTTAATAATAGGAAGACTGATCAGAGGAGAAAGACTGCTTTGCAGTGGTCTGCTGTTGAGAAACAGACAGCCCTTGCAAGCCTAAAAAGGTTTTTTTTTTTTTTTTTTAAACCATTCAAGGCATTTTTCCACACTTTCTCCTAGAAAGCTTTACAATTTCTGCAGGAGTTAGGCTTTATAGCAGACACAGAAGTCCCCAAATGCTGTCCAGCAGGAGGTTCTGCGTTTGATTTATTTGAGAGAACCAGGGAGTCAGCCGGTTCAGTAAGCCTAGCAGGCACAGAAGTCCCTGTACGCTGTCTAGCAGGGGGTTCAGTGTGCTTAGTTTTATTTTATTTCTTAGAGGGAACCAGGTGGTCAGCCAGTTCAGCAAGCCTCTCAAGAACTGCTTGTATACCCGTCTCAGGGGTAGCAGTTACAATAATTGTTGTGGTTTCAGCCACAGAAATTTAGGGTGTCTGCTGGTCAGATCTAGCGGGACCCTTAGGTGGTGATAATTTTTTTTTTTTTTTTTTTTTTTTAGCCTTATCCAGGCATGTTTAAATAGTTTTCTGAAGACATGTAATACAGATTTCACTCTGCTTGGAAATGAACATGCCCAGAAAGCAAACAGACTGTTTGCCTTAACAAATATCACCACTCTCAACACATGATTCAAAACCGGGATCACCAGTTTTCTTTCTCGGTTTTTCTGACATTTTCCAATAAAACCGATAAAAGTTGTAACTGCTAAAAGAAATGTATTTATTTAAACTTTATTTAACATTCGCGGTCGGTTCCCGACTGATGAGGAACCGATCAGGACCAGAAACCCAAGTAAAAATGAACCGAGGCTATCGGTTCAAAACCCAGTATTAGCGGTTCTTAAAACAAGCTAAATTAGATAAAATTAAACATAACTAACGGAGTTATTTAGTCAGAAAACTCAGATAAATGTAAAATACACTTCGGTTTCCCCATGGTTATACCGAACCAGAAGAAACTGATAAACTTAACAATTTAAACACTAAAACTACGGGTTTACTTAAAACTATAAAAGTAAGAAGGCAGCAAATGAAATGTAAAGAATACTTATATAAATTTTATAAGTTTTCTCACATCAGAACAAGATGATGAGGAGAGGGTCTCCGAGCGCCTAGTCTTGACAGGCGGAGAGAAAAATCTGAGGGTTTAGAGCAAAGGCAGTTAGTAGAATGCAGCATTTGAAAAGTGGCTCATGCAAAAGATTCCATCATTTGCATATGTTCCATCTCTCCGGGCAGTTCTACCTTAGAAGACTACTGCATAAAGTTATGAATATACTGAGCATTACTGGGGTTAGAAGATACCTTTGCCAGACCTAATACCCTTCCCCAAAACAAGTGACTGGCTTTTCTCACTGGACTTGCAGGATGTGTTCCTGCACATCTTGGTCTTTCCTCTGCACAGGAAATTACTCTGGTTTGCCTTTCAGGGCGAGCCGTACCAGTTCAAAGTGCTGCTCTTTGGCTTCTCCTCTGCACCGCGTGTCTTTACTAAGTGCTTAGCCATGGCAACAGCAGCTCTCAGAAGAGAGGGACTGTATGCCCCCCTCTTACCTGGACGGTTGGCATTTTAAGGCCCTGTCCAAGGAACTGCTTTTACTGACTTGATCGCATTCTCCAGCTCTTCCAACCTCTGGGCATTACTGTCAGCCTGCCCAAGACTGTTCTAGTATCGTCCCAAAGACTGCAGTACATAAGCGTGGTGCTGGACTCGGCACAGGGGAAGGCCTTCCTGCCCCAAAACAGGGTGGAGTGTCTTGTAGCCCCAGCTCAGGAAGTGCTCAGAGCAGGTACATCCCTGCCAGGGTGTATCTCAAATTGCTGGGCCTAATGGTAGCTTCCATACCCACCGTTCCCCTAGCTAAGCTTCATATGTGTACCCTCCAGTGGTCTCTCCAGGTACAGTGGGTCCAGCATATGAACAAATTAGACCTTCCAGTCCTGGTCTCTTCCCCAGTATGCTAGATACTGCAGTGGTGCTTAGACCCCTTGAATCTGTTTCAAGGTTTCCCATTCTGAATCTCTTCTCCGCATCGGATCCTAACCTCCGATGCATCAGGTCTGAGCTGGGGAGCACACCTGGGCCTCTTTCAAACCCAGAGCTCCTGGTCCCAGTGGGAAGCTTCCATGCATATCAAAGTCCTGGAGGCTTTTCAGAAGCATCTTGCTCCGGGCCAGCTGCTAGTGCAGTCTGACAATTTTGAGTGTAGTGTACTTCGTCAACAAGCAGGGGGGCTTACTCGTACCCCTCTTTGTTGGGTGGCAATGAGAGTGTTCTATTGGGCACTGGATCACAGTCCCAGCACTCTCCGCGGTCCATGTGTCAGGCGTCTTTAACATGGTAGTGGACAGCGTCAGCAGGATTCAGTCCTGCGTGCACGACTTTGAGCTTCTCTCATTTGTCATGGAAGATTTGTTCAACAGATGGGGTCATCCAGAGTTGAACCTTTATGCGTCCCCACTCAATGCAAAACTGCTCGATTTCTGCTTGCTAGATCCAGGGCCTGGAGTTTTTCTGGTGGGACGCGTAGTCCCTCTCTTGGAGCAGGAGGTTTTTTGTGCAGTCCCTGTTTCCTCAGACACAGAGGGTGCAAATCATGTTGCAGATGGAGGGAGCCAGCATGATTCCAATGGCTCCACTCTGGCCTCGGCAGATATGGTGCCTCCTACTTCAGCAGATGGTGGAGAAACCTCCGGTTCCTCTTAATTTTTGCAGGAGTCTGCTGACCCAGGATCAGGGGACCCTGGTCCATCCCACCTTGGGTCCCTTCAACTGCATGCCTGGCTTCTGAGCACATACCCACCAGCAGGTTCGGGGTCTCTGACGGGGTAACAGGCATCCTGGTAACTGCCCAAAAAGCCTTCCACTTGAGCCTTGTATGCCACGACGTGGAAGCTGTTTGCCATCTGCGCTGTCCAACATGACTTAGACCCTTTCACCTGTTCGTTGAATTATATCCTGGACTTCCTGATCTTGTTGT
Source organism: Neoceratodus forsteri (assembly GCA_016271365.2). Classification (NCBI taxonomy): domain Eukaryota; kingdom Metazoa; phylum Chordata; order Ceratodontiformes; family Ceratodontidae; genus Neoceratodus; species Neoceratodus forsteri. Next base: position 127,405,193 of record JADMNL010000029.1, read on the forward strand.
CCAACTCAGGCCTCCAGTAGTCTACCCTTAAGGTCCACCTTTTGGCTGTTTCTGCATTTCATGAGCCCGTGGGTGACCACACGATTGCTTAGCCGGATGTCTCCCATACCTTTCCTCAGGGGCATTCTGCACCTGAAACCTCCAAATCCGTTCCCCTGTTCTGGCTTGGGACTTGAATTTTGTTTGGGAGAGGTTGATGCTGTCTCTCTTTGAGCCAGTCGTAACATAAGATTTGCACTTTCTGTCTCAGAAAGCGCTATTTTTAGTTGCAATTACTTCTACTTGAAGAGCTTCAGGCCCTCTGATGTGAGGAGCCTTATTTGATTTTTCATAAAGACAGGGTATCTTTGCGCACAAATCCTAAGTTTTTACCTAAGGTGGTTTCCGAGTTCACACGTAATCAGTCTATCCATCTTCCTGTTTATTTTCCTAAGCGTGCTAATCCAGGGAAGCACTGCTCCATATGTCAGATGTGCACAGAACTTTGAAGTATTATCTGCTCTGGACTGAGTCCGGACAGTCTAAGCAGTTGTTTGTTTCTTTCGACCCGGGCAGAGAGGGTGCGTCAGTTCCTAAGCGTCGTTTATTCAAGTGGTTGTCAAATTGCATTGTGTTCTGCTACAGTAAGTACGGCAAAGAATTACCTGGTGCTGTCAGAACTCACTCCACCAGAGGTATGGCTATCTCAGTGGCTTGTTTCAAAGGGGTATCAGCAGCTGACATTTGCACTGCTGCCGTCTGGAGTACAGTCCACCCTTTCACCAAGCATTACAGTCTGGACATTGCTTGAAGAGCCTGTGCAGGTTTTAGCAGGGCTGTGCTACAAGGATTTCTGTCTTAAAGAGCTAGTTTACTGTCTAAAATTAATATTAGATTTTAAAATCTACCAACCATTCTTTTATATGTGAGGTATTTTTTATTTTCCTTTGTTTAATTTGAAGATTGTTTACCTGATGTTAGTAGGTGTGATGTGTGAAACAGCACTTTGTATGGCAGATGACATATTTAGCTCTCCTATCCCCCACTACATCACCAGCATTGTGAACTCACTGACTGTGACATCACTGCTGCTTAGGAGCAACCATTCATTGACTGCCAGGTACTTTACCTGTGATGTTACTGTCAGTGAGATCACAGTGTTGATGATGTAGTGGGGGGGGGGGGAATAGATGTGTCAGCTGCCAAGCTAAGCACTGTTCTACACATTTAGCACAACATTATCACGCAGAAGATTTTCTAATGAGCAAAAAGAAAAGGAAAAATACTTCAGAAATGGAAAGTTGCAACGGACTACTTGGCTCCACTAGCTCTTTAAGTTTATGGAGATCCAGCCTCCTAGACCGTTTGTTTACTCTTGTCATTGCTTGGTACTCGTTCTTATGGTGTATCCTGATGACTGAGATACCCCCAAAGAAGACAGAACAGTTACGTAAGAACTTAGCGTAACAGTAGACCTTTGAGAGGATCTCAGTCAGGTCTGATTTCCCCTCCCACCATCCCCCTTCTTGGGGCTCTAGTTCAGGACCTGGCTGTCTGCTATTTCCATATTTTCTATCTAGAGCTGGGTCCTTCTGTCTCTCCTTGGTTCCCCAGGGCATGGGCCTTGCTCCCTTTGTTTCAGGAGGGAAAGAACTGAGGAGGGATCGGGGTTGCCCAAGCCTATATAGGGTTGGTGACGTTGGCTAACGTCGGCGGTGTGGGCGGCCCCAGTTGTACTGCTGAAAATCTTCCATGTGGATTCTGCTTCACTGACTGTGAAGTTCCTACGGCATAATCTGATGACTGAGATCCCCTCAGATCTACTGTTACGGTCAGTTCTCACGTAACTGTTCTTTACTGGGCCTCATTCTTCATGAACAAGTTCTTACAGTTCACCCTGTTGATTCCTTGCAAGAGCCTGGATGTCTGTCATATTCCCGTCTTTCCCTCCTGGAGTCCAGTGAATACATGTTAAGGTCTGTCAACCTTTTCTCATACAGAAGTCAAGATATCCATCCAGCCACACTCCAGAATACTTCAGTTGGTGGACTTCTTGGAAGGGGGGTGCCATCCAGAGCTGTGATGATGGGGGTGTTGTGGAGCTTGGAGAGTCTCCTGGCAAAGGTCATGGAAGTGGCCTTTTTTGGCATTAAGGAAGAGGTGATTAGAGTAGAACCAGTGCTGGATATTGTCTAAGTCATGTTGCAGTGCCACTTCTAGCACCAGCGATAGGCTGCTGAGACAAAAAGTACAAGCGTCGTGTGTGTATATGCGAGGAGACACGGACTGAGGGGAGATCATTGGAGGACCTGATTGGTCCCATTATGGACCACTGGGGTAGTGTTGGAATTACAGGGGGCTTGCCTGTGCTTGGCCCCCATAGCTCTGAGGTGACCCCCTGTAACTCGTGTACCACTGCCATTTACTTGTAATGAGAAGGGGGCACACTTTACACCTGATCAGTTTTTTTGGGGTTAAAGTATCGTCTACTTGGACGGACTGGAGCCTGTCTGACAGGTTGGAGTGGAACCAATTGAATTACAGGTCCGAGAGGCCTACTGCAATGAGTTTCAGTCAAGCAGGATGACACGGACCACGGTGCTGAAAGTTTTGGCAAGGTCGACAAAATGGCAGAGGTAAGCAGGCATTGTTCTCTCCTCTTCAGGATAGAATTAATGAGCCAAAGGCGTGATGGGTCAGAAGAGTAGGATTAACTGATACCAGACAGTAAGGGCAGAGAAAAGGGAAGTTTTGGAGGCCACACTTAAAGAGGGACATTAGACTCCTGGAGAGGGTCCAGAGGAGGGCAACCAAAATGATTTGGGGCTTGGGGGACAGGACCTATGAGGAGAGGCTCAAAGAGCTAAATATGTACACATTGGAAGAGAGAAGGGAACGCGGGGACATGATAGAGGTCTTCAGGTACATGAAGGGGTAAATAGGGGAGGAACAGTCAGGGTGCCTCGAAGGAAGGAGGAGGGGGCCACTAGAGGGCATGGGTGGAAGCTGGAGGAGGGAAGATTCAGGGGAGAAAGGAGGAGGTGCTACTTCACTGAGAGGGTGGTGGAGCCATGGAATGCGATGCCTAGGGGGCTGGTGGAGGCAGAGACGATGGAGGGGTTCAAGAGGGGGTGGGACAGGTACGGGAAGGGTTCTGGAAGCAAAATCAAATGCAGCGAGAATATCCAGAACTGGGAAGGGAGAAGCCAGAGAAGGCGAGGGGGGGCAGCAAGGTCAGCTCCCAGGGTGGGGGCTGACCAAACGAGCAGACGTGAAAGACCGTTAGGCCTATTCTGCTGGCATTTTAGTATGTTAGTAAGAAATGTAGAAAGTTGGGAAGTACGAGGGATTTCTTCCTGCACTTTAGTTGGTGCAGAGATTAGAGAGATAGGTTAGTAGTTCCCAGGGGAAGATGGGTCTCCCCATTTGTGGAGGTTAAGAGCTTTATTATGTTTGTAGGTCCCTGGAACCTTGAGCTGAAAAGAAGAGGGTTAGAAGGGAGACAGGATAGCTGTTGCAGGACTTTTGGGCTGAGACCATCATGACTGTGACCCTTAGTCTGGCTGAGCGATAGCAGTGGTTAAGGTAACAGTTGGGGAGATATGCGAGAAGGAAAATGAGGGGGGGGGTGAAATGACATGAGGCAGGGAGGGAGAGAAGGGGGATGGAGGTTTGCAGTAGGAATGGTTGGGGAGAGGGTGCAGTGGGGAGCAGCAAGGGGCACATGAGAAATACTAATGATTTGTTTTTAACTCTTATTTTCTAAGATGCGTCAACTCCCACCCCCCCAACTCCTCCACCCACGCCTGTCACCCACCTTTCTACTTTAAAGCACTAAAGAAACATCAAGTCCGAAACTACGTTGCCAAAGCCATCAGCAAATCTAGAACAAGCAATGACACACTTGACCTCAAGCTACTGGCCCTAACGCTTGACGAGGAACTTGGGCCCCTCACCAAGATCTTTAATCTCTCTCTTTCCCTTAGCCAATTCCTGGACAAATGGAAAATGGCCACTGTTACCCCGATTCACAAAATTGGTGATAAGACTGACCATGCGAACTTCCGCCCTATCTCCATTCTGCCTCCCTTATCGAAGGCACTGGAATGTATAGTAGCGGACCAACTTACCGAGCATCTGGACAATTATAATATTCTCTGTAAACAGCAACATGGCTTTATAAAAGGTCATAGTACATCCTCTGCCTTACTCGAATTCACCAGCTCCATTCACAGCTCCCTCGACAATGGACAACTAACTGGTGCTATTTTCATCGACCTGACGAAAGCCTTCGATACTGTCCACCACTCCTCCTGCTGAGCCAACTAAAAAATTCTGGTCTCTCCAGTGATTCAATCTCTTGGTTCAGAAGCTATCTTGAAAACCGCTCCCAGCATGTAAAAAATCGGGGATGTGCACTCTGATTCCAAACCTGTCCTCTCTGGAGTCCCCTAGGGTTCAATACTGGGCCCCCTACTCTTCAGCCTGTTCCTTAACACCCTACCGGACTCCTGCACTGAACATATCACCCTGTATGCCGATGATGCAGTAATCCTTGCCACACACCAGGACCCGAAGAAATTGCAAGAAAATCTCCAACTCTGCTTCTCCTTGGTTGAGAATTGGTTCACAAAGCACAAACTGATCCTTAATCAAAAAAAAAAGGCCTTCAGCAGCTCCCATAATAAACATAAGCACTTCCAACTCTCCGTTATCACCAGACAAGGTGCCACACTGGAACATGTTAAAAACTTTAAATACCTCGGGATCACCCTTGACCCTCACCTCTCCTACACTGCCCACATCGACCATGTCGCCAAAGCCGCTAACTCCCGGCTAGGCCTGCTATTCCGGCATAGGAAACACCCGACACCTGAAGCCCTCACTGTCGTTGTCCAGAGCTCCATCGTATCCATCATTGATTATGGTATTATCATTTACGGCTCTGCTACAACCACCGCACTCAAACATGTATCCTCCTCCCTCAACAAGGCCTGTTGACTTGTCACTGGCTCCCAACGTCTAACTCACACCTGTGACCTCTATTCTCAAACTGGATGGTTGAATCTTGCCAGTCGAATAAAACACCAAACTTGTATTACTTCTAAGAAAATCTTGCTGGGCCTTGCCCCAGTCTGTGCCCGCATACAACCGGAGAATCCACACCCACATACCAGGGATCAAACCTCAGCTTCTGCAAATCCCGCATTGCCGCACAACACAATGCCAAAGATCCTTTGCTGACCGGGCCGCTAGTTGGTACAGTGGTCTTCCCAGCAACATCTCATCTTCACTATCGCTCAGCACTTTTAAGACTCTGCTCCGCCTGACACTCACTGCCTCCAACCTCTGTGACTGTTGTGGCTAAACATGTCTTTTGGTTCCATAGCTGAAGATGCCCTTTTGGATCCACATCTACTCCTGCACTTTGCTTGCACCCCACCCTTCTATCTCTTCTTACTCCCTGCTGGCCCATGACAAATGCCAGGCGACTACCTCTATTCTTACCCACCTTCCACCTCTCCCTCTCTGTTCCCCCAACCTACCTCCCTTTCTCCCATCCACTTAGTCTCCTGATTTCACCCTCCTCCTTTCCCTTTCCCCTCCCCAAAGTTTCACCTTATTGTTCTTTTTTCCTCTACAAGACTATGTGCTTTTTTTTTTTAAATTTGATAAACTGTTATCTTTGCTTATGTTTGTCTCAACTGTACCAGTGACGTGGAACGTTTGTAAAAGAGCCTCGGCTCAAAGGTATTTGTGATCCTAGAACAAATAAATAAAAAAAAAAACATTTTTCGTCACTGGCTGCAGGCAGGGTGCTCACCCCATCTCTGTCCGCTCGTCCCTCCTGCTGGCATCCCCCACTTGGCTCACCAGGTTGGAGGCCCTGTAGCTTGCACCCTACAGTGGGGCTCCTGAAGGAGAGACTGAGATCCACCTGTGATGTGCCTGAGACTTGCGCTTCACGGCGTCATTCGGTGGAGGTCAAGGGGCGTCATGTAGCACTGCCGCACAGGGTTTTACCTTGTGTCTGATCCCCTGTTGTGGACATGCAGTGATGCCAGCGAGCGGGCATTCATGCTCCCATGCATACCGTGCAAACATTTGCCGCTGCCCTCACCCCTGGCGTGTGGTCCTGTCAAGGTATGCCTTTGCTGGTGTGTCCCTGAAGTGCCAGGTGCCACCACCACCACCCCCCCCCCCGGAGGTGAAGAGCAGTCCATGGGATGCTCATTCATTTCCCAGGCTGGCCCTCTGATGACCCGAGCTTGTTCCCCGAACCCGGTTGTCCCCACTAGGGACATGTGCCTGTTTTCAGGGGCGACTTGGGAGCACTGGGCTGTTAAGTGACTTGCTCAGAGTTGCACAGTATACAAGTGGAGGTTGTGAGAATCAAACCCAGGTCTGGTCTGCTGGATGTACCAAGCTTGATACTCTAACCTCTAGGCTATACTGTCAGCCCTATTTAGAGGTGTCCTCAGCAGGGTAAGAAATTTGGAGCCTGTTGCCTTGAAAACAGGAGTGGTTGAGTTTTTTTTTGGGGGGGGGTGTCAAAAAACAGTATATCACATTTCAGAATTTGGGTGAGGGCTTAAAGTTATTCTGGAGCTTTGAGGAAAAGTAATTTGATTTCTCCTGCCACCCGTTAATCCCTGCCCTTCATGGTAACAGCTCCTGATCTTGTTTAACTGCTGGTGCCATTTCTGGAAGCCTCCACGGCGTATCCCCATGGTAGGGCCTGACTGGCGGACGCCAGCTATGACCAGGGGACCAGATCATATTTTCAGAGTTGACAGTGAGGCCAGGGAGGAGCTGGAGGGTGGGCCCGTTGGGTCCTGTGGTGGGGCTTCATCTGCCATCCAGGTCCCACCAGTTTTTCTGTGTTCTTCTCTCCCAACTGTGCCATCAGGTAGGAGCACCGGCCATACGAATCCTGATGTGACGTCGCCACAAGGGCACCCTCTCTCCATGCATCTCACTTTGCACAGTCTCACAAGCCCCCCATGGCCAACATTGAAGAGGCAGGAGGCGGGTTTCGGTAGCTCTCCCTCCTTGCGGGATGTGAGCATCTAAGGGGGTCCTCCAGTTGTTCTGTTTTTGATGTCCCGGGCTTGAGGTATAACCCAGGTCGTCCATATGCCATACAGCCCCACGTTGCGTGGTGCCATGGAGCTGGCTAAAATATATATACATTTTATAATTAAAGAATCAAATACTAATCTGTATTATTGTTTCTATAAACATACAAAAAAAGGTGAAACAAATTTTATTTTATATAGCACCTTTTGCACACTGTATCCCAGAGTACTGTACAGTCCAGGAGAGGGAATGGAGAGAATGCGGCTGCTATGAGATGCACAGGGAGAGTCAAACAGTACAGAGCTAGATCTGAGAGAAATTACACAGAGGTAAAGCACATGGAGGTTATGCGAGTGGCTTGGAGCTCTGCTGTAATCACTAGGCCAACAGAGTGATTAGTGGTTTCATGTTGCTTATGCCGTCTCTCTTCACAAATGGGGCTACGTGCCCAGTTTTCTTCATAGACACAAATTGCTTAGCAGTGGCTGATACTGCACCCAAAAAAATTCTTCATTTTTATCTTTTTTAGTATACAACAGACTGCTATGGGTCAATTTCAAATGCATGTACCCCTAATGGTGCAGAAAACTAGTCTGACCATCACACTATAAGGTTCAGATTCAAGGCTCCCCCCCAACCCCAGTAGACCTGCTCCTTTGGAGATGGTCCAGTACTGCCCTTTAAGGGGCTTGACTCCAGATGGTCTGATGGCGGTGCTGGACTTATCAGGTATGCTGAGTGTTAGCAGGGAGCTGGGGGAACTGGTACTTGCCTATAATAAGGCAGCAAAAGGGGCCCGTGACTCCCTAGGTCTTGTCCGTTTTCGACCCCTCACTCTTTGCCCGAAGTCCCCTTGGTTTGAAGGAACTTTTGAAGGCGCTGAGGTGTAGGGGTCGAAGGTTGGAGCGGCGCTGGAAGAAATCTGGCCTGGCTGCTGATAGTCTTTATAATGGGCTATCAATTTAAGGTTATTAATCGGCAATCTCCTGTAAGAAGGCAGAAATCCTGTCCGGGGAGATTGCTGCAGTAAGGAATTGACCTGCTCAGCCCTCCAGGACTGTTGACAAGTTGTGCAATCCAGCCTATCTTCAGCCATGGGGAGCGTTTTCACAAGTTAAGTGTGATGAGTTTGCTCAGTTCTTCGCCGATTGTCAGTATCAGGTTGTAGAGTTGCTTAGTGCCCTCAGATGGGTATTGCGGTGATCGGCAAGAGGTTGCAGGCCCCCGGCCCGTCTGGTCCAACTTCAGCCAGTTGGCAGTCGTGGACATTGTGCGGGTTGTCCAAGATACGTGCCCAACCTACTGTAATTTGGATCCGGGCCCAGCGCACCTCCTAGTGGGGTGCCTTGAAGTCATCGGCCCGGTCCTTGCTGAGATAGTACAGCGCTCGTTGGAGACAGGGGTGTTTCCAAACCCCAGATGAAGGCGGTAGTAGTACCGCTCCTGAAGAAAGCTTCCCTTGGCCTGAACTGCTTAGCAAACTACAGACCTGTCTATAACCTGCTCTTCATGGGCACGGTTATTGAGAAGATGGTTGCAGTGCAGCTGGATGACCATGTAACATCTCATGATGTCTACAGTCCTCTCCAGTCTGGTTTAGGAAGAGGCATAGTACCAAGACTGCTCTAGTTTGAGTACTGAATGCTCTCCTGATAGCGAGAGATTGGGGGAGCCGTTCCATCTTGGTTTTCCTTAATCTCTGCGTTTGACACTGTAGACCATGGGGTGCTGTTGGAGCGCCTGCTGATTTTCTGTGGACTGTCTGGTACAGTTCTCAGATGGTTTCAATCATTCCTCACTGGCAGGACTCTGGTGTCAGGAATTTATTCCTCAGCCCCTCTTCCCCCTGTCATTTGGGGTTCGGCAGGGCTCTGTGATGTCCCCTATGCTGTTTGCAGTGTCTGTGTTGCCGTTGGGAGACTTTATAAGGTGATACGGGCTGAGTTTTCACTGCTATGTGGATGATACTCAGCTGTGTATGTCCTTTGTGCCCAAACAGAGTGGTACGGTCTCTGTTTTTAACAGATACCTCTCCCGAGATCCAGGGTTGGATGAGTGCCTACTGGCTGAGGTTGAATTTGGGCAAAATCGAAGTGGTGGTTGATCCAGGTCACCAGGGTATGGGGTTGTCAGCTGGCCTATCTTCTGGGCTTTGGCTCGAGGGTGATCAGCTGCTTACCTCTGACCGGGTGCGAAATCTGGGCGTTGTGTTCGATAGTGGCCTGACGTTAAAATCTCAGGTGTCTGCTGTTGTTAAAACCTCCTTTTACCATCTGAGGAACATCACCCAGGATCAACCACCTGCCCCACCCAGTGGTCTTCCACTGTAGGGCCATGCTTTTGCTACCTTGTGCCTTGATTACTGCAATGCCCTATACCTGGGGCAACCAGGGGTTGATATCCACAGATAGCAGCTAGTGCAGAATGCGGCGGCCAGGTTGTTGGCTGGCTTATCGAGATCTTGCCATGTCACCCCTGTGCTCTGCGACGTGCACTGGCTGCCTGTATATTGCCGGATCACCTTCAGGTTCGGGCTACTGACCTATAAAGCCCTACACAGGCAGGGACCATGCTACTTACAAGATCTTAGCCCCTAATGCCCCCTCCGCTCACTCCGTTCCTCCAATGAGGGATTGCTAGAGGTTCCTAGGGTTCGACAGAAGACTTCTGGGGCCCGCTGTTTTACTTTTGCAGCCCCTACCCTGTGGAATTCTCTGCCTCGTTGGATTAGAGAGTGCCTGACCGCCGAGTGCTTTTTTTTTTTTTTGGTTGGAATTATGTTTATGGTGTTTTGTCCGTTTCTTTCCCCATACGAGACCCGGCCTGCGGCCGTGCATGCAGTGTCTGGAGGCAGTACCCACACCGTGGCGCCAGCTCAGTCCCTTACTCCCTCCCGTCCTTGCCTCCCCCTCTGCTGACGCTTTCCCACCCAGTGGGAGTGGAACTACAGGAGGGCAACAACTCACCCCCACTACCCTCAGGAGAGGAGAGCAGCCTGCTGGCTCCCCTCAGTCCTATTCCCCCCCCCCCCCACGTCGGCACTCATGACCCGAGGTCGTTTCCGAACCTGGGTTGCCAGCATAGCACGAGGTAAGGCATCCAGCGCCTCAACCCTCGGCACAGCTGGGCCAGCCCGAGTGTTTTAAATCTGCTCTGAAAACCTATTTTCTTTAGCATTCCCTGACCTAGTGTTGGTTAGCCTACTGCCATCTGTTGTATTAAGATTATGTCTTAATGGTTTAGATCTGTTGTTTTATATTTTGATATTGTATGGTTTTACAGTCTATTGTACAGTGCTTTGATCTATTGGAATAGTGCTTAACAATAAAGATTTGATAAAGATTTTTAATTTGAACATGGCTTTGCCTACTTTGCGCCCAAACCGTGGAGATCTGTCTGTGTCTCCCACCTCCCCCCCTCAGAATTCACTGGTAGCTGTAGGCATAACATATTGATAACTACATTAAGGAAACCTCTGTTCCTGGATTGTTTATGTTCCTGTACCTAATTACACCCATATAGCATTCTCCCTGATATGCTATCTATATGGTGCCGCCTATTTCTAAAACCGTGTCTGCTTATAATAGGTTTTACCTGCTGTGTACATACCTAGTTGTGTACATTAACATAGCACTTTAGTCCATCAGTGTTGGCTCCAGGAATTAAGGATGACCAGGGCACAGGTAGAGTTCACAGCAGAAATGAAGTGTGCAACCATGCCTACCACACCAGCGTTTTAAATGTCCGAAAATTTGAAGAACACAGTCCACGATTATTTATCCAAACAGTGCAGGGGACTGCAATTTATTCCATCCAATAATCCACAAAAAAGTAATTTTTACAAAAGGTGGGTAAGAGAACCTCTGCAACAAGCAAACCCCTAGCGCCTCGACTCTCACGAGTCTTCAAAGGGGGTAGAGCATACGGACATTCACATCCATTTAAATTAGTAACTCATTACTGTACACGAGCTATTTGACCCAAATTGTTAAAGTGCACTACATTGTTTTATGTGACAAATTCTAATTTATCTAACAATATGGTTCAACATCCAACTAAATAAATCTAAGATTTAGAATATATAAAAAAAGAAGAAAAAGTTTATTTCTGTATATCATCACTCAAGCACATTTATATGAACCAGGTAGAAGGCAATCTCAGGATCTGAATTCAACTAATTCCTGTTAAAGGGGAGAAACAAAAGAGAGTAAAAGGTAAAATTAGTTGTCATGTGAACACAAATATATAATTTTCTAGCCAAATCGCATCTTTTTAAAGGTTCTACACAGACAAAATACTAATTCAAATCTTTTACAAAAAAAAACCCTTACATTTTAAGAAACAGCTTTATGTCCCCTTTCTCATTCAACCCATTTGGTTTCACGCTATCCATTTTAAAAATCCACATACTTTCTTGTCTTAGCAGTTTATTCGCTCTGTCACCTCCCAAAGGTAGTGGTGAAACATGTTCTAGGCCCCTGAATTTTAAATCATTGGGAAATGAATTATGGCAAAGAGAAAAATGGGTGCTCACTGATGTGTCCTGTCGATTAATTATGGACCTTACGTGTTCCTAATCCTCTGTTTTAAAGATCTCACTGTCTTTCCAATATATAAAAGATTACAGGTACACCACAGGGCATAAACCACATGCGAAGTATCGCAAGTGATGAGTTCTCTTATTTCCATTTTCTTGCCTGGTTCTTTCAGATGGAAAAAGCTGTTACCAACAGAACCATATTTACAGACATTACATCTTTTGCGAGTAAAGAAGCCTTTACTTCTTTTTGGTAGCCAATTGCCTTTTTCAACATTCTCAACATTTTTCTCTACTATGCACCACCTTATCTTTAATGTTTTGTGCCCTGCTAAAAGTAATGCGAGGTTTGGGCCCTACAGCTTTTTCCTCCAGTTCATCTCCCATTAAAATGGGCCAGTTACGAAATACAATATTCCCTATACATCCTACCATGTTGTTATATTCTGTCACAAAAGTGCAAGCAGTTTCCAGGTCACTACTTGTTGTATTTTTCTTTACGATCACCTCCCTATCAATTCTTTGTACTTTTTCGTAAGCATTTTTTAACAGCTGTTCCTCATAACCCCGATTTTTAAATCCCTCTATTAATTCTCCTGATTGTATTTCAAAATCAATGTAAGAGCTACAATTACTTTTAATCTGTAGAAGCTGGCTATAGGGAATGGATTTCTTTAAATTTGGGGTGGGCGCTCTCGGCATGTAGTACAGAATTTGTAGCTGTTTCCTTTCTAAATGTTTTTGTTCGAATACAATATTCTCTCTCACCTTCAGTGTCAATAATCAAGCTAAGATCTAAAAAATTAAGGGTCTTTCGATCAAACGTGTGGGTAAACCTTAAATTTAAATTATTTACATGTAAGTACTCAATGCTTGGGCTTCACCTTCTTCACCATCCCAAATGCAAATAATATCATCAATAAAATGAAACCATTCAATTATGTTATTAAAAAATGGATTTTCTGTTTCAGAGAACACTTTTGCCATCTCCGAACTTCCTAGAAAGAGTTTAGCATAGCTAGGAGCCATAGAGGCCCCCATAGCTGTACCACATTTTTGTTCAAAGAACATCACTTCAGATTCAAAGTAGTTGTGTGTAAGAATAAACGTGAGGCATCCAAAATAAATTCTTTCGGTACTTCATCTACCTCTTCATAAAAATCCAAGTGTTATTTTGTGGCCTTTAGACCATCTTTATGATGTATACTTCTATAAAGGGATTCTACATATATTCCCAACTAACTGTAGCTTCTTTCCCACTTGAAAACACTTAATTTTTTTTAACAAATCAGATGTATCTGGAATATGGGAATCAAGATTTTCCACAAGTGGTTGCAGAAAAAAATCCACAAACCTGCCCAAATTTTGAGTCAACGAACCTACCACTGAAACAATTGGATGCCCTGGTGGTTTTTCTTTATGTTTATGCACTTTTGGAAGTGCATAAAAACCAGGGACTCTAGGGAACTCTTTCCATAAGAATCCCAATTCTGCCTCAGTAATTTGAGCTTTAACTGCTTCTCTAAGGAATATACTCAACTCTTTCCTATATTGGATAGTCTGATTTAAAGACACCTTTTTATAATTCTTTTCCTCTGACAATAAATCCCATACTATCCCCCTATACAATTCCTTACCCATAACCACAATATTTCCGCCTTTATCGGCCAATTTTATCACTATTGTGTTATCTTGACAGAGTGTATTGAGAGCTTTTCTTTAATTCAAGTTAAGGTTTTGTCTTTCGGATGAGACATTAAACCGAGGTCCCATCGGCCTATTCTGGAGGTAGTTCAGGTGGATGTTAAAGATCCCATGGCACTTCTCGAAAAGAGCAGGGGGAAGTTTTATTTAGAGAAACTAAACAATATACATTCAGAAGTCCATCATACAGTATCAACAACCATAATAACATACACAATCCAGTTCTTCTTAATACAAACCAAGAGAAGAAGGGAAAAAAAAAAATATTCAGTTTTATTCTTCATAAAAGGAACATTATGCCACCTTATTACCCAGGCTTTATGAAACATATGTTGCTTTTCAAACATACATTGTTTGTATAGTTCTTGCTCAGTAATACATATAACAGTATTAGGATCTTTGGTACATCTGTTGTAAAACAAACTTACACCGTGATTGCCATAATATAAATTTTATAAATGAAAAAATAAGCCGAACCAGTCCCCCATCCAACCACATCCTCCCCAAACTGAAACCCCCAACCACCTCTTCATAAGTTACTTTCTTCCAATTTGAACTGGCCCATTTTTGTGCCATCTGTGACCACATATCTTGTACAAAGGGACACTGAATAAGAAAATGCAACATAGTTACTTCTTGTGCAATACAACTAAATCTAGGACACATACGTTCTTCTTGACATTTATGTTTAGCATTTCCGTTTACATATAACCTTCCATGAGAACACAACCACATGATATCCCATAACCTTGGTGGAATGTATGGGTCTTTTAAAGACTCTAACACTCGAGTGTGATATATTGGCAAAATATCTTTGAAGTCAATAGATAAGATACACACCTGTGTTTATATTGCATCATATACTAATTTATTTTATTGTATTCTAGGAATTAAATACCTTTGAGCCAAGGCTCTTTTACAAAGGTTCCGAGTCAAATTAGGTACAAACAATAGGGTTACAGTGAGTTGCACATTTAGATTACATTGAGAAAATAAACAGTGACATTAAACAGTTAAACATCATAGACATTTGTGAACGACAGATAAATTACCAGTTAAACACTTTCATCATTTAGAAAACATATGGGAAAGGGAAAGATAGGTAAGGGAAGTGTGATAGGTAGTACAAGAGAGAGAAAAGAGGGAGGAGAGGACCATAGTTAGAGAAAAGGAAACCTCTACCACGGCCTTGTCAGGTAGGTGGTAAGGGCGGAGAAAGGGAAATAGTTAGGATTTAATCAAGGCAGTCACAAGAGTTGGAGGTGGCAAGGTGAGAGAATAGGCTAGATTTAAAGCACCTAGAGAGTTGGAGGAGGTAATAGTGGTGCTAGGGTATTTAGCCAGTTGGGGTAACGAGAAATGATCATTGACCCTGTGTAGTCCGGCAATCTGGGGACCTGAAGAGGCTGATTTACTGATTTCTGGTGGGTCGGACACTTGTGTTCTGGCATAACAGGTCTTGAATGCAAGGTGGGGTGAGGCCCATGATGGATTTCTTAGCCATAAGGCAGGTGAGGTACTTTAAGCAGTTTGAGAGTTGTAACCACCCAGTTTCAGAGTAGAGCTTGCAAGTATGAGTACGTTGATGAGCACCAGTAAGCAGCCGACAGACCTTGTTAACGGAGGTTGTGATACGTTTAAGTGCACTAGAAGAGGCAGACCCATAGACAATTAAGCCGTAGTCGATGACTGAGATGATTGAGGATTGAATAGCTAGCTTCAGTGCTGGTAGGGTAAGGAGTTGTCTGTTCCGGTAAAGTATCCCAAGCTGCTGATTAATAGTTTTGGCTATACTATCAATATGTGTTGCAAAGACTAGGCCTTGATCAAAGGTGATTCCAAGATATTTAAAGGTAGCCACCTGTTCAAGGGTGATTCCCAGGGATGTGTTGATAGTGAGAGGTACTTGCCTTTTCTTGTTTTGCGGGCTTGAGAAGAGCATGGATTTTGTTTTTTTGTGGTTTAGGATCAGCTTATGTTCAACTAACCACGCCTCAACACAGGCAAATGCATGCTGGAGGCTAATGAGGGGTTTGGATCTTTAAAGGGATAGAATCAGCATCATCAGCATAGAGGATAATTTGCTCTGGGCAGGATTTGGGAGGGAATTTAGAAAAGGCTGAAGAGGAGAGGGCCTAAGATGGATCCCTGTGGCACTCCTGAGAGGACAGGCTTAGGGTCTGAGAGAACTCCAGCTATTTTTACAACCTGAGAGCATTGGGCAAGGTAACTTTTTATCCAGGCACCAGAGCCCAGGGAGAGCCCAAGAGACTGTAGTTGACTGATGAGTAGACCGTGATGTACAGTGTCAAATGCCTTTGTTAGATCAATGTACACAGCTCTGGTAAGGAGTCCTTTGTCCAAGGCCTTGTGGATTGCTCCTGAGAATTCGAGCAGGGCTGTCGATGTGCTATGCCTTTGTCTGAATCCATGTTTCTGGGCACAGAGGATGTTATATTTCTGAAGGTAGTCTGTTAGTTGGTCAGCCACTATACGTTCAAGCGCCTTTGACAAGGGAGGAAGTATTGAAATAGGTCTGTAGTTACCAGGCAGAGACTTGTCACCACTTTTGTGTACCGGAGTGACTATCGCAGCCTTCCATTTACTAGGGAACTTGCTGGAGCAGAGGGAGAGATTGAATATTCTGGTGAGGGGGAGTAGAACTTCATCCAGAGTAAGGGACAGTATTTTAAGGTCAATAGAGTCACTGCTTGCCCGGGATTTAGATATAGCCTTCTTTATGTATTTATGAACTTCATATGCTTTAACTATTTTAAGATGGAAGGGTGGTATGCTTGGAGGGGCAGGGGAGATATGGAGATTGAAGGGTCAGTATCAGCTAGTAGTCAGATGAGAGGACACCGCTAAGGTCAGTGAAAGTCTCATTAAGGGTGTTTGCTATGACCAAAGGGTCAAGGTGGTGGTGCCATCCACATTCAATTATGGAGAGGACTTGGACTGCTTACCCGTGATATTTCTTAGATTGTCCCAGAAGGATTTCCCTTCACCCCAGGAGTTGGAGAGGGCATTCTTGAAGTAGGCGCTCTTCACCTGGCGAGTCTCTTTGGTACAGTAGTTTCGGGCCTGTTTATACTTTTGGATGTCAGTCAGAGAGCCAGTGCCTTGTGCTATAGCCCAGAGGTGGTCCCTTCCTTTGTGTAGGGCCAATAGATTAGCAGTGAGCCAAGGATTTGAGAGCGCTTTCACTTTGCGCTTTTTTACAGGTGCATAGGAATCACAGGCAGCATTGAAAGTGTTGATAAAGTGATTAAGGGCTTCGTCGACATCTTGAATATTGTAAATGGGAGACCAGTCTTTCTGTCTAAGATTTTCCTTGAGAGGAGTAAGGTCGCCAAAAGGTAGTACTCTACTAGAGATGGTTCTAGGAGGTGGTTTTCTGAACTTGTTTGACCAGGTACATTTTGAGGGAGAGTGGTCGCTAAAAGAGTCCGGGAGAACAGCGACATTATTTATCCGTGCAGGGTGATTGGTAAGGATCCAGTCTATTAGGGTACTATTACCAGATTTATAGTTTTTCCTAGTAGGTGAATTGACCAACTGTGTTAAGTTTGCAGCAAGGATGGCATCCTTAGTCGACCCTGTGTCTGGTGCTAGCCAGTTGATATTAAAGTCACCAAGGAGAAGGAGCTCGGCATCAGGAGGTTGAGATCTGACGAATTCTAGTACAGTCTGGAGGCCGGACCCCGGGTCTTTTGGTGGGATATAGATAACAGTAACCGTGAGGACTTTGTTGTGGGCACCAAGGAGTAGCTTGATAGGAAGGAGTTGTACCGTAGTATTCGTGGTGGTATACGTAACAGGGAGGCATGTGAGATATTCCTTTATGTAAATAGCACAGCCACCACCCCTTTTTGAGGTCCTATCCAGCCTGAGTAACTTGTAGCCTTGAATAGATATGGCATGGTCAGGGGTGGTGGGTGTCAGCCGAGTTTCAACAATGGCCAGGATATCCGGGTTATGTTGGCTGGCAGAGGTTTGTAGGGAGGCCAGTTTAGGTAGGAGACTACAGATATTTAGGGTGACAAAGGTGAGTCCCCCCTCTGTTTTAGTTGGTTTTGTTGTGCTGAGGGAGATAGGGCCAGGATTAGGGTGAACACTTCCTGACATTAAGAGGAGGAGGAGCAGGAGTTTGAGAGTCAATAGCCGTAGTTCATAGTAGGTGGAAATCAACCTCTGTTGCTTGTGTGTTTTGGCCCAGTACAGGTGTCTAGGATCCCAGTGTAAGGCATTGGTCAGGAATAGGTGCCGAATCGCCCCCAGGCCATTGTCGTAATTGTTCATATTTAAACAGTCCATTGCTAGATGGCACTATTTATGCGAATAGAGGGAGATCGCAATCGTACCTGATGAGGGGTAGATTGCCAGAAGGACCAGGGTAGAGGGTCGTGAGGGATAGGAAGAGGTAGGAAGATGGCATAGAGTAGGAAGCAAGGAGAGGGCAAGAAGAGACAGAAGAATGTGGTTACAGGGAGGCATAGTGGTTAGGAGAGGAGAGAAGGGTATAAAGATAATGGATGAAGCAGGGGAGGAGAGGGAGGCAGGAGAAAGAAGCCAAGAGAGCCGGAAACACAGTGACCTGTAATATCCCCAGAGAAGCTAGCAGCGATAGGGAAAGCAGGGGAGAGGGAGTGGTTTAGCAAGCGGTACAGGATAGGATGTAAGACAGTGGGCGGGTATTTGGAGCAAGGGGCGGCGACGAAGGAGACTATTTAATAAAGGTAGGAGGGGGGGCAGGCGTAAAATTTCGGCAATTTACTCGATTGTATTTGCGTAATATGTAGTGTTAACTTCCATTTTTTAAGCTTCCCCAGGGCTGGTCTAAAAAAAAAAAACACAGTTTGTCTTTACCTGGGCTTTCAGTATCCCTTGTTTATCTCACACTTGATAAAGGGTCTCAATCCATTTTCTTGCGTATAAAGTCCATATAGCCATACTAGGCTTTGTAAGGTCCAATAAGTTTGTATGAAAGAAAACACTATAAAAAAAAAAAGACCACAGAATTTAACAGATTCAACCCCCCTTTTTCTACTGGCAAATATAGAACCTCTCTCCTAATAGGATATAACCGATTTCCCCATACCACCTGAAAAACTAAACTCAAAAGCGATACTTCCAAGGCCTGTGGTATGGGGTATATGGCGCTGATAAATAGGAATATCGTGAGCAAGAAGGTTTTTACTACTGCAACTTTTTTTCTTTTTTGATTGCTGCCAAGTCCTCCAGACAGCAGCCTTGGAGGAGGCTACCTCCAATTTTGCTGTCCATTTTAACAAACCGTTGTCCCCTCTCCCAAACCATACCCCTAAAATTTTAAAAGGAGCTGTAGACACTTTTATCCCTTGCAGTACTTCCATTTGAGGAGTGATGCCACTCGGGGTATATAACACTTTTCCCCTTATTAACTCTAGCACCTGTCACTATTGAATATCTTTTTACTATCTCCAAAACCCTGACCCCCGACTCCTGATTTGCCACCATTACACATACATCATCTGCATATGCTGCTACTCGAACTTCCAAAGCTCCCCCAATGGGCTTAATACCTCTTATGTACTCATCTTGTTGGAATAACCTTAACAAAGGATCTGGACAAAAGACATAGAGCAGGGGGCTTAATGGGCATCCCTGTCGTACCTCACGTGTAATATCAGTATATATTCCTAACTTCCCATTCACCAGTGGAATTGCTCGTGCTTTCCCATAGAGCACTTCCATCCATGCTACAAAAACTGGTGGAATGCCATAACTTTTCAACACACAAGAAATAAATTGATGAGGAGCTCTATCAAAGGCTTTTACCTGGTCCAGTGACATAATACATCCACCAAGAACACCCTCTTTCCCGTGTTCAACCAGTTCCCTCACCAATAATAAATTATGCTGAATTTAGCGCTCTGACACTGAACAGGTCTGGGCCATAGAGATTAAAGCAGGAGCTGTATTAACTAACCTATTATGAAGTATTTTCATTAGAATTTTATAGTCCGCATTCAGTAAGCTCAGTGACCTCCAATTATTTAAATCTGATCTATCCCCATGCTTATATACAATAATTTGCACTGCGATACAGAAATGGAAATCCACCTCCAAACATCCCAACACCCAATTAAAAACTACAACCAGAATTTCTCTCAAGTTCCTCAAAGGTTTTATAAAATTCCAGTGGCAACCCATTAATCCCTGGTGCAGTAGCCCATTTTAGTTTACTAATTGCTACCCCAACTTCTTCTTTGGTGATAGGTTCTGTGAGGGCTGCTACATATATATCTGGCATGATTGGAATATTAAGTCCAGAGAAAAACTCTGTCACTACTTGCTCCTCAATATAGGGGGCAGTATACATTTCAGTTAAATGCTTAGTTACAGTTTCCAAACTTTCTGGACCACCCAATACCTGAATTCCCTCTCCATTTTTAACTGACGACATGAACCTATCTGAGGCTCATTGTGTACAACTTTTAAAGGCATCCCCAAACCTGGTTTTACCAGGTGAACAAATCCTATGCTCATTTAGCATGGAAGTAGCTCGAGAATATTGTAATCCCTCCATTTCTTTTTTTAAATTATAAACTTGAGCTGTTAAATTTATGTACTGTATATTAATTTCAGAATATACTTCTGCCAGTTGTACTCGAAGATTAAGATACATTTTATACTTATTAATCCTCGAACGTGTAGAAAAATGCTGGAATAACTATTTCAATTCCCTTTTTGTAACCTCCCACCATAAACTAACATTTTCCTCCAAGCCTGCTACTGACATCCTTGCCTTTACAAGTTCTTTTGTGCGTCTTAACAAATTATCCTCCTTTAATACAGCTGTGTTCAATTTCCAATAACCCCTCCCATATTGGGGACCTATTACCCCTCTTAACACAACCAGTAGAATTACATGGTCAAACGTCTCTAAAGAGATCGTATCTGCCTTATGTATTTTAAGATTTTTTTGAGTAAATAGAAAGTCTATTCTAGTGGACAAAACTCCCCTATAGTACGTGTGACCCCCTTTTAAGTGTAATGTCCTAAAAGAGTCTTGAAAGTTACACTGATCTATTATTGTCTTTAAACAATTTGAATCCCAGAATAGCTTCTTTGTAGCTGCTCCCCTATCCTGCCTAGCCACTACAGTTAAAATCCCTTCCCCAAAGAATGTGCTTTGTTGTAAACAAGAAAAGTTTTATTTTATTAAAGAGATCTACTTTTTTTTTTTCCAGTGGAGCATATATAGTTATTAGTCTCCAAGACACCTCTTTATGCATAAAATCCAGTAATAATGCTCTCTCTGACTTGATGTCTACCAGTCTAGAAATTTTGAACCAGTCACCCCTAAACAAAGCTCCAACCCCATCACACACCTCTGTCCCAAAGGAAAAAAAGGAGGGACCCCAACACCACAGTTTCTGGGCAGCTCTGACCAGGGAAGTTGTATTAAGTCTTGTGTCCCGTAATAAACAGATATCACGTCCTAATTCTTTTAATGCAGTAAATGTAACCAGCCTTCATCTTGCATTCCTAATGCTATTGACATTAACTGTAGCAAGACGAATATTCGAGTTAGGCAATTGATAAGAAGGAAGCTGTTATTTTAGGGCGTTTTTTTAACCTTGTACTCCTCCTAATCCTTACACCTAACTTTTCCTTCTTTCCTCATTGACACTCCTATCCTGAGGGTCTCCCTCTGACTCTGGAGAGAGAGGAGCTAAAGAAGAAGCTTCAGATTCTCCACCCTGTTCTGATTCTTGTGAGCTCCTGGTCAGTGTCTCGTATTTATTTGCCAGAGGGATCTCTTCTTCAGGCACATAGGCCTCAGCTACTTTGGATCTAGGCCTAGACTGCCTAATGCCTCTTTTTTTGGCCAGACTCTTAACAGTTGGGGGGCATTTCTACATGTTCCTGCCCTCCCTCAGGAATAGCTGGGGGTTCACTTACTTTGGTATCGACCTCATGTGGAACAATGATCTCCTCAGGAACTGTACTAATGTCTGTCTTAGCCACAATGATTACTACAGGGGGTGAGGAGGGTGGAGGGGGGCTGGGTAGCAGCATTAGTCTGGTCAGTTTGGGGGCTATCTGCAAAGTTTTTCCGTTTTGCTATATCTTTCTTCTGGGCTTCACTTATTATGGTAACCTAGCCCAGGGACAAGATCTATATGTCCAGTTTCTACACATAGATTACACTTCAACTCCTCTTGACATTCTGCACTGTTATATCCAGAGGACAGGCAAAATTACATTTTAGCCTGTCACAGGCAGAGCTTAAATGTGTATGGGCCCCACACTTAAAACAGGCCTTTGGCTGACCAGGATAAAAACCAAGCCCCCTTTCTCGCCCCAAAAACAAACTGTTTGGCAAATGCACTGGGCCCAAACTGTTATTTCTTAAATATGCTTTATATTTCCACCCCCCATTCCATATATGCTCTTCATCGAATATTGGTTGTGGGAGATGTATTACATCACACTTCTGTTGCATCCAATGGGTAATATCATGTACAGATACCGATTCATTTCTAAACAATACTGTGACATATATGATTGTGGGCTTAGTCAAAGAGATAACCCTAAAAGGCAGCCATACTTCTGTATATTTCAAGGGTTCATATTTGGACCAAAAACGATCCAAACCTTGGGGAGTATTGAAACTTATATGATCAAGATTTGCACCTGAAACATGTATTAATGCATGAATTTCATTAGGAAAAAAAAACAATGACACTTTCAATAAGTTTTTACCCACATCTAATTGGTCTGGTGCAATCTCTAATCCGCCTAAATATTCTTGACGGACTGCATTACGTCTCTGCAATGGGGGAAGGGGTCCAGCAAAAGGATCTTTTCTCCTAAAATTCTCCCATTTAGTTCTAGATTGTTCTGTAAACTCTCTGTGTTTCTGTGGAGGACTCTGTTCTGCCTCCGTTCTATCTCCCCACCCTGCAGGCCTAGTACCAGAGTCTTTATAATCAGATGAAGAGGTAGATGCTGAAGAGTTAGGTAGTTCAGTCACCAGTGCTTCTTGCAGTACCTCGTTAAAACCCTCTTTTTTCTTTTGTAAAGCATTATCCATGTCCCCCATTGACTTACTGATTCCCCTTACAGAATTATCCTGATGTTTAGGTTGTCCTGGTATCTGGCTGTGCGCAGGATCAGGGATCCAAATTCCTGTTTCTCCCCGTTTCCACCCTGTGTTCAACAACAAGTGTTCTAGCAAAGTCGGGGAGCTCCCCTGTTGTTTGGGCTGTATTAACTCACTTTCTCTCCCTTTTCTTAATCCAAGCCCTGGTTTTTCAGTTCGTTCATTAAGTTGTAGAGGAAAAAATTCAGTACTCACTGGGCTGTCTTTCATTTTTGCGTCTGGGAGCGTTTCTGGCTCCTTTGAGAGCCGAGCTGCTTCAGTCACTCCCCCGGTGGCTCTGACTCAGGCATGAGGAATTCATTTGATGATGATACATCACAAGGCTCTTTCGTAGAGCTCTCAGCTGTAGACATGTAACTGCTTTGCTTTTCAGCTAGCTCCTTCATTACTAGTGCTGCTTCTCTTACAATGCTCGGGTCCAAATTTTCCATTATTTCACTGGACGTTTTTACCTCTTTGGAAACTGCTTCTTTATTCTGATATAATCCCTCATATCTCAAAGCTTTATTTTGCTGTAATATCTGTGCCAGCCAAACATCGTCTGAAGATAATAAACCTGAAGGTGTACTCGCGTTTTCGTTAACCGTTTCAGTCACCACCTCCTCAATTTCCATAGAATTTTCAGTCTCCTCTGCTGGACCTGTGGGTTGGGAGACTTGCACACCCACAGGTACACCAGCAGAATGAACTTAAAAGGCTTCCTCCTCCTCCATGGAACTAGTGCCCCCACTGTAGAGTAGGGGAATTTCCCTGGTGTCCTGGCAAAATTTCTCCCATTCACTAAAATACCACCAACAGCTTAATCTGGTTCAAAGTCAGCTGGCATTCATCTGTATCCCCTTCCCCCAGGTCGTGCCTGAAATAGGCAGAATTTGTCTAGTGCACTTACCTGGTCAACAATAAATAAATAAGGTTTTTTTTTTAAATAGTGGTATCTTCATTCAAAAGACTTAAAACCTGTCACAGGTAGAGTTCAGAGGGCTTGTGTCTGGGCATGCAGGAGAGTTTAAATCCAGACTGTCCCCCCAGCTATGTATCACTGCTGGAGCGCAGCAGATCTTTGGGTGTGTGCCCTGTCTCCTGTCCTGCAGTGTCCATGTATTCTGTCGTATTATTTATACATAATGGTAACATGTCTGAAATCCCAGTTTAAAATAATGTGGCTTCTGTAAATTATCCACACCCTGGCAGTGTGCTAGATACAGCTGTCACTGGATGTCTTCACGCTAAGTTCCTCCCACCACCTGTAGTGGGCATTTTCTGAATCTGTCCCTTCCACATCAGAGCTTCTTTTTTTACATTTTTTTTTGTATTGTTTCTTTATACTCCCACCCCGCACTGTGGTCGGTCTCTACTTCAGGCCCCACATGGAACCTCTCACTCTGCAGCCCCCAACCCCACCGACCCATATTGCAGCTGACCCAGGCATCCCCAATGTATCCCTGCATTGGGAGGGTCCCTTACCTTCGTAGGGGATGAACCTTGATGGCCATTCCAACAATCCTGGGTGCTGCTGAGGTGGCAGATAGGGATCCGGGAGCTCTGCAGTGAGGGTCCGGGAAGGCAGTCACCTGACTGGCCAGGGCACCATTTTTCCTATTTTCTCCCTCGGGGGAGTGGTGTTCTACAGACATCAAGGTTAACGCTGACGTCCGCCACTCCCCTGAGTCATCTGCGGCCTGATGTCCTGCCGTACTCCTGGCCTCTGTCAGGGGTCATCAGGCACAGGCCGCATCCCCACCCTACCCCTAGAGAAGGCGAGCTTTTCCTGGACGCTCCATCCTTTTCTCCTGGCTGGCCCTCCAGTGACCCGGGTCTGTTCCCGAACCCGGGTCGCAGATGGAAATCCAACTGCTGTGCCGATGGGCCGGCCCAGATCTTCTTTTCATCTGGAAGGGACAGGTCTCCTTCACAGCTCTGCATACGTTAGCGGATTCTAAAAGTTTGAAGTGCTTTATTCTTGGCAAACTTTGATTTTTTTTCGGTGTCTTTCGTCTTATTATGTATATCTTGTCTCCTGGTTCTCTCCATCGACTACTTGCGGGATAGAAAAACGGAAGCTTGGTTTTAGAGGCTTTGGGTGTTGTGGGCAGAAGATGTCTGCCACTGACTGATACAACACATGCCTGTATTGCCTGGGGGAACATCACAGTGCGAAATTGTACTTCATGCTAGACCATGCACCTGACGGCTCACTTCTTCCTCAGTAGGCCCAAGAACTGCAAACTGCCCCAGGTGGCTGCCGGTACCTTGTAGGAGATGGCAGTGGCATCTGGGGCGGGGTTATCTTCAGTCTCTGCAGTGATCCTAACTGGGCCCACCATTGGAGGGCCAGTACGGATGAATTCCTGGAAATGTATGTAGCCCTCCATACCTATGGGAAAAGCACTTTATACAAGCACAAGAAGCAGCATCGTTGATTGTGGGACTGGGGGTGATCATGCTTTTCCTGTTCTGTATATTCCCCGACTGGTCAACCTTGATTGAACTTCCACTGGTCGAGGGGCAAGTCGAGACTTCCATAGTAACCCCATCTGAGCTGACTGTCTTGATTCCAGTTGATTAGCTAGGTGAAATTTTCCTGAAGCCCGTCGAGGTTTGGGGATGCCAAGAGGAGTTGGCCTGGATTGTGCCTGCTGTGGCAGTTACCTTTTCGGTATTTACCCAGAGGCTCATCGTAGTCTCCTTGCCAAAGCTGGTATTGTTTTTGGCTCCTCTCGTGGGCACTTGCTGTTGACTGAAGGTTCGAAGTTGAAGGACCAGTAGTGGTCTCGATCTGGCTTGACAGATCGGCGTCGATATCGACACCAGTCAGACTCATCATCCTCAAAAGAGGACTGACATCGATGCTGTGTTCACTGCAGGTACTAAGGCCTCCTTTGGCAACAGTGGGCTATTGCTGGGTGGGGCAGAGCTGTGCTCCCGGTACCTTCAGTTCTATCAGTCACCCAGGTGGCTGCTCCCCAGCTGGTGGCTCTGCAGACTGCAGTGGTCACTTGATATCATCTGGTGGTGGAGCCCCCTTCCCTGTAGCAAGGAGGTCTCACGAAGGGGTCCTGCCTGGCCAATGACCTGCCCGGTCAGCTGTTCGAGTGTGGTAACCCAGGGCTTTAGGATGGTCCACACCCTCGAGAAATGGACTACGGTGGTTTTCAAGGATTCATTGGACTCTGAGGAAGAGTCCTCCATGGCCTCAAGTAGAACTTTCGATTGGACTCAACCTTCTTTGGTGCTTTGTTCCACTTGATATCTGATTCCATGGAGGTCCCTTTGAAATGGTGCAGAAGAGGACTGAATATCCTTTCACCGACATCCTGGACAGGAACGAATGCCCGAGTGGCTCTCCTTATGGCTAAGGCCATAATTGGACTGGATTTGGACCTGTGGCAACACCCAGCTTCATGCTCAGTACCCCACTACCTGTATGGCCCACAAGTTTGTGGACCACCCCCTATGCAGAGGGTCTGATGTACAACTCAGCCTTTCATAAATTAAAGGGATAGGAAGGGCCAAGGGAATGTGGGTAAGCTGCTCGACAAGTTAGACCATGCAGCCAAAGAGGTCTACGCAGCCTACTTCTTGAGTCTCCAGCAGTCTAGCTTTGTCGTGATGATGGCTTGCTTTAGCCATTCCATTGTTCAGCCTCTTCAGGGAACTTCTTCCCTTGCTCCTGGCTGACGAGCAGGTTGCTGCTAAGGCCATGCAAGACAAGGGCTGCATGCTGTCCAAGAACCGGCTCCAGATGGCCTTGGACCTGGATGACTCCTGTGCCCACTCAGTGGCTGCAGCCATGTCCATGTACCATAGGGCCTAGCTGAGGTTGCCCACCTTCATGTTGGACACCCAGAACAAATTGGCCTACGTGCCTTTTGTGGGCATCGACTTAGTCAGCCCTGGGGTGGAGGGACACTTCACCCCTGTCAAGTCCAGTGCCACCCTGGATTCTGTGGCTTCATCACAGAACGACCCTAAGCCAGCCAAGCCTAAGAAAACCTGTTCTTGGGCCCAGGGTTTCCAGCCACAGCAGAGTCAGTTTTAGCATTGACACCTGAAGCACAGGTTCATCGGTCAGGGAAGGAAAACTGGGGGTGGGCAAGCCTCTGGCGCCCAGCAGGCAGTAGCCCCCTCCAAGGCTGCTAAGTGATGGGTTGCGGGTGCCATTCCCCTTCCTGTCCAGTCCCTGTCCCAGCTCCTGGTTGATAGACTGCTCACTAATGTCTAGCTACAATGATCCATTATTATAGTGGACTTTTTTTTTTTGTTGCTCCTCCCAAGCACCCCCGATTGGCCACTCCTTCAGGTCTCCTAGGACCCGCGCCACCAGTCCACCCCCATCCCCATCCAATGATCCAATGCCCCCATCTTCGGCAGCCCCCCGAGAGACCTGATGTATCCCTTCCATTGGGCGGCTCCACCCTTCGGGGAAGAAGACGCCGGTAGGTGCATCTTCTTTTTTTTTTTTTTTAACTTTATTTATTGTTTTATATATCAAAACAAAACAATACATTCGTTTCCTCATACAAGGCACCAGGAAATAATATAACAGTAGCCTATTACAGTGATATAGACATCTGACCCTGTAATCTTGAACAGTAGGAGTTGGTGGGGAGGGTATATCTGATAATCTGCGAAGTCCATAGCCAAAGTCCAAAAAATGCCTGCAGTCTCATTGGCTATTGGAATGTCGAAAACATAGGGAGAATAGATAGGGAAGAAAAAAAATAAACACAATCACTATAGATTGCTGTTTATCCAAAGCAACAAATTGATACAGAAACAGGAAAAGCACTTTTGCCTTGCAGCACCACACTCAAGAGTTAGAAAAAGTGTCCAGCTCAGTTGCGCTGAGGGTTGAGGCACTGGTTGCCACATCTCGCACCGTGATAGCAACCCATGTTCAGGAATGAGCACGGGTTGCCGTGGTCGGAAGGGAGGAGATGGATCGAGCATCCAATGGATTGCTCTCCATCTTTGGGGAGGGGGGGAAACCTGTGACCGGTGCATGCCTGACCCCTAGCGGAGGCTGGGAGTTGGTGACATGGAGCCACAGCTTCAAGGGTGGGAGCACAGCAGATGCCTGACATGACTCGCATGGGAGCGTGTGCGACCATGACGTAGGCGTCATTGCATGCCGTGCCCCACAGCAGGTGAAAACGGGGAAAAGGTGTCTATGGTCGTGGTGGCTTGATGGCCGTTCAACGGGCGCCCCAACCTCTGGGGCATCGCCAGAACTGGATCCGGACCTGGTGGGAGAGTAGGAGGTTCCCTGCCACCCTGCCAGGAATCTATGGGGGAAGAAGGTGAGGGCTTTAAGGAGGCTGGGGCTGACTGGATGGTAGCCGAAGATAAGGAAGCATGGACAGATGGAACCGACCAGGAGATAGAAATAGTAAAAAAAAAAAAAAAAATTTAGAAAAAGCTGCAGAAAAACAGTAAGGTGTAAAATAAGCAACACCTGAACGATTGTGCAACCACCCCCTTCCCACTCAGCGATGGAGAGACCAAAAAATAATGACACTTACTGATTTCAGCAGCTTTTTCCAATAAACAACCAGTGGTCTCTGCCAATGAAGGAGGGAAGCAACATTAAGAAAACACAATAATCAATGTTACAAAATGCAGTGTCCTGCATGGTCCCAACTTGCGGTGCTTTCCAGCGGGTGTCACACTTCCAAACCAAAGAATCCTTCAGTCATTATCTTCAGTTTCCTCCGCTCCTTCCTCGGCTTCTTTGGCAGCAAATTCCTTCTCTATCTGCTCAACCCATCTCCCTGCATCCTTAGGGTCATTAAATTGCCAACTCTTGCCTCTGTAAATGATGCGAAGATGGGCAGGCAGGAGAAGAGTGTACCACACCCAGGGCTTTGAGTCTTTGACCCCATCAAACTATTTACGACGAGCTCGAGTTTGAAACTAAAGGTCTGGGAACAGTTTTACATCCGTGCCATTAAAATCCAGTGGATATACTGCCCTTCCCACCGATAGCTGGTCATGTATCTCCACATCAGAGGTCCATAGTAATACCGTATGGGGTTGGTCTGTATCTTTTGGCCGCAGTCTGGGATTCACTCGGTAGGCTGTTCGGAATGTCTCTTAGTCAAAATCTTCAGGCATGGGAATAGAAGCCTTCATCCAGTCTTTTAAGTAGGCAGTAGATTTGCACCTTCAGTGCCTAAGGGAACACCCACCAGGTGAACATTCCCGGCTCAAATCTCATTTTCTAGTGCTTTGAGCCGGTCTTGAAGTTGCATGTTTTTTTGGACAGGGTGGCTACTGTGGCCTGAGTGGTAACGGAGCACTTGTCCGCTTCAGTAATTGTATCTGTCGGCTCCTTGATAGCGATGTCATGTTGTTCTAATTTTGTCTTTTTTTCTATTTTAACGTCCATAGACTGCATAGTTGCTATCATCTGCTGCCATGGAGGAGTAGGTAATGAATCGGGCGCCATGGCTTCCTTGTGGCTTGAAGCTTCTCTGGCCTGCCCAGATTTTGGGACTAAAGGTTTAGACGAACCTGGAGCTGCATTCTTTGTCTTCCCCATAATAAATTTTAGGCTCGTTCGAAAGCTGGTGACTTCAAGAGTCCAAAAATGGTAGAATTTTACTGTTGGCTCCAACTGCAAGCAAGCTATTTAGATCTTATTCCACCTAGATGTGCAGAACTACATGGAAAAGCATCCTGCCCCAAGATTGGCCCTCTAGCAGCCCCCTAGGCCATCTTCTTATCCTGGATGCTGCGAGAGTCGGTCTGGCGATCCGGGGCTTTATGGTGATGGGGACCAGCGGCCGTCATCCATCCAATCCGGAAGCAGTTTTTCTGGCCCTCCCAGTCATCCCTGATTTGGCCTGCGTGGAAAGGCAACCTGAGGCGGGGATGTACGGGGGCGTGTTGAGGTTTGACACTCCATGCATATCGCCCAATTTTCCTCCAGTTGCTGAGGTCCTGCCCACCCCCCTGGGAGGGAAGTGTCCAGAGGGTACTCTGGATCCCCTCCTTGCCGGTCTCCGCTTCTAGGGCTCAGGGCGCGAACCCGAGTTGCTAGCATGTCGAGCAAACCCCTTTCCTCGGCGCCACCGAGTCGGCGACGTGTATTCTGGAAGAGGTGGTCACGGGGTTGCCTCTGGACTTCGAGGCTCTCCCACATACCGACCTTGGAGTCCAGGGTACTCAAGGGCATGCAGCCATGCTCAGGAATGAGATTACTCAGCTCATCGAGTGCAAGGCCATAGAACTAATTATGGAACCATTGTTACACAGGGGTACATCTGGTACTGAAAAGGATGAGGTGCTGGTGCCCCTTACTGAAGTTGCATGGTCTAAACAGCTATGTGCGACAGCAGAAGTTCTGTACCGTCCCTGGAGCTGGAGGAGTAGTTCTGCTCCCTAGACCTCCAGTATGCTTCTTCCACATCTTAATCCATTTGTCCTGCCATCGTCACCTCTAGTTATGGATGTAGGGAATGCTGTACCAATTCAAGGTCAAGTTGTTCCTCCTGTCATCTGTGCCGTGGGTCGTCACCAAGTGCCTTGCATTGGTGGTAGCCTTCCTTCAGCATTGGTGCATCAGAGCATATTTGTACCTAGATGACTGGCTCATAGCAGGTATCTACAAGAAGGCAGTGATGTGGTCCAGGGATCTGGCTGTCCAGACCCTTCATGACTTGGGCCTCCAATTCAACCCGACCAAGTCAGAATGTGTCCCCTTACAGGTGATAAAGTTCTCTGGGGCAGAACAGGACTCCCTTCGGGCCAGGGCCTGCCTTTTTGTGGACAGTGCATCAGACCTTACTCAATTTCTCAATAATTTCAGATCGGGCATCTGCGCCCAGCTTACGAATTCCTCCGGCTGCTGAAGTACATCATGGCTTCAATCCAGGTAGTCAGTTGAGCACACTGGCAAAATGTGCCCCCTCCAATGGGAGCTGGGCCACCATGGTTACCTAGGTCAGCTGATCTGAGATGCCGTTGAATGGTGCTGTGTCCCCTAAACCTAGAGAAGGGAATTTCGTTTGTCTGCCTGGAGCAGTCGATTACTCTGACGTTAGATGCATGTCTGGTGAGGTGGGGAGCTCACCTATGAGAGCACAGGGCCCACAGGTTCTGGTCACCCCGGGATTCTTGATGCCACATCAACCTGCTGGAACTCTGTACAGTGGATCTGGCTCTGATGGACTTCGTGCTGTTGATTAGAGCTCAGGTAATTCAAGTCTAGAGGGACAACATGACCACCATGTTATACCTGAACAGAGAGGGCCAGACGCAACCCTTTCCATTGTGTCAGGAGGCTCTCCACACTTGGTCACTGGAACATAGCCTGCAGGCCAATCTCCTGGCAGTGCATGTCACAGGAGAGAACCACCAGCTGGTGAACGCTCTCAGCTGGGTTGGAGATACATCGCACATGTGGTCCCTGCACCAGGATGTGGTAGACAAGCTGTTCTTTCAGTGGCGCAACAAAAATGATTTAGAGACTGCACAAGATATTCTACAGGGATCGACTGAAAGAACTGAACATGTATTCCTTGGAACAGAAAAGAGAGGGGTGACACGATCGAAACATTCAAGTACATAAAAGGCATAAACCAAGTGCAGATAGACAATCTCTTCCAATTTAAGAAGGGCAGCAGAACCAGGGGACATGATATAAGGTTGCAAGGAGGGCAGTTCTCCACCAATACTAGGAAGTTTTTCTTCACAGAAAGAGTGGTGGATACCTGGAACAGCCTGCCTGCAGAGGTGGTTGGGGCAAGCACAGTGGTAGGTTTCAAGAATGCTTGGGATAGATACAAGGGAGCCCTCAAACCCAAGCGCAGTTAGAAGGCTAGGCTAAAAGACAATGGGCAGACTCCTTCTGCCGTAAACTTCTGTGTTTCTATGGGCAACCCACTTGATGGACCTGTTTGTCTTTTGGGAGAAGGGAAAAGTGAGGCTGTTCTGTGCCCCCGATCGGGATGCCGCAGAGAGAGGCCTTCTGTACATCTTTCTTCCTTTCCCCGATCAACAAGGTCGTGATCAAGGCCCAGAGGGACAGGGTGTGATCGATCCTTGTTTTTTTTTTTTTCTTCATTATTATTGTTTTTTCACAAACGAAACACATAGCATACATCACATATAACAGTGCAGTGGTACCATAACATTGTTTTCTGGTCATATATCGACAATTACATATCAATATCAGTTTAGTCCATTCTGTACTATTACTAGATGAAGGTTTTCAAGTATTTTTCTCAGAAGATTCTTTAACATAAGGTCAGGCAGTAGTTAATTATTAGAGCAATCACGTGCCTCACCCCTTTCCTTTTCAGTGAGAGCAGCGTAACCTCCCCACTGCAAAATCAGAGAACAAGGGAACAAAGAATATATCAATCTGCATCGTGTAGAGCACCCATTTTTGCCATTTTATGTTGAATTTAGTGGTTTTGTCCTATAGGAGCGCTGTCAGTTTTTCTATTTGGTAAATATCTATCATGCTATTTCTCCGTTCCTCTAATGAAGGAATTTTGGTCATCCACTTTCTGGTGATTGGCTGTCAATAAGTATATTGGTAATAGGTTGCATTTCCAGGGTGAACTGTGGGGTGGCATTACAGACATGAGTACCATTTCTGCTGTTAGTTCTAATCTCTTTCCTGAACATTCCTGTAAGGTTAAGTTGTATTGTGCACCAAAAACGTGTTAACAAGGGGCATTCCCAGAAGACATGGCCTAAGCCCACCGCCTGGCAATTACAACCCCTCAAGCATTGGCCATAGCTCTGTGGCAGGTATTTAATTAGAACTGCCGGCGCCCTGAAGAATTTATACTGGTACTTCCAGGCATATTTTCACCAGGTCTGCGACAGGGTGATTTTAACTGCTGATAGAGCATCGGCCTGCCAGTTCTCATGGGTTATGGTTAGCTGCAATTCAGTATTCCATTTCTGGAGCCACCGAATGGGTATTATCCCCCCAATGTCTCTCTTAAATGCTTTATATATACGACCAATAACATGCCCCCCTAAATTTCTATTCAATGTGTCGATTAAGAAGCTCATTAAGGGTGGCCTGGGATTGGGGAACAGAGTTCTGGTTAGGGTTCGATTTAGTACATAAGTTCTCAATTGTAAAAAGTGAAAATGGTCCCCCTGTGGGATCTTATAGAGGGAGGGCAGCTCTTCGAAAGAGAGGGTAGGGTGTGGTTGATCTTGATTGCTCCAGACTGGCCCAGACATTTATGGTACCAGCATTTCTTTAGCTTCAGCAGCAGGCCCTGTGGGGACATTCTCCCCCCCCAGGCCCTGCACCTCTGTTTGGTTCCTGAGCGACTAGAGTTCTAGTCCTTGGGATTTTTGGAAGAAGTCCTCCCATGTGGTGCAGGTATCCCAAAAGGAGTTAACTCATAGAACGTACACGTTCAAATGGAAGAGGTTCTTGTTCTGGTGCGAAGGGAAGGATCTTGATCCTCTCACCTGCCTAGTGGCCATGAATCTTGACTACCTTTGATCCCTGTCTCAATCAGAACTGCGAGCCATGACCCTTAAGGTGCACCTGGTAGCCATCTCTGCATACCGAGTGTGGACTGGTATGCTGACGGTGGTGCAGGAGAATGTAGTCTGGTGCTTTTCCAAAAGCCTGGACCACTTGTTCCCTCCGATGTGCGAATCACCACCTCCATGGGACTTACTGCTGGTGCTGACTGTGCTCACAGGCAAGCCATTTCAGCCTTTGCTGAAGTGTTGGCTCTCTCACTTGTTGTGGAAGGCCGTCTTCTTGGTGGCAGTTACATCTGTCAGAAGGGTGAGTGAGCTTGAGGCACTCTTGGTAGAATCTCACTACCTGGTCTTCCATAAGGACAGGGTCGTCCTTCGCCCCTATGCGAAATTCCTCCCAAAGGTTGTGTTGGGAGTTCCTCCTTAAGTAGATGATTAATCCCCAAGTTTAATATCCTGACCCCGGATGCCAATCACAGGCTTACCACCCTGGACCTGCAGAGGGTGTTGTTCTATTACAAGGAGCGCATGGCGGGAATTTGCGGTGAAGCTCGCCAGCTGCTTGTCAAGTATGCTGAAACTGTGCCTGACAGACCAGCAGCGAAGCAGGCAGTTGCCAGGTGGATCACATCCTGCATCTACATCTGCTGCAGGTTGGCTGGTAAGGGGTTGAACGAAGGGCTTAGGGCATATTCATCCAAGCATACCATTGCGTCTGTGACTGCTTCCAGGGATATCCCCATCGAGAAGATGTGCAAGGCTGCAGCCTGGGCTAAAGCACACACGTTTATCTCCCACCACAGCATCAGCGTACTAAGTCGTGATGCTGCTTTTGGGTCCACAGTCCTCCAGTGTCTCTTTGCCAGA
This sequence comes from Neoceratodus forsteri, assembly GCA_016271365.2. Lineage (NCBI taxonomy): Eukaryota > Metazoa > Chordata > Ceratodontiformes > Ceratodontidae > Neoceratodus > Neoceratodus forsteri. Next base: position 127,438,981 of record JADMNL010000029.1, read on the forward strand.
TAAGGGTGTGTACCTTACCACCTCCACGTAGAGGATTGCTAGGAGTCAGCATTGTGTGGCTAGTAAACTGAATCCACATTATTAGAACTGTAAGATACTCCCATTACTCACCTGTAACTATAGTTCTATTGGTGGTATTTGGTTCACATCCACACAGCCCTCCTGACCACCCCTGGCAAGAAGAGCATTGATCCTTGCTTCTAGCATGCCAGATCTGATGCTGAGGGGCGGAGCTGTAGGATGCACATCACAGGTGAGAGATGCTTAGCTTAAAGATGCTGTAGGGCAGCTAGCTTCTTAAGTTTGATGGAGCAAATATCATGGTAGACCCCCTTCAGGTCCCTTTTAAATGGATCTTACGCCAGTGTTGACTACCTCAGTGGCAAACAGCTCATTACACCAGTGGATACAGATGTGAGTGGAGACATGCAACTTTGTTAAACGTTAATGTATTCAGAATAAAAGCAGTGTGTTCAAATCCATCACATTGCAGATCTAACACACAAAGCATTAGAGTCTGGAGCATACCCCTTCATCCTGCACTATATTGGTTCAAGTGTGAGGGACAGAATCAGTCCTTGGAGCTCGAACCGTGAGCCACTCTCGGAGTGAGGTCTAGTAAGTAAAGGTTTCTCCTCCTGGATATCACGGTCTGTGGTCTCTGGCACGTGTAGCTCGTCCACACAACTCCTGGGTAAAACAGTCAGAGTTTACATCAGAGTTCACAGTTTTTAAAGTAACTTTCCAGTCCTGGTTCCGGTGCTGCACGCTGGTAGGAAGACTTGCACAGGCCACACCCCACTTCATGGTTCTGCTCATGGTTGGGGTCTACTCTGGCCTGTCTGGTCACAGGTTTGAGTGGCCCATTCTAGAACAAACTCGCTGGCAACTGCAAAATGTCTCTAATTTGCTATACATGCAAATCCCACTGCAAGAAAAATTCATGTATCGAGGCTGTCGGTCTCTTGAGGTGGCTTATAAGCTTCCTAGCGTTTGTGGTGTTCACCAGTGTGCGTCCAGCCATGTAAGCAAGCTATCAGGGTCTCTTTCCTTCATCCTCCCCCCATGTTGCTATAGGATCTGACTTTATTGCACCTGTGATTGTACCCGTTATAGTCCTGGACCCTATTTTGGGGGGGGGGTTGTATTTTTATATTATTGCTGGAATTTATTTATTGTTATATGAATTTTACTGTGTTTATTTACTTAATGTGTTTGTTTTAATTGTATGGTGCCCAGAGCCTCTGGGATTGGATGCTGTAAAAATACAATTTGCCTTGCCTTCTTGACCCTTCCTCACAGTGGTCTGACAGTTTTGCTGCAGTATGGCTTAGTCACACCCACCAGAACAGAGAACCATGAGACCAAAAGGCATGATCTCAGACTCCTAACAAAACAGTACTGAAACATATATTTTTAAGTGGAAGTACCCAGAGGAATTTACTTTTTTATGTTTCCTCAGGCCCAGTGTCATCTCTGACCTTAATGTAGCTGATGAAACCTGAGATAACTTATTAAGGTCCTAGTCCAGGCTTACATAAGCATACAAAAACATCTCTTACAACACATTCCTAGTAATGCCTTGACCTTAACCCCGACCCTTGATTTGAGTGTGCACTGCAGCAACAGGCCTACATACTCTGAATACCTGAACATACATTCCATATTTCAGACCACACAAGCAAGGCACAATCTGATATTTAAAAAGGCGAGTCGCTACAGCATCCACTGACTCAGCGTATTCAGCAGACTGCCAGTGTGTGGATGTGAATTGAAATACTACTGATAGAACTATGGTTACAGGTGAGTAACCCATGTATTGTGTTTATTTCTCTGTTTTCATTGTACTGTAACTTCGTAGATTGTACCTGAAAATAGATTTATTTATTTATTGAAATGTTTCACCAGAAAGGCATGCTGAGCAACAAGTTACTTGTTACCCAGTGTGAGGGGTAGGGAACAATGGGATAGAATACAGAGAAATTTTACAGTGTTGGAATAGTTTGCTTACTTGCATACAGTGAGAACAGGTGGATCACATTGGCTAGCAATGCAACAGTTAACTAGTAGATATGAAGACACATATAGCAATTAGGTAGCAGATGGTGACAGTTGTAAGTTGGCAACAGAATGTAGCACTGGATGGTAAGGTGACAATAGTAATTGGTAGTCATTAGTGTAACAGATATTCAAGATTTACAGCGATTGGAGTAGAGAGGAAGAATGGAAGAAGGGAACAAAAATTTACAGAGAGACGCAGGCAGAACGCAAACAGAGACAACAGGGTGGACTAAAGTGCATAAGAGGGGTATAGGGGTAGGGTGTAAGTGATTGAGTGTAGGGGTAGGCCAGTGTTAGGCTATGTCAACCAGAAGGGGGGATAGGAGGGGAGGAGAGGAGAGGTAGTGTGTGGCAGGATGATATGACAGAGAGGTATTGTAGGTGGGGGGGGGGTATCCAAGGTGGGGCAGAGGGGAAGGAGTTGAAATTCAACAGTGTCCTGTTATCCCTGTATGGGCAGGGCGGTGGACAGCCCTACTGGTAGGGGACAGGTTATAGACGAGGAGAGTTATTTGTATATAGAGATGTTGTGCGAGGGGCTAGCAGAGGTCAGCTGTAGTAGGGGTAGTCGTACCCCACCAGTGTGCTGGGTGACCCTGCCTGCACAAGGCAAAGAAAGCTGGGTTCCATACCGCTGATGATTTTGTCTAGTGTACTTATCTAGGTAGCAAAAGCTAAATAAATCAATAAATAAAATGGATTTGCTTTTGATTCCCAGCGCTGCTATGCTAAAGATTGCCGAGATGGAGTACAATGGCGTCAACAGCATCTTCCTGAGGCTGATGATTGATAAGAAATACGCCCTCCCTTTCCGGGTGATTGATGCCCTGGTCTTCCATTTCCTTTCATTCCGGACGGACAAGAGGGTGTTGCCTGTCCTGTGGCACCAGTGTCTGCTCACATTTGTCCAGCGCTACAAGGAGGACCTTTCATCGGAGCAGAAGCAGGGTCTGTTCGAGCTGCTCAGGTGCCAGACTCACCCACAGATCTCGCCCGAAATCCGCCGTGAGCTAGCCCACTCAAAATGCCGAGATGTGGAAGTTGCACCATCCATGGCAATGGACTGATGTTGGTGTTCACAGTCCAGGTGTTGAAGGACTTGGTACTGGTGTGCAGTGTCAAGCGGGGTTCTGTACCGCTGAAAATATCAGACTCCCAGCTTTTTGTCTGCTTCAGGGGATGAAGCGCTACCTTCATTTAAATGAATCGGTTTGCTATAGAATTCTGTGTTCCATGAATACTGGTTTAGCCTATTTCTTACATAAATGTGTATTTGGGTTCCTAGTCTATGAATTGGACTTCCAGTGCAGAACTGTCACTGGCTCGAGGGTATCATGACACAGTGACCTGCTGTAGCAGGGCAGTATGCCAGTTTGATTGGCAAGTACTGGGAGTTTGTTACAGAGCTCACATGCCATATATAAGGTATTTATTATTGACGACTGATTTCCCCTCTAGGTCACTGGTGTGGTAAGTACCTACCAGGATTTGCCATTTGTTAGCCACTGTTGCAGAAGTAAGTCTGAAACTTTTTTTGTCACGTGGCAACACTTAACTGGCAGCTGCAGCACTGATACAGAGAATGTATTTTAATAAAAATGTGGCCAATCATCTGCCTTTAATTATGGTGAACTGATAAAATTGCTCTAGCCACTTAGGAAATCTATTGTTTTTTTCTGTGTGGCTAACCGCTTATGATAGTGTAGATCTGACTGATCCAGATCAGTAGTTTTGGGGAGGGGGCTAGTATCGGATGGCTGTTTAGTGGCCTGTGTGAAATTAGCCAGGGTGGTCTTAGTTTACGTTGTGTGAGGTGTTTATGGTGAAAAACAAGCATGATCAAAAATGCGTATTCCTTTTTCAACCTTGTACAATAAAAGAACATTTCAACAGTGCCTTTCATGCACACTGTATCTCAGAGCACTTTATAAACACCATGAATCAGGTGCTGGTAGTACAGAGAAAGTATTTATTTTAGGCTACAACAGATTAATAAATTGATCCTCTTGATTTTTCTGGAGTGGTGAGCAAACTTTGTCTTACATTTTTTTATGCACAGACTTAAATTAGTTACAGTAAACAAGTGTATCCTTTGTTCTGGGAGAATATTAGGGTCAAAAGCTCCATGTTAACCAGCTGTGACATGATAAATCTGCTAAGTATTCCTGTGATATTGAGTCAAAAAAGTTAAACAAAAATACCGTATTTATGAAAATAAGAAGATGGAAATCCTAAGGCTCTGCTGTTTGTTTTGTTATGGCTTCATTTGGAATTTGGGGGAAAAAAAAGTCTAGCAGGTCTTTGGGTAGGATAGGGTATAACAGTGCAGATTGGGTGGACTGTTTTTTTTTTTTTAACCAGAAAGGCACGCAAAGCTGATGGCTTGTTCCCAGGTATGTCCTGGGGGATGGGCCTCATGACTCAGTTTTTTTTGCCGCCATGCAGTGTTGGCCAGGTAACCACCAGGACTCTTACATTTAAAGCAGCCGTATTTGTTAGCCACCATAAAGGTTTTTCTCCTAAAAATCCATGTTTTTCTTGCAAAAATATCAATATACACATTTTTCTTTTTTGTTTTCTTTTATTCCTGCACTAAGATGCTGGATTTTAAAGTTATGAATAATTCCTGTTCTGCACCATGCTCACCATGAAAAGTTTAGATATCTTAGTAAACTGCTATGCTGTTTGACATCAGAAACATGTGGTAACACCATCCTAATATATCCTCAGCATAAATCTAGTATGTACTTTAAAAAGGCAACCTCATCGGACGAGATTGCAAATGGCAGCCTCTTTAATGATGTAAGTCATTAATTACAAACATACGAAGAAGCCAGCAGAAGGAGGACATTTGGTCTATCAAGTCTGCTCGTCTTGCAGGGTCCACAGCTTGAGCTAATGTCCCTGCCCTCCCTCCCCAAGATCCTTACCTTCACCTTATGCCTATCCCAGCCTCTCTTAAAGCTGGACACTGTCTTCAATGAGATGACCTCTTCTGACAGCGCATTCCAAGTGTTCACCACCCACTCTGTGAAGAAGTGTTTCCTAACCTCCCACCCTCCAGCTTAAGATTGTGCAGCCTCATGTTATGGTTACCACTCACCTTAAAGAGACTCTCCTTATCAACCTTATTTATCCCTTTCAAGTACTTGAAGGTCCCAATCATGTCCCCTTCCCCCCGTCTTCCAGGGAGTACATGTTCAGTGCCCTCAACCTCTCCTTGTATGCCTTACCCTGCTGACCCACTGTCATCTTTGTAGCCCTCCTGTGGACCTTCTCCAGTAGATTAATGTCCTTTTTGAGGTGTGGGCACCAGTACTGAACTCCATACTCTAGATGAGGCCTTACCAGTGACCTGTACAAGAGCAGTATATCCTCCTCTCTCCTACTACTGATCCCCCTAGATATGCATCCCCTCATCTTGTTTGCCTCTGCTGTTGCTTTCTTGCACTGTGTGGAGTGTTTCAGGTCACTAGTGATCATCACTCTCAGGTTCTTCTCCTCCTCTGATGCAGATACTCGGACTCTACCCAGGTAATACTCTGTCCTGGGATTCTTGGCTCCAATATGCATAACTCTGCATTTCTTGGCATTGAAGCCAAGCTGCCAGATCCTGGACCACCTCCCAGCTTTTCCAGATCTTCCTGTAGGTCCTGTATCCCTTCAGCTGTGTCTACTGTCCTGCAGAACTTGGTGTCACCTGTGAATAGGCACATTTTGCCCTTAATGCCATCCCCAATGTCATTGATAAAGACATTGAACAACACCGGCCCCACCACCAAGCCCAGCGGGACCCCACTGGTTACCTCTCTGGTGCCAGATAACTCTTCCCCCCAACAACCACCCTCTGGGTTGTGTCCCTCAGCCAGTTTTCCACCCATCTGGCCATGTTTTCCCCAACCCGAGCTTCAACAACTTCCTGATCAACCTTTTGTGGGGCACAGAGTCAAAGGCCTTGCTGAAATCAAGACAGAGGATGTCTACTGCTTGGCCCCTGCCTACTGTCTTAGTGACACAGTCAAAGAAGTCAATCAGATTTGTTTGACATGATCTCCCCCACAATGAACCCATGCTGCCTTGCATCCTGGAGACCATGCTCTAGATATTCCACCAACCTTTTGTTTAATACGGTCTCCATGAGCTTGCCCAGAGTGGAGGTCAGACTGACTGGTCTGTAATTCTCTGGGTCATCCTTGGGACCGCTTTTGTGGAGGGGCACTAAGCATGCTGTTCTCCAGTCTTGCGGTACCACGCCTGACTCTAGTGAACAGTTAAATAGGTCTGCCAGTGGCCCTGCAAGTTCCTCAGTCAGTTCCTTTAGTACCCTTGGATGCTCTCTGTCCGGTCCTGGTAATTTGTCCACTTTCAGTGCCAGCAGTCACTCCCTCAATCCATCCTGCTCTATCACTACATCTGTGTTCCCCTCCTCCCTGCTCCTCTTTTTCCTCCTGAAGGCACTGGTCCGTCTATCTCCCTGGACAAGACCGAACAGAAGTATTCATTTAGTATCTCTGCTTTTCCCCTCATTATCCTCCACCCACTCCACCCCCTTCTTAAGCCTAACAATCCCTTCCTTCTTGTGCCTTTTCTCACTTTTATATAGCGAAAGAAAGCCTTCTCCCCTTCTTAATTCCTTCAGTTATCTGCAGCTCCTTTTGTGCCTTTGCTTGCCGGACTTCCTTACTTGACTCACTAGCCAACCTTAGGTAATTTTCCCTATCCCCCTCTCTTGGTCTTCCTGAATTTTCTATAGGTCAACCTCTTTTCCCTTACTGCCTGGGCAACCCCAGAACTGAACTATTGCAATAAAAGCTGTTTCAAAAATATCTGAGAAAACTAAAAATACACTGAGGATGAATCTCAGGATGTCAGAATACATTTTTGCTATGAAAAAAAAAAAAAAAATGAACATTTTTGCCTACTAAAAATACTGCTGCCCCCCCCCCCTTCTGCTCAGCCTCTCTTCAGGCCATCAGGAGCCCCAGCTTCGTCACTTCACCCACTCTCAGGGCTTACCTTGCTCCTGCCTTTGCACCCACAGTATCCCCTCCCTATGGTGGAGGTCCTCGGGCTGGCCCAGTTCCCTCGGAAAGGCTAGTATTGTGTGCAGGGAGCTAGCTTGGGTTGGTGGGTGTGGGGTCTGTGAGCTTCTGCATGGATGAGGGGAGTTCCCATTTTCTGGTCCCCTCCTGGGACGGACATGATAGAGCCAGCAGGGAAGCAAAGCATCAGTTCAAGTCAGCAAATGGCATCCTTCCCTGCCCCTGCTCACACTTCAACCTGCACGGTCACCTGTGATTACCCAGATGGCAGCCGCAAGGTGGTAGTGGTTCCCCCTTTCCTTCTGAGGAGTGTGTCCTGCAGGGTGCTTAGTCCTCCCCGATGGGCTGTCTGTTGACCTGGGCTCATTCGTGAACCTGGATCCCCAGTATCATGAACATTAGCACTACTGCTGAGGGGCCTGTCAAATGCTGCTGCTTTAAGTGCCCCTGGGACTTTTAACTTCTGCCAGTAAAGTCACCAAAGGTAGGCAGAATAGACCTCAGTTTTATTTTTAATTCTAATTTTTGCTTCTGTGGCACCTACCATCAGGGACCCTTTTCGACCACTGCCAGCCGCATCTCCCGTCCTGTTGAGCCTGTTTCTACCTGGACTTCCCAGGACTGCTAGGGCACCGGTGACATGCCATTGCATTAGAAGCATAAAAAAGGACTTCCGGTGACGTCATGAAACGAGCAGCAGCTTAGGACACTAGACTCTCCCTGGGATCCATCAAAATACGTCTAAATAACAGCCATCTGTACACTAAAACAACCTATACTCACAACAAGAGATACTAATATGCCTAAAAAGTGAGGAGATGCTAACCACAGAACCCCGAAATGCCTGGATGGGGAGAGATCACGAGACGAAGATTTGGAGAGCGGTGACTCGCGGGCCTCATCAGCCTCCCGCCACAGCATAACAACTGCCAACCAGGTACCGCACTCTATCCTCCAACGGCAAATGTCACAAATGCTGACCGAAATTAGAGACTTCCGCAAGGAGACGAGGTCCACTGTAAATTCATTGCATACCGACATTGGCAAGCTCGAAAAGCGTCAGGATGACTGCGAGGGGCAGGTGGCTGAGACTGACAGGCAGGTGGAGGAGGTAGAGCGAGCGATCGTACAACTACATGGCAACCTGAAAGGCCTGCAGGACCACGCACAGGATGCAGAAAGTAGCCGTCAGAATAACATCTGACTCTCTGGTGTACCTGAGGGAGTGGAGGGCACAGAAATAATACCATTCACACAGAAGCTGTTAAGAGAAACACTACCCTTACCTGAGACAATCGTCCTCAAGATGGGGCGAGCGCACTGAACCCTAGGTCCCAGGCCTGCAGCAGGAGCCTGCCCCCGGACGATATTAATTAAATTCCTATGACACCAGGAAAAAGAGACGGTACTACACACAGCTTGGAAGCAGGGAGTGGTCCAGTATAAATCCCAACGGCTGTACTTAGAAAACGACTATGCGCCCAAGGTGATGGCGCATAGAAAGGCGTACATTCCTGTCATGAAAGCCCTTAAAGCGGTAGGCGTGCTTTTCAGGACCCTTTACCCCTTGAAGATGGTGATCCATTTTAAAGAAGGGCTTCTCACATTTGAAAGAGCAACAGCGGCGACCACCGAGCTGAAGGCAAGGAAGATCGATGTGCAACAGCAACGCTCCAGCTCTGAGATACCGATCGCTGCGGAGCTTGCTGCAAAAGTCTGGAGCAGCAGCCAGCGGGAATCCAGGCGTCGACAGGGCATAGAGGCCATGCAAAAGATCATCAGTACCTTGAAGACCAAGCCACAGAACTCGCAGGAAATGGAGGAAGAAACACAGGCGACCAAGACCTGACTAACCGCAAGTACAGTTAATGGACAAAATATTGGGAATGTGCCTGACTAATTAATTTTAGAAACACTGTCAGGTCCATACAGAGAACACTAATTTTGAGAAAGGGAGGCGGGCGGGGAAGGGGGTGCTGGGGGGTTGGATAACTGGGACCCAGTAATTACCTGAACCGTGGGGCGGCTCATGGAATACAATTTTGGAAGTAGCTCAGAGACCCTGGGGCTTAAGTTCCCCCGCTTGAGTCTGGGGAAGAGGGAAGGGTGTATACTGTCCTGACAACCACATAGATTGCCCGGCTGTTGGATCGGGTCCCAGGGAGTTGCTTGCTTTGCAGGGGAAGACGCATTAATGAGGGAACCAGGGAGCTTGAGAGTATGGGGCTGCAGGTTGGTCGGCCGCGATTAGGCTGGGGGGGCTGCCTGGAGTGCCAGAGTGGGTGGAATTGCCTTACATGCCAGCGGCCTAAGCATGCTACGACGCTGGAGGGGGGCAGCGTGGGGAGGATGTGCAGCCTGCGAGGTGGCTGTTTATGAGGAGCGTGCCCATTGCTGGGGCTGGGTCGGGTACCAGCCATGCAGCGTGCGGGGAAGGGAAAACCCCTTGGATCCAAGCTGGCAGGCAGATGGCCTAGGAGCCCTGAAGCGGAACACCCTCACCTTGCCTTGGGTAGGATGAGCGATGACGCTGGACCTTGATTTGAGAGTGGCGGGGACTGGCTGCATGCCTTCTTCCCCCACCCTGCTCTTCTTTCCTCCAAGCGCCTAGGGCGAGGATGCAGCCCTAGCTGTGCACTCCCCTCACTGTCGGGGGAGGAGATAGGGAAGGTGGGGGACAACTGAAGGTGGGAGGTGAAGAGATACTGGGGAGAGACTCCCCACTGGAGCCGCTGGGTATCCTGTGACCCCGTGAGTTGTGCACAGCAGTATTAGGAACGGACCTGCGGGACTCAGGACGATCTCTGTCCGGGGGTTCACAACTGTCAGTTCTCCTCTGCGGGCCCCTCATGATCCCGGGAGGAAGGGTCTCATGAGGCCCTCTGAGGCGCCCATTAGAGCTAGGACACATATTAAGCTAACTTTTGATTCCGAGGGCGTCCTGGAGCTGCGGATCAAACAGAAGAGAACCCAACCCTCAGGACCCTGGACTGGGAGCTATGGACAGCGAGGGAGGGGGTAAAGAAAGGGTGAGGACAACTCCAGAAAAGGCTGATCATGGACAAACATTGGGTGGGAAATTAGATGGGAGGAAGGGAGGGGGTACCTTTGGATTTACGAAGGATCTGAGCAACTTTAAACCCTCAACCTGGATAGTCGTGGGATGCTATTACAGGAGTACACCACGACACCAGGCATGCTGGACTGCAAGGGGCAACGGGGTGGGGGAAGACAGGCTCTCTGCCCCCTCCACCCGTGTTCCCAGATGGTAACTCGTATGCAGTATCCCCGCCTACATAGGTGGAAGCCGCTGGGATGCGGAAGGAGTGATGCAGCACACAGTGTGGTGCTGCAAGGGGAAAGTAACCCAGGCTCCAAAGTATCAGGTACAAAAGTACACTACGCACACACAGGGCACTAAAAGCATGTGGTGGAGATAAGAGAGGGGCTTTTGGCTCATCGATTACCCTCTACTCTTCTCATTCCACAGACCCTCTCAGGTTGGATGGAGGGGTGCACGTTGCTGGATCCCTGGATGGTGGCACCTCCCACTCAGGTAGAGGACTGCCAGTTTTGTTTACTTAACCATTAGCATCTCCCCCAGACCACCTGTGATCTTGGGGACGCCTACGGCTCGACCGTATCCGCCACCTATCCTATTACCCTTCTCCCAGTAGGTACCATAGGTGCCGAAGGCCCAGAACTTGTAAGGGCCACAGTGGTAGGGACTTATCCCTACCACCAGATCAGGGCTTCGCCCAGATCTGTGGAAGCACCAGTTGATCAGTTCCTGTTGACAAGACCATGTTGGTCACTTTGTTATTCCCAAAACACCTGTTGGTTGAATGTCTTTGTATGTTATTATGTTGGTGTTATTTTGTTAGTCAAAAAGTCATTGGGCCCACCCAGTACTGTATACAAGCACATTACCTGAACTGGAAAAAAGGAGAAACCTCGCAGAGGGGTTGGAATGCTGGGTAACAACCACTATTTTGAACCATGATGATGCATCCCCCTTAGTTGAAGTTGCTATCCCTGAATGTCAATGGCCTTGGCTCTCCCATTAAACGATCCAAGTCACTAGCTTTTATTAGAAGGTCCAAATCGGACATAGTGCATCTCCAAGAAACACACATGAACTCTACTGAACATACTAAACTGGTCAAGCTAAGTAGGGGGACAATCTACCACTCCTCCAGTAAAGAAGGTAGACGAAGAGGCGTGGCAATAATAATACCTCCGCACACCCCATTTAAAGCAGAGTCCACCTAGTCGGACCCAGAGGGTAGACTGGTAGTGGTCCAAGGAAAACTTAACGATGAGTGGGTAACCCTCGCAAATGTCTATCTCCCCCCGGGCATCTCTGTCCCTCACCTAAAGCCATTATTAGATAAGATAATACAAAAAACTAAGGGTGTCCTCCTGATGGCGGGTGACTTTAACCTGACCACTGACCTAGTGATAGACTCCTCCAGCAGAAAACCTTCTAAACAAACAGCCACGCAAAAGATTCATCTCCGAGGTGGGATGGTGTGATGTCTGGCGGAGATTGCATCCCAAGTCAAGAAATTACTCTTACTGCTCCTCGGCTCACCACACCTACTCCCGCATATTCCACACGTATACTCAGAAAGTCTGGGAGCTCTGCACGATGCCCAGTTGGGTGATATCTCCATCTCAGACCATGCCACCTGGTCACTTTTTGGTACCTGGGCCTCCAACCCAAAAATACGCAATGGAGGTTAAACCCATACTACCTGCGCTCTAAAAAGTTTAGTGAATTCCTCTCGGAGAGGGTCACCGAAATTCTGATGGACAACCCCACTACAGACTCAACCCCATTGATGCACTGGGACATGATTAAGGCAGTGCTCAGAGAACACATCATTAAACACACAGCAGAATTAGGAAGGCAGCATAAAGAACAAAGGGCCAAACTAGAGGATACTCTCCACTTCCTTCAGATGGCGCATCAACAGGGCGATGAATCGATCCTCCCTCAACTACAACAAACTAAACTTGAGCTGGACCGTTTGATCCAGCAACAAACTGAAATTGTCCTAACCTTTTTAAGGCAACGATTCTATGAAGTCGGGCCACGGGCCACACGCCTGCTGGCATACCAAATACGTAAGCAGAAGAAGGCAGTGACGATCACATCTATTCGGCACCCATCAGGAGGCCAACCACTCTCCAAAACGCATGACATTGCGGAAGCCTTCACCACATACTATAAGGCCTTATACACCCCCGAGTCCATACCGCTCCCAACACAGGTGATGGATTACCTGCGTTCAATCACCCTCCCACAGCTTACATAGGTGCACAGGGAATTCCTTATAACTCACATCACGGAGCCGGAGATAGCCAGTGCAATAGCCAATGCTAAATCCCTTAAATCTCCAGGGCCAGATGGCTATGACGCTGAGTTCTACAAAGCCACTAAGGCTCAGAACTCCCCCAAACTCCTTAGGATGTTTAACTTGGTACTGGGAGAACCCCCCCCCCCATCCTGGTCGTATGCAACCATCTCCGTAATTCCTAAACCAGGTAAGAATCCGCAAAACTGCGCCTCTTCTGCCCCCCAGGCATGTGTGAAGGTGAATGGACACCACTCTAGTTACTTCCAACTGCAGAGAGGAACCCGACAAGGGTGCCCTTTATTGCCCTTACTGTTTGCTGCATTCATTGAGCCTCTGGCTCAACAAATCTGGGAATCCCAGGTAATAGAGGGAATTAAGATTGGGGACACGGAACACCGTATTGCCTTATACACGGATAACATTCTCTTGTACCTCCAACACCCCGAGCAATCGCTTCCCGCGGTAAAACAAATCCTGGACTCTTATGGCTACAAGGATACAAGCTAAATTTGACCAAAATGGAAATACTCACCTTTCACTACTCCCCTTCACCGGACATCTTAGATACCCTCCCAGGCAGGTGGAGCCTGCAAAAACTGAAATATCTGGGAATATACAGTACATACCCCAAGCACCTACATCATACTAGAAGCATAATTACACCCCCTTCGTTGCCCAACTGAAATCGGACCTGCAATCTTGGGCATCCTTGCCCCTTGGTTTATCCAAGAGAATAGACCTGATTACAATGATTATACTCCCGAGGGCTCTATATCTATTTCAGAACATTCCTCTACACATACCGCTAAAAACTTTCTAAGAAATAAACCGCCTAATAGCAAAATTCGTATGGGCTAATCAAAAGCCCCGAGTTCGCCTAAAGATACTCACCCTCCCACATCAGGAAGGAGGTCTAGCACTCCCTGACTTAAAATTATACCAACAGGTGATAACTCTTGTTCATATAATGGCCCAGCAAACTAGAACCTCCAGTCCACACTGGTTAGAAATAGAGAAAGTCCTAATGAGTGACCAAGCTTACTTTTGGGTTATGTACCAACGAGAAGCAGAGAAAAGAATACACTAGTTCCCAGACCTGTGGCTTGCGGACCAATTTAGGAACTGGCTATCCCTTAAAAAATCCCAGCTACTGACACCCATTCAAGCACTCATCTGCCCAATTTCTAGCTTAACCGACTTCCCTCCTAATAGCATTGATAATAGCTTCCAGAACTGGGATAAATATGGTCTAAAATATCTGTTGCAGATAATGACACAAGGCACCATCTGGACGTACGCAGAAATTCAAAAAAAAAGTATTTACCACACAAGGACTTCTGTCGCTATCTCCAGCTTCGACACTATGTAGAAAACCTTCCACGAATAGTGTGGAACCCTGAAAACTACCCAGCCCTGATCCATAGTCAAATTCAGCTAAACAATACTCGGAAACAGGACCATTTGATATCACTGTACTACCAAACTCTTAACGCACAGAGGGAAGCCCTCACTAAGAATATACGCATACAATGGAGCCGGGAAACAGGACATCAGGTCTCTCTAGAGGACTGGAGGCGGGCATGCAGTTACTCAGCCCGAGTGACCAGTTCACGTCAGTGGCGTGAATACACGTGGAAAAACCTGATCTGTTATTTTAGAACCCCAATTGTCACGAGCCACTACTCCCCAGTCAGCACAGCAGCATGTTGGAGATTATGTGGAGAATCGCAGGCGAACCATACCCACATCATGTGGTCATGTCCGGCCCTCGGACCATTTCTCTCGCACCTCAAGGCCCACCTACAAGAAATCTTAGACCCTCACCTCCAATTAACGTTGGAGATGTTCTTATTCTTTGCTCTCCCTAAGCCACATAGGGGCCCCAACACCAGATACTTGCTTCTTCTCCTCCTTACGGCTGTGAAGAAAGCAATTACAAGACTATGGCTAACAGTAAAAACCCCCTCAATAAGAGATTGGTGGGATATCACAAGACAGATCTACAATATGGAAAAAATAACACGTAGTCTAAATGAGCAAGAAGAGAAGTTTACCACCAGATGGATTAGATGGCAGATGTATTACATGTTAAAGGAACCCACCTTTGTAGGGACATGGATATGTTGTTCATCCACACTGTCTGGCAGGTTCCTTGCCGCTTTAAATCTTGCTGGAAGGTCTTCAAGCTGGCTCCACCCACCCGGGTGGTAAAACTCTCGGCTCCGCCCCATGGCGCGAATCTTCCTTACAGCTGGAAGCTCAGGTTCCTCCTGCGCTCTGCGTTTTAGACTGGATCCTAACTCTTCGGTTCGTCCGAAACTAGTTTTGAAGTTTTCTAAACTTCGGTCTTCATCATCCCTCGTGGCTGCGATGGACAAATCGATTCCCGGCTTTCGGAGGTGCCCTTGCTGGCAGAAAATGTCCAGGACAGATCCGCACTCCACATGCGTCTACTGCCTAGGCCTAAACCACAACCCGCAGGCCTCATGAAGTTGTGCCATTCTTTCTCGGCCAACCATCCTGGAGGACGCGCTGCCCAGTTGGCTCAGGCGCTCGAGAGGCGGGTACCGCCAGTAAAATCAAAAGAGGCTCATTGACGGTGTTCATGGGCAGCTGGTTCGGCTGAGCAGCTCGAAAGCAGATGATTGCCCTCGAGAGGAGGCGGCCCAGGCCGCATCTTCCTCCTCCCTCAGCCGCGGCATTTATCCTGCTCTCTCTGAGTTCCTCGTGCAACCCGCTTCGCTCAAGGAGCTTTGTCAGTCCCTTTCCATGAAGGGAGAGGGGCCTCGGGACATTCTTCTGCGGCCCAAGAAGAAGGTCGAGGTAAGTCCACGTCGGCGTTCGTGGGGCGGAGATATCGCCGCCCGGACCAGCCCGACCGTCGACTCCGGTCAGGTTGCGGTTCAGGCCGCTGGCTTCACGGGTGTCCCCAGAAAGCCAGCCGGCCGAGACTCCTGACCGATGCAGTCGAGATTTTCTCGACCCATCGGACAGACTGTCGACTGGTGAAACCCGACAACCCTCCTTCACCCGATTCCCGGTGGAGACAGAGATCTGCCTGCCCCTTGAGCGCAGTCCCCGGATAAAGTTCCAAACCCGAGGGAAGAGCCGGTGTCCCCGCCCGCCCCTTCAGACCATATCGGTCCCCGGTCTTGGTCTTCATCTCTGTCAAGCACGTTCCGCCGACATGGCGATCTCTGTCTCGTACCAAGTAAGCGGCGACACTGTTCCTCCGTCACTCTTCTCGGATGAGGAGGCTTTCCAACGTGAAATTATGTCGACAAGCATTGAGGAGCTTATGTGGCAGCAGTTACTGTTGTCTGGGACTAAACCGACTGGTTCAGCCACCGCCATCAAGTGGTTGCTGCCTGAACGATCAAGCAACTGCTCGCCCCAGTCGAGATACCCGTTCCAGGTAGCAGTCAAATGCCTGCCCCACAGGTTGTCGGTTACCCTCACTCCCGACCGTCCTTGGAAGTGGAGGGTGGCTCGAAGGCCAGGCAGCTCTTCCGCAGAACTCTTCGGAATCCGATGACGATTCCTCCCTGTTCTCCAGGCAGGTCGACCTGGAGTCCTCTGGGGGCCAGTCGTTGGACGATAGCCCATCGTCCTTCTTGGGTCTGCTTTGACTCATCTCGGAGTCCAGCAGGATGCAGCACGAGCCCGTGTCCAAATGGGCCAAGTGTCCTCTGATGAAGATACTGGACCGAGGGGATTCCCCCAAGGAGGCCTTTCTGGTGGCTGAGGCCATTGTCGGCCCAGCCTTGGAGGCTGGCAGCCTGCTTCTGTCCTGCGCCCTCGACCCAGGATGGCCAGGAAGTACGGTCCCCTACCGGCTCTTTGCCTGGTTTCTCGGGCTTCCCTCTACTGAGGGTTAGTCACCAGACAGCGCCTTCCGGTGCCCGAAACGCTCGGACGTGGGATAAGCCCCCACAAAGAGTCCAAAAGCTGGACTTTGCCAGGCGCAAGGTGTATGCTGCATCCTCCCTCGGCCTCCGACAGGCCAGCTCGGCCATGCTGATGGCACACTTCTCCCACGCCCTCATGGGCTCCCTGGATGAGGTCGTCCCTCATCTCCCAGCCGACCTGCAGACCACGGCCCATCAGGTCTGGGACCAGGGTAACGCGGTGGCGAAGCAGCAGCTTCAGACTGCTCTGGACATAGGTGATTCCTGTGCCAGGTCAGTAGTGGCCGCGGTGGCTATGCATCACAGGGCGTGGCTGAGGATATCCACCTTCACGCCGGATACCCAGCACAAGTTGGCGGACGTCCCCTTCTTGGGGACTGACCTCTTCGGCCCTGGAGTGGAGGGACACCTCCAGCGGATCGAAAAGTCCAATGCCACTCTGGACTCTGTCACCTCCACCCAGAGGGACAAAGGCCGCCGTCAACAACAGCATAAGTCCTTTCGTCCTTCGGCCCCTGCAGCACGACCGCCCAACAGCACCAGCAACAGGGCCAGCAGGCTCGCGCTTGGCATCCCAAACCCAAGCCCGTGGCTTCCTCCAACAGGAAGCAAGGAAGTAAAGGCCCAGGAGGTCCCTCGGCCGGTTCCTCTTCCAAGCCTGCCCAGTGACGGGTTGAGGGGTGCCGCTCCCAACCTCATCACTCCCCCCTGGGTTCCCCCATGGGGGGACGGCTCCGCCACTTCCTTTCCGCCTGGTCCGCTGTCACCACGGACTGCTGGGTGTTGGAGGTGGTAGGAAAGGGCCTGCCTCTGGAGTTCGAGCAGGCCCCACCCTTTCGAGCCGTCACCCCTCAGGGCCACGGGATCTACAGCCTCGCTGTTGGCCCGCTGAGCCGATATTGCCCTGCCCTCGAAAAAGATGTGATCAGGAAGGTGGCGGATCCTCCTCCAGACCCGGGGTTTGTGTCTACGTATTTCCTGGTCCCAAAACGGACGGGGGCTGGCGCCCCATCCTCAACTTGCACGACCTGAACAGGTTCCTAAGGTCTCGGACCTTCAGGATGGTCACTCTTGCTCAGATAATCCCATCCTTGGAACGAGGCATGTGGTTCTGTTCCCTGGACCTCCAGGACGCGTTCTTTCATGTCCCTATCCATCTGTCTCATCAGAGATTCCTCCGCTTCAGAGCGGAGGGATCCCTTTACGAGTTCCGGGCCATGCCCTTCGGCTTCTCTCCAGCTCCCAGGGTCTTCACCAAATGCATGGCAGTTGTGACAGCATTCCTGCGGCGCCGAAGGGTCCGGGTGTCTCCCTACCTGGACGACTGGCTGATTGCAGCCCCCTCCAGAGTGGAGGTGGAGGGTCCAGAGATCTGGCCCTCCAGGTTTGCTCCCAGATTGGCCTCCTCATCAACGAGGCCAAGTTGGTACTGTGCCCGAGCAGGTGATACTCTTCACCGGGCAGGCTCGACTCTCTTGGCCAGAGCCTGCCGGTCTCACCGGCCCAGGACAGGGCCGAGGTTCTTTCCTCCTTTGCCCAATCATTTCTGGTTGGGCAATCGTGCCCTGCCCGGGACTTCCTGCGCCTCCTGGGCCTCATGGCGGCCTGCACCAGCGTGGTCCATTGGGCCCATTGGTACATACGTCCCTTTCAATGGGGACTGGCCAGCCAGTGGTCACAATGCTGCGATCTGTTGGACCAGCCCGTGACAGTGACCCAGGAGATGTGGAACGCTCTCCAGTGGTGGACCATTCCGGCACATCTGCAGTAGGGCATCCTGTTCGTCCGCCCCGAGCCGACGGTCTCTCTATCGACCGATGCATCTCTGATGGGTTGGGGTGCCCATCTGGGGGAGCACAGAGCGCATGGCCTCTGGTCCCCTCGGGAGTCCCAATGCCACATCAACCTGCTGGAGCTTCGAGCGGTTCGTCTAGCCCCCACCGCCTTCGCTCCATTTCTATGGGTCAAGTGGTTCAGGTCCAGACGGACAATATCACGACCATGTACTATCTAAACCGCCAGGGCGGGACGCGCTCCATGTCTCTGAGCAGGGAAGCTCTCCGCATTTGGTCACTTGTGCGCAGCCTGGAGGCGGATCTCCTAGCCATTCACGTGGCAGGAGCCTCCAACACCCTGGCCGATGCCCTAAGCCGGATAGGGGCTGCGTCTCACGAATGGTCTCTCCTGCCGGAGGTAGTACAAGACCTGTTCTCCCAGTGGGGCACGCCTCAGGTGGACCTGTTTGCCTCCAGGGAGAATGCGAAGCTGAGACTGTTCCATGCCCGGCCCCCTCAGCAGGGCTCGCTGCAGGGGGATGCCTTCTCGAGGCCGTGGACCCCGGGTCTCTTCTACGCCTTTCCCCATTTCCCTTGATCCACAAGGTGCTTCTCAAGGCGAGGAGGGACAAGGCGCAGGTAATTCTGGTAGCCCCAGATTGGCCCGCCAGTTCTGGTATCCAGATCTCCTCAGTTTCAGCTCCAGGCTCGAGGCGGCTTCCAGCCCGCCCGGACCTGATCTCAGTCAACCAGGGGAAGGTATTCCATCCGGACCTTCAATACCTGCACCTGACAGCCTGGTTCCTGAGCGGCTAGAGTTCCAGGCCTTGGGTCTTTCTGACAAGGTCCTCAACGTTGTTGAGGCGTCCCGTAAGGAGTCGACCAGGAAATGCTATGCCTTCAAATGGAAGAGATTTTCCATTTGGTGTCAGGGGAAGGGCTTGGACCCTTCTGCCTGTCCCTTGGCAAGCATTCTGGACTACCTGTGGTACCTTTCTCAGCAAGGGCTTCGGTCGACAACCATTAAGCTGCACCTGGCAGCTATCTCTGCTTACCGGGCATGGGCCGGGAAGCAGTCGGTGGCGTAGGAGAAGGTGGTCTGGCGCTTTTTCAAAGGCCTTGATCACATTTCCCCTCCGGTGGGAGAACCTCCACCTCCGTGGGATCTACTGCTGGTATTGGCCAAGCTCATGGGCAAGCCATTCGAACCGATGCACAGGTGCGATATTTCCCATCTGTCGTGGAAGACCGCCTTCTTGGTGGCTATCACGTCAACCAGAAGGATGGGAAAGCTCCAGGCACTTTCCATCGAGTCTCCTTACCTGATCTTTCACAGGGACAAGGTTGTCCTGCGCCCCCACCTGAAGTTCCTTCCGAAGGTGGTGTCGGAGTTTCACCTTAACCAGGTGTTGACTCTGCCAGTGTTCTACCCCAATCACACCTCGGAGGCCGAATATAGGCTCCATACTTTGGATCCTAGAAGAGCGCTCGCTTATTATAAGGAGCGGACGGCTGAAGTTCGGGGAGAGGTTCGCCAGCTGTTTGTCACCTACGCTGAAGCCGCACCTGGAAGACCTGCAGCCAAGCGGACGATAAGCAGGTGGGTCACCTCCTGCATAGATCTCTGCTATAGGTTGGCGGGCATGGAGCCTCCCAGAGGGATAAGAGCTCATTCTACCGCCATACGCTGCATCGGTAGCTGCTTCAGGGATGTCCCTATCCAGGATATCTGCAGGGCTGCTACCTGGAAGTCAACACATACCTTTATTACCCACTACCACATCGACCTTGAGTCACGCGGGATGCTGGTTTTGGGGCCTCGTTCTCAGTCTCTTTTCCTAAGTAGGGGTGTGCGCCTTGCCTCCCTCCTCCCGGAGAACTGCTAGAGTCTGCCAGACAGTGTGGATGAACAACATATCCATGTCCCTAGAAATACAGGTTACTCACCTGTAACTTAGGAGTTCTAGGAATGGTATATGTTGTTCATCCATATTACTCCCGACCTCCCCGGCTTCGACCCACAACCTGGCTTCCAGCGGGCTAGATCTGGCGTCATGGGGCAGAGCCGAGAGTTTTACCACCTGGGTGGGTGGGAGGAGCCAGCTTGAAGACCTTCCGGCAAGATTTAAAGCGGCAAGGAACCTGCCAGACAGTGTGGATGAACAACATATACCATTCCTAGAACTCCTGTTACAGGTGAGTAACCTGTATTTACCCCCTAAGGAAACACAGTTTAACTGACTCTCTCACACCCAAACAGCGGCAGATGTGTCACCGACATCGGAGAGTCTAACCCAGCATTCACACACCTCCGCGAGGCAGAGGATCACATATAATCCTCCCCAGCTGAGGTGGAAGGGGCGGTGAGGGGCATGAAGGCAACTCTAGGCTAAGGATATATGTAAAAGTGTAGCACCTGTTATCCCTAGATTGTAACCCGGATAGGGAGCCACTATGAAATGTCGTGGTCTTATCAAACACCTACCTCCTCTACAGATAGACTCAAGAGAAAATACAGCTGGGAGCTACTGTCCTCTAATAACCTTCTCAACGAAAGCTAAGAGATTGGCCCAATAAGGACCAAACTACCAGACCACTGTATCACTCACAACATGAGCTATGATTTTGTTACCCACAGAACCCAAAGTCTCAGGAGACAGCCTCCCTACTTAATAGGCCTGAGACGTAGTCTAGATACCCCAACCTGCAAATGTAAAGTACATAAAATTCTGTATGAACTGCATACTGCTTTTTACAATCTGCTTGTTAATTAAGGAAATCTATATATGTACTGAGATATGTGAGCCTTGATGACTTGTATGTATATAAGTTGAAACCTCAATAAAAAGGAAATTAAAAAAAAGCATAAAAAAAATAGACGATGATGGCAGAAATAAAAAAAAAAACAAAGGTCCATCCAGTCTGCCAGAGTTTCCCTATTTAGCTATGGGGCCTACTGTTTCTCCCGGCCCCCAAAAAAATCTCTTCCCCAATTCTGACACCCTGAGCAGCACCCTCTCATCCAGTACTCCGTCTTTGGGTTCTGGTTCCCTGGGAGAAGGGATGCGCTCACCCTGTACAGAAGACCCAGATGCATTTGAATGGTTCCAGTTAGTGGTCGACATATGGTTCATAGGACAATGAAAAATCCAACACTACACTTAAGTAAGAAAATTTCTCCACCAACTCCAATTTACTTCATCTGTGGTACTTACAACAAAATCTTAAGACTGGTCAGCTTTTTCCTTGCATTTCTGAAACTGTGGTTTTCATTTCCTTAGTATTCAAAGTTAAGCAATGGCCAACGAGCCAAGACTGGAAGGTGTCAAAGCTTGTTTGCAACTCAGCCCCCCAAAAAGATGTTTCTTCCTCAGTCAGCCCCGCTCTGCGCACGCTCATCCCCAGCCAACTACCACCTGTTCCTGGGACTCACCTGCAGCAGTTTCCTCCATGGACTGCCTCCTCCCTCCATGGCGGGGCCGGGGAGGTGGAAATCAGTCTCCTTTCCCCTCCCATAGTACATATCCAGATTTCTGCAGGGAGTCCTGGGGTAACTGTGTGGGTCAGAGGACAAACCCTGCATCATAACGCTGGCTTTTCCGTTTTCTCCCCCAGCCTGGCGGCATGCAGTAAGCGCCAATGCGTGTGGATGTGAAGGCACACATGCACCATGTGCTCTGCCACCAGCCATCCCTCAACATGTTGCTTCCGCTGCCTTGCCACCACACCTTCACATGGTGGCAGTCTAGGAGAGATGCAGTAGAGACCCCCTCCCAGCAGAGAAGAGCAGTCATCCGGATACTCAATCCTCTTCCCACCCTGGTCGACCCCTGGGACCCGAGTTTCCAAACCTGGGTCACTGGCGTGGTGCCAGTTGTGACATCCAGTACCACAACCCTCAGCACTACGGGGCTGGCTTTGTAACTCAGTTTATAAACGCATTAAATTCTTCCCTTCAGAATAAATAAGAACTGCATCATAAGCGTATGGAAACATGTTTATAGCAGAACAGACTTGAGGAAGAGAGTTCAGAAAAAAAGACTGAAAAGAAAGGGGCCCTAGGATTGATCCTTGGGGAACACCCAAATCATTTGTTAAGAATGAGGAATAACTATCCCCTGTTGGTACCCTCTGCCGTCGAGAGGGAAGGTAATATCTGAACCTTTCGCATACATCTGTTGAAACCCTAAGTCTCTGAACAGCCTCCAGCAGTAAACGGTGATGTACTAAATTGAAGGGCTTGGTGAGGTCCACAAAGTCTGCTGCAATCATCTTCCCTGCATCTAATACATTCTGCACATCTTTTGTGAGCTTCACCAAGATTTTGCAGTACTTTGGGTTCTGTAAGAGCATTTCCTTGATCAAAGAAATTACATTACTGTTCTGATAGTCATGTTATGCCTGTGAAGTGAATGGTGCCTTTTGCATTGGTTCCTCGGGCAACTAGATAAACTTAATAAGGCTTTCTAACCCGCTTTTACCCGAATTGAAATGTCTGAATGATCAACCTGTGCCTGCAGCTGCAGAAGATAAGCAGAATCAGTAGAGGTATGGAAGTAGATACTCTGCAAACTAACTTGCTTGCCATGCTGACACCAAGCA
Organism: Neoceratodus forsteri; assembly: GCA_016271365.2. Classification (NCBI taxonomy): domain Eukaryota; kingdom Metazoa; phylum Chordata; order Ceratodontiformes; family Ceratodontidae; genus Neoceratodus; species Neoceratodus forsteri. Next base: position 127,461,732 of record JADMNL010000029.1, read on the forward strand.
GTGAGCGAAGCCAGGCTTCCAAGCAGCACAACTTGTCTCGAGTCCTCAATATTGCCTCTGGGAAGAACACTGTGGAGTGTTTTTTTCCAAGAGGTAGGGACAATAAAAGAAGCAGTGCTTAGCCTCAGAGGAGATTTCCAGATTATAAAGTTGACTCTCACTGAATTGACTCAACGGGTCTCTGATGTAGAAACTTGCATTAGATCATACAAGAAAAGAGTGAGTGTGGTGTCTGAACTGGTAAGCATTCTAAGGAAACTACAGAGGCTTGAGGACTGCATAGAGAATCAGGAGTGCCGCAGCCACCACAACAACCTAGTGGTTGTCAGCCTTTCTCGGTGGTTCGAAGTTCTGGATGACATTTTGTATGTCCAGAGGCTGTGTGAAAAATTAGCAGGGCTACCCGTTAATAGACAGAACTGCATCATCAAGAGAGCTCATAGAGCTCTCCAGCTCGTGCCAAATCCCAGGGAAAAGCACAGATCTGTGATCTTCTGGTTTACAGAAGAAATCAACAGAAGCTGAAGAGTTGTGGTGGGAAGGGAATAACATGTTCAACAGTTTGAGCCCCCAGACGAGCCAAACAGAACGAGTATAGAGATATTAAAGCAAAGCTTTATGCAGCGGGGATCAAATTCTGCCTCATTTGTCCTGCCAGACTGTTTGTGCATACGAAAGAGGGACAAAAGTCATTATAAACAGCAGCAGAAGCAAAACAAGAACTGCAAACAATTCTCCCCAACCCATTCCCTGCCCTCCGCAGTGCTCAACGTCGAGCTGCCTCGTGGATGCTGAGCGCCTCTGAATGATCGGACTGATGGTTGATCCTTCTCTATTTCGGTCTCATAACTTTTGAAGACTGACATTGCTGTTCAAGTTACCTACTTGGTTGCTGTTTTCTGATGGGATCATTGTTAAATGATTGACCCACACTAACCTACAACTCTCATCATTGTGAGGGCCACCTCCGAGACTGTTCAAATAGCTAGGCCGAACTGTGCACTGACACCATACTCTACTAAAAAAATAAATCTTATTGATTTTTTAAAAGACAAAACATACAGATATACATAGCATTACATATTCTGACATTACACTTTTAACACAGGGTCTACATATAGCAGATTCCCCCCCCCAATAACACTGTTATCTTATTCAGTAACAAAAGATAAAATTAACCATCATTTGTTGCCATGCATATTCTAAAACTGATTGGACAGATTTGATTTCATAGATATAATCAGTCTCGTTTCTCATAATGTGTGTAATTTTTTCTATCTTTTTTGATACATATGATATCTATTGTTAATGCTTGCAATAACTGTTTTCGATTCTTAGGGCTACTAGAATCTTGTTCTGCCATTCCCTATATGATGGTAGCTCTGAGTCCATCCAGTGTCTCAGGATTACTCTCTTTGCTGTTAATGAAATTAGGGCCATATGGTTGTTTTGTGCTCTGAGCATTCTTTTCCTGTGATCCCCTAGTATGTATATTTCTGGGGTAAAGATCTCGTTCAAGCCCAACGGGTCCATTTTGCTTTTAATTCCCTCCCAGTGGGGTACAGCTTTAACACATTCCCCAAAATGTGGTATAGGTTCCCTTCTCCTTCACTGCATCTTGTGCATACCTCTGAATTTGGGTGTCCAAGTTTAACTGGAGTGAAGTAAAGGTTCCACAATATTTTGAACTGCATGAGCCAGAAGTTCTCAGTTTTAATGTACTTATATGGTGCTCCATATTTGACCCCAATTCCGTCCTCCCTTGTTAAGAGGTATTGTGCAATTCCAGTAGGTCCCTAGTTCGGTCCCCTCAGTGAGACGGGTTTCATTGATAGCTTTATATGGGATATAAATAGCGTGTGGTTCGAGGGCTGGTGTTAGGATAGGAACTTTATTTGTCTAGCGCTCCTTCCCTGAGGCTCGGAGTGCTTGACAATAAACATACATAAAATACATATTAAAATGACATATGAAGCAGAGACAAACAGTTCTATCTGTCCTACTCTCAATAATAAACAATAGTCTAATCAAGCAAATTAATAATTAATAAGAACATAATCTCAGATGCAAAATACTAGTCAGTAGTGCAATAAATTTCATATGGTAGCAGGTGATAACCACCATTATCAAATCAGATTAAGCGCCCACTCAAAAAGCAATGTTTTTAGGCCCCTCTTAAAGGCTTCCACTGCTGGTGCCTCTGATGTCAAGGTAATGAGTTTCACAGAGTCAGCGTGGCAACTGAGAATGCCCAGTCCCCCGATTGCTGCAGCCTAGCCCTGGGAACCATCAGGAGGCAACCCTCTGAGGAACGGAGAGCCTGAGACGGGCGGTGAGGAATTGGAAGGTCTTGCAGGTAGGCTGCCCCCCCCCACCCGTGCAGGGCTGTATAAGTCAGTAACCCGACCTTGAAGGCAACCCTCCGCTACAGTGCAGTTCACGGAGGACCAGTGTGACGTGGTCAAATTTTGGAATACCAGTCAACAACCTTGCCGCCGCATTCTGCACCAGCTGTAGCCGGTGAAGGTTGCCTCTAGACAGCCCCTGGTCCAGGGCACTGCAGTAGTCCAGCCTGGACATGACGAAGGCATGTACTAGGGTGGGCAGGTCATCAGATGGTGTCGAGGCTCAGATCTAGGCGATGTTCCTCAAGTGGTAAAAAAACACTCTTTACAGTGGCCGACACCTGACCTTCAAGTGTCAAACCATTGTCTAGGACCATGCCCAGATCCTTTATCTGATTAGAGAGAACAAGGGGAACACACCCCAGGACTAGGCCGGGGGGGTTCCCCAAGTCCCTTTCTATCACAACGGACTAGCTCCACCACTAATACCGCTGTCTCGTTCCAGGTTGAGTCGCAGCCAGTTGTGTGTCATCCAGTTCTGGATCTCCTCCGGGCAGTTGTTAATCACTGAAGCTGCCAACTGGTTTCCGGGTGCACAGGACAGGTATAGCTGGATGTCATCGGCATAGCAATGAAAACCCAGCCCATACGGCCTGATAAGGTCTCTCAATGGAAGCATGTACACCGTAAACAAGGGCGACAGGATCGACCCATCGAGAACATCACAGGACAGTGGCATCAAGTTAGATGAGGCTAACCCCATCGTCACCCTTTGTACCCTGTCCAAAAGGAAGGACCTAAACCAGTTGATGACTGTTCCAGTCAGTCCAACCCAGTTCTGCAGCCGGTCCAGCAGCACCGTGTGCTCCATGGTGTCAAATGCCGCTGAGAGATCGAGGAGGACTAAGATGGTACACTCTCCCCTATCCCTCGCCATTAGAAGATCATTTAGCATCTTCACCATTGCGGTCTCTGTGCTATGCCTGGACCTGAACCTGGACTGGAAACACTCATATGGGGCGGAGGAGGCAATACACATCTTTAACTGAATGGCCACCACTTTCTCTAGAATTTTCCCTAAAAATGGGAGGTTCGAGACCGGACTGTAGTTGCGGAGACAGTCCGGGTCCATTGAGGTTTTTTTCAGTAGTGGTCTAACCAGTGCCTCGTTCAAGACCCTGGGAAAGACCCTACTTTCGAGGGAACTCCGGATAATTCCAGCAACCACAAGCCCTAACAGGTCCACACATCCGACCAAAAGGCGGTTGGACCTGGATCAGGGTCACAATATGTTGGCCGCAGTATCAAGATAATGTCAGCCATGTCCTCCACTCCAACCAGATAAAATTCAGCCCAGACAAAAGGGGTGCCCTGACATGATTCAGGACAGACTCCACAATCCCTCTGAGCAGTACTTGAAGAGATCTTGGCCCTGATAGACACTTTGTTGGCAAAGAACAAAGCAAACTCATTGTACCTTGTGCTTGAACCTGCTCCTCCCGCATGGAGACAGGCCAGATGTAATAACCTATCTACCATGCGGAAGAGCTGAGCTGGTCTGTTCCCTGCCACAGCAATCTCCCTTGACAGAATATCTGCCTTCTTTCAGGAGATTGGCCCCTGATAGACAGCATAACATGTCCTCAGGGCCAATTTGTCCTCCATCAGGCTAGATCTCCTCCAGCACTGCTCCAGCCTCCGCCCTTTAGTCTTTAACTTTCTAAGCTCCCCATCGAACCAGGGGGACCTTCGGCAAGTAGACAAAGGTCAGAAATGGTAGGACACGGACGGGTGCGATTGAGTTGAAAGCTACCCTGACTGCCCCATTATAGGCCGCTACAGCTTCCTCCGACCTGCTCACACATGCAGTCTCCACACTCGATAGGTCCAGCATCGCCTATAGTCCTGCTGGTATCAATCCCCTTAAAGGGCAATACCGGACCATCTCTACAGAGGCCAGACCCTCTGACCAAATGACCGGATCAATCCTGAGGTCGTCGACCCCAAGACCCAGAGTGAACACCAGGTCCAGAGTGTGGCTACGTGAGAGGGTCGCTGAGACGACAGTTTGTGTCCGGCGCAGGGCCTCCATAATGTGCAGGAGATCACGCCCAAATGCCGAGAGCCCATCGTCGACCCAGGTGTTGAAATCCTCTAGAATTAGCCATCTGGGGGACTCCAACACCAGGCCGGTGACAAAATCTCCGAACTCCTACAGAATCCCCCCACTGGGTGGGCGATAAACCAGGAGGACCCTGTAGCCTGTGCCAGGACCCCCAAGTGCAGCAACACACTCAAATGACATGGTAGAGCCCACTGGTAGCACCATGATCCCCAGAAGGCTCTAAAACAGATGGCTACACCCCAGCCTCTGCAATTCTTCCTCAGGCTGTGTATCACAGAATACTTGTCCGGCATCGCTGCCTCCAAAACGGATGCATTTTGGTCCAGCCAAGTCTCTGTGATGCAAGCCAGGTCTACTGAGGAAATCAAGTCCGCTATTACTGCGGTCTTGTTCCTGATCGACCTGGCATTACATAACACAGCCCGAATAGGATGGGAAGACCACTGGAGCAGCTGCCTGCCCACTCTCAAAGGTGGAACCTTTGGGTATGGGAATCGGACATGGAGGACCCCTCTCCAATTCCTATTTCACCCCAGGGTGCCCCCAGAACCTCACCACCCATATCGACTCCCCAGCACCCACTTGAGCAGCCCCCCCAACCTTTCACGAGCTATCCCCAACGCTCTGCATCTCCCATAAGCTTCTGCAGGCAATGGGGGAAGCTCAAAGGGATGGAGGCCACGCAGCTGAGACACAGAGTAGGTGTTCTAAGTGGGGTCATTCTTGTTGTGTATTCTGTGTTCCATGGTAGAGGCCCTAAGCTCTATGTTGTAGCATAGGCTAATTGCATAAATTTAAATGCATTGTTACCAGTTAGTTGGTTTGTACCTTGCCTGAAACGTGTTGAAAGGTATTAGTCTCCTCCCGTTAGTATATGGTCTGTTGATGGAATAGTCAGGGAGCTCTAAGGCTCACCTCATACTGGTTTATTTCCTATGTTAATGTTTGGGTTCCTTAAAATACGCTGGCTTGTGTCGGTCAGTGTTGGGTATTATTTCTTTTTGAAAAGTTGTGCATCACTAGCAATGATGGAGAAGTACTGGAAAGTAATACACCTTTACTGTTACAGTTACTTATGTCCTTTTATATAAAAGTAATATATAACTAACTGATTACATTTATTTGAAAGTAACTAACCTATTACTTTCAAATAAATGTCATCTGTAATAGTTGTTTATTATTTTTGCATTGTTTTTGTATAAAAAGAAATAAGTAACTGTAACTGTCAGGTGTATTACTTTTTCCTAGTACTTCTCCATCCTTGCTAGTGACTGCACAGAGCTTCCTGGATCAAGTTTCTAAAAGAAATAGAAAGAGTAACTTACCCAACACTGGTGTCGGTATGGGAGTTGATCTTTAGTTGCCCACACAACTGTTTGTCAATATTACTGTTGTAGCGATGGGGTGTGCTTTGCAGAGGGCAGGGAATCGCTTACAGTGTAACATCGCTCTAGCTGATATTTGCTGCTGCTTGCACAACCTGTCTTCGATTTCAAGCCGTTGTGGTTTGCATTTCTCCCGTTGGTTATCATCTTGGCCCCATTTCAAATACTTGCTGCTATGTGCAGCTAAACAGTAGTACAGGAAATTAATGTATGTAAAAAGGAGGCAGTATAGCACAGTGGTTTAAGGCTCTGAGCTGCAAACCTGGAGACTTGGGTTTGAATCCCACAGCCCCCACTTGCATACTGTGTGACCCTGAGCAAGTCTCTTAACTTCCTTGTGCTCCCAGGTTGCACCTGTAAACAAGCTATTAGCTTAGTGTGTCTCTCCTGGTACAACAAAGGTTAAAAAAAAAAAAAAAAAGTGTCCTGGCCCCATTTCTGCATGCCATTTATCTGTGATTTTCTGCACTGTCAGTGCCCCCCACCCTGTCCTGTAAGGCGTTATACAAGTGGGAAATATATTTTATTTGTTAAATTCTAGGATTACAAAATACCTTTGAACCAGAGGTTCATTTACAAAGGTTCTGCGTCCCAAGCAAATGTACAATAATAAAACAAATAACTACAAAAGGAAAATGATACATAAACAAGAAAAATGCCAAATCACATGTGGAATTCGTAGAATCAGTAGTCAAGTAAAATACCATAAGTGGGTAAAGAAGCACGAGGCAGTCTGAGAATAACATTGTCAAATAGTGCATATTGTTGCAAGGAGTGCAGGGAGAGGATAGCAGGCAGAAGAAAAGGGGAGGGAGGATGTAGGGAAGTAAGGTTTGGGGAGCAGGTAGGGATGGGGAGTGGATTGGGCAGTGGGGGGTTGAGACTGAGAGCGTGAGGGCAAGACAGAGGAGGCCGGAAAGATAGGCAGGTGAGGGGTAGGGGTGAAATTATGGAGGGGTGGACAGAAGGTGAAGAAGAAGGATAGAGGAGAGTTGAGGGGTGGGAGAAACACGCAGGTGAAGGTGAATCATTGGGTTGATAGAGGGTGAGAGGAGGTGGCCTAAGGTAGAAGCGACGGTGGGAGGATGAACAGGGTAGGGAAGGAAGGAGGGACAAAGGCGGGGAATAAACAGATGTGGAGGGGGCTAACCACAGTAGCTAGGTTGGGGGAAGAGTAGGTGGGAATAAGGGGGAGAGGGGAAGGGACCCTACTGAGGAAGAGTTATGATGGAAGAGCAGAGGCAGGCTAGGTGGTGCAGTCACAATTGCAGCTATTAGCGAGGTGCTGGCGCAATTTGCGTTTGTATGGGCCTAGTTTGTTCTCAGCATAGACCTCGGGAAGTCCATGTACAAGGGAGGGAGCCCTATATAAGAAAGAGCGCTGGGCTTGAAATGTGCAGCAGAAAGGAACTAGAAAAGAAGATTTGTTTGTACTGCGGGTGCATCAAGTAAGAGAGGAGGGTAACATAAGGCCATATGTTGCAGGTGGGGCAAGGCCGAGGCAGATTTTCTTAGCCACAAGGCAGGTCTGGTAGGCGGTCCTTCCTTGAAGGTGGAGCCACGAGGATTGTCTGTAGAGCTCACAGGTGTGCGTTCTTTTTCCTGCTCCTTTTACAAGACAACAGCATTTATTTAGCATGGTTCTGATTGTTTTTTAGTGTAGTGTCAGTGACTGATCCATAGAAGATCAGGCCATAGTCAATTAACGAAAGGACTGAGCTGGTCACAGCTACCCGCATGGCCTCTGTGGTGTGGCGGTAGAGGATACATATCCTAGAATTTATGGCTTTGGAGATGAGATTAACATGGGCAGTATAGGAAAGGGTAGTGTCCAGCATAACTCCAAGATACTTGAACTCCTGAACTTGGTCGAGAGGGTGGTGTTGCAGGGTTTTAAATAGCTGGTATCGCATCGCAATTTGCGATGCGATCCAGCTGCTCAGGCAATCCATTCTGATTTCTGCATTGCAAAAATCATGGCGTATTCTGCTATCATCCCCTCGACCATCCAGCCCCCCACTCCACACACACCACAGATAGATTACCTTACATAGCATGAAGACTCGAACTTATCGCCCTATAGTTTACTGTGTTACTAATCCACTTAGCTACTCAAGAGTCTCAGTCCACAAGCTCGGTCGGTCGCCCCAGTAGTGCTTGCAACTGAAAAGCACTCGCCGCTGGGAGTGACTACTGCATCAAAGCCCTAGACAGTGAGACTGAGGATAATACGGCGGCGATACTAGGTGGATTAGTTAATTTGTACAGTAAACTATGGGAGCGATTGCCAGAGTTTATTCCGGGGCTGCAGCGGTGAGACTGGGAACTGCTCTAAAACTAACGAAGTACCTTATGTGGGTGTCTGTCTGTGGGGACATGGGTGGGGAAGGGTGGTGGGAGGATGCTGGCATAAGTGGGTTCGGGGCTACAGTACCTCTGTCTCTGATTATGAGGGATGTCCTCATTTCACCCCTCAAAATTGATTTGTTTTTCCTCTCTCCTCACAGAAGAGATGCTGCCAAGACAGAGAGGGCGCTGTAAATTCAGACTTTAAAGCAGAAATATATAACGTGGAGTCAGAAATGAACACAAATAAGTAAAGGCAATGGGTTCAAAAGTGTGAACGATAAAAGCAGCAGTATTCATGTCATCAATGGTTGAGAGGTATGGTGGTGGGAGGGTTGTCACTGCAACAGGTGACTCTGAGCTTTAAGTTTTTGGCAAAGGGGCCATGCTGGGGAGGCTGAAATGGATGGGGATTTTGGCAGGTACCCCATGGGTGATTAGCCACTGAGATGGGTGGGAGGATGGCTTTAGTGGTTCTGGCAAAGGGGACAAGGGTGGGGAGGGTATGATACTCAACTGGTGTGTGTGGGTGTGTGTGTGTACTGATGAAACAGATCTGAAGCCAAGACAGAACCAATTTTTAATAAAAAACTTTATTTAGGTTACAGTATTTAAGCGTTTTGATTTTGCTAATCAAATCAAGGCATGCGCTATTCATTTTCACAACTGATTAGCACTTTCACGCGCAAAACTGCTAATCAATTTTCTGAGCTTATTTAAAACCCTGTGTTGCTTGTTCAGGATAGTTAAGCTTGCTCATTTGTGTTTGCTGTGAGCATTGGTGAACATCATGGCTTTGTTTTTTTTGTAGTTTATACTGCTCAAACCACTGTTCAGCACTGCTAAAATCAGATTAAAGGTCAGTACTTAGGAGGACTGGGTCTTGTGTACAGTATGTGGAAAAGAGGACGTCGTCGTCCGCATATACGATCATATTATTGTCAGAGGCCGAGGGGAGATTGTTACTTTTTAGCCTCTTTATTAACGGGCCAAGAATAGATCCTTAGGGAACCCCAGAGCACACTGGGAGGCAATCGGAGAGAGTCACTGATCTTTTTTTTTTTTTTTTCTACTTGCCTGGCACCTTAGCCCTTCGGAGGGGGCCTCGTACCCCCTCTGACTCCATCTGCCAGGTCATGCTACCAGGATCCCTGGCTTCATTGTGCTAGTTGTGGCCGGGAGTGTATTCATTTTCCAATTTTCTCCCATATCCCGAGGTCGCTGGCACGAAGGATGTTCGTACAGACAAACGGTGTCTGATGCACGCCACCATCAAGCACCCAACAACGTCCTCCCTCCCCAGTTCTGGACAGCTGCATGCCCCAATGTCCATGCTTTCCCAGGCAGAGGAGCTACAGGTGCTTATGCTACCCGGTAACCCACCCCAGTCAGATGAGGAGAGCATCCGTTGGAATGCTCAGTCTTCCCCCCCCATCCCAACCCGGGTCGCCGGCGTTGTGTGGCGTCCTGCGCCTCAAGCCTCAGCACCACCGGGCCGGCAGTCCCGTTTTAACTCGCTGAACTCTTCCCGTCAAGTAGCTTTCAAACCAGTTGGTAATCTCATTGGAAAGGCCAAGGGCAGGGAGGGAGTGCAAGAGGGCCTAATGATTGACAGTGTCAAATGCCTTAGTCAAATCTACATACACTGCACCTAGTAGTTGCCCGGTGTCCAAGGCCTTATGTATGTGACTTGTGAATTCAAGTAGGGCAGTGGACGTACTATGTGTTTTTCTAAAGCCATGTTGTGGACACTGGATGTTATATTTGCTAAGGTATTGTGACAGTCAGCAACAATTCGCTCTAGAGCTTTGGAAAGTTGGGGGGGGGGATTGAGATGAGGCGGTAGTTGGCATGTTGGGAATCGGTGTGAACAGGTGTGACGATAGCGGATTTCCAAAGCTGAGGAAACTATCAGAGAGAGAGCGGTTAAGGAGTTTGGTGAGAAGGATTAAGTAAGCAATAAGACACGACAGGGTGTGTGTTGAACAGCTATTACCGCACACCCAGGGGCGTAGTAAGGCACGAGGCCACTGGCCGAGTGTCTTCAGCCCCGGAAGTGCGGTAATATCTGTTCAACACACACCCTGGAGTGTTTTATTGCGCTTATAAAATGTGTTTTTTTTTTTTATATATTTGTCACCTTAAAAAATATTATTGAACTGAAAAAAACTGAAATCACTGTGTTAATTTGAGATAAAATAGTCCTTCCGCCTACTAGGTGATGACATCATTGTCTTCTGACACATTAAGATTTATACTGTTGTGGCTCCCCCCCACGTCCCGATCGAGAGAACAAATGTGGTTAGGAGAGGAAGTAACAGGTTCTCCCTGACAGGTTGCGCCACTTTCGCAATAAAAAGAAAAAAAAAAAAAAAGGAATAAGGGATGCAGATTTCTTTTTTAGTTAAATGTTGTGGGATGGAAGCGCAGTTTGCCATGAGATGGTGTCCCGTTCTGGTCTATTTCCAGTTTTGTGCGGCAGCAAGCTTCAGTCTCCCCGAACTAGAAGAATGCTTTATGCACGATAAAATGCTGCTGCTCTCCGATTTTGAGTTCTAGTGGAGATGAGGTTAGGGGCGGGATTGTCATCAAGACATTCACTCCCTCGCTTACCAAGACTAAAAACAGTGGTGGCCTTTAAAAAATGAACGTTCCACTGACACATCTTAACATTCCATTTAGGGGCATTGATTTATTGACCTGTACTTTTTTCTCTGTGTGTAAAACATATATGACACTTCGTTTCTAGCCAATCGGAATGCTTATTTTTACAAGCCCATTTTATAAAATGGCATCAAGTGCAAGGGAGAGGAGTTTGAGATCCAAGGTGTCACTGCTAAATCTAGATTTACTTGGCACCTTTAGTAGGTATTTTCTTGCTTCAGCTGGGAACACTTTCCTGAAATAAAAAGGAGGGGTAGTTGGATGAGCAGCAGAATTAGTACAGTTGCCTGGTAATGAGGACCGACTGAAAAAGTTGGGGGGTGGGGTACCCAGCAGAGGTCCATAAAGGCTGTATTAAAGGTGCCCACTATTAATTTATGGTCCTGTGTAGGAGTGCCATTGCTTTCGATCATAGTTTTGGGGGGGGGATTTGATGGGTTTGCTGGTCAAGTTTGTAATATCCCCAGATTGTTTGCTGATTCCCCAGTTTGTGAGCTTGTGTTTGTAATAGTCTTGTTTAGATCCAAGTACCACTTGGGTACACTAGTTTCTGGCGGCTTTGTAGCATTGCCAGTCAGTCTGGAGACTGGTGGCCAATGCGCTGTACCACAGACTGTCCCTGTTCCGCATCATCATTAATAGTGCAGGGGTGATCCACGGGTTTCAGACTCCCCTAACTTTTCTTTTCCTGAAAGGGGCAAACTGGTCACACACTGCACTGACCTCTGTACAAAGTAGTCCAGGGCTAGGTCGATGTAGTTCATGGAGTTAATAGGGGACCAGTCAGTCACAGCGAGTGCGGTCAAAAATTGTGGGAGCTTGCCTTTTTTTAGAAATTGTTGGTAGGTGAAATTGACCTTCGATTTGAGCGACTTGTTGGTCCATTGAGAGATAAGTGGGGAATGGTCACTTAAGGATTCTGGGAGAACTCTGATGTTAGTGATTCTACAGGGGTGAGTGGTGAGAATCTAGCCCAGAAGGGAGTTGCATCCTGTTCTATAGTTGATACGAGTTGGCGTTGGGAGACGTCAATGGCTACAAAAGCATCTTCGTAAGGTTCCGTCTCGGCAGCCATCCAATTTACATTAAAGTCCCCCATAATTACTGTCTCAGTATGGTATAGTTTCTGGTATCATCCAAACGGCTTTTGCGATAGGTCAAAACTATAGGTGGGGCAGGTTCCTATGAAAGGGCCTCTAACTCCTGGACCGACTGAATGTAATGTCTGCACTGAAGTATCTGTAGAAGTCCCTTTTAGGGATCCCAAATTCCCGCTGTAATGTCAGAAAGGTTTAGACCACTCCACCTTCCAAAAACTGTGGCAAATATCTTAATCCTAAGGTGGCCCAACGGGAGAAACGGGGGCTGGCAGGAAGGTCAAAGGGATATACTGCCACACTGGTGATGGGTAGGGATGTAAGTTTGTCATGGCAATCATATACGTCATTGATTCCATGACGTTTGATCTTTATTTAGGACTTCCATGACTTTCACTAGTGTCATCAGAATGTAGCAAGGATGACAGTGCCACAACATTTACTACTGTTTACTAATGATTTCATGAACAAACAATGAGTCATTAAAACCTCATCCATGACGCCGGCCCGTCGGCGCAGCGGTTGGATTTGCTTAGGACGCAGGCGACCTGGTTCGAAACGGACTCGGCCGCCGGAGGGCTGGCTGGGAGAAGGATCGGGTCCATGGACTGCTCTCCTTCTCCGGGGGAGGGCTGGGGTAGCAGTGACAGAGGGACCCCTAGCGGAGGCTAGGGATCACTGCAGCGGCCGTGCTGCGTCAGGGGAGGTGAGGCAGGGCAGGCGCTCAGCGTCATTGCCGTCCCTGCCTCCCTCAAGGGGTGGGCTAATGGGGAAAAACCACGCCCAGCGTCTATATGACGCTTTACTCCGGGACGCCCTGATTGGTCACTGGAGCCGTTCCCCGACCAGTTACTAGTTCCGCGGTCCGATACCGGGGGTCGGAACCGCTGCCCCACTCTCTGGGGGGGAAGCCAGGGATGACTGGGGAGTCGGCAATGTCCGGTGACCGGAGATCCCGGAGTCCGTGACCAGGCTGAGGACGGACGTGGGGCGTGAAATAAAAGAGCAAATTTCAAAAAAAACCTCATCCATGACAAACTTACATCCCTAGTGATGGGATCTCCCACCACTGTCTGGCATCCAACCAGATTGATAATGTGTGCTTGGTCCAGCAATTAGTAATGTGTTTCAAGTCACGGAAAAGCACTATCCAGGGAAGGGCACTGATACTATACCATACCACCCCCCTTCTTTCAGGAACCAACATTTTAAGAACTGGAAGTAGTTATGCAACTCTGTAATAATGTTTAAAGTTGTGCAGTCCCACCCCCCACGCTCCTTAACCTCCGTTAAGAGCTTCCAACGAATTCTAGGTATTTTAACTGCCCAGACAAATTGAGACAGCTTCTTCCTAAGGTCATTCCAGTCAGCCACAGGGACAGGCAATGGCAGCGTAGAGAAGAGAAACAAATAGTGGGGCAGTATGTTCATCTTAATGGACTCAATACGATTTAAGAAATTGAGGGAGAGGGTCTTCCATCTGTTGAGATCAGCGTAAACCTGCTGTTTCAAAGCATCATCGTTGTAGTAATAAGAGTTTTGAAATGTGGCAAGGGGTTTGTACCCCTAGGTATTGGACCTTATCTTTAACCCATTTAAAAGGGATAATTTCTTTGACCTCCGTAAAGAGAGAGCCGCCAACAAGTAAAAAGTACAGTTACGGAAGAACTTACCGTAACAGTAGATCTTTGACAGAGGCTGTTGCGGTAGGACTAAGCCACCAGGCGCTAGGATCACATGGAAAACTTTTAGCTAGCAGTGTCTGGTGGGGGACCACCCACCCGATGTCACGTGAATGTCAGCGTGGTGCTATATAGTGAGCTGTCCCTATGCCCGCCCTCCAGTTCTCCTGCCGGAGACCTAGACGGGTGCAACAGGAGAAAGGAGTGGGCTCCTGGAGCTAGAAAAATACAAAAAGTAGCAGAAGAAAACCTAGGGGGAAGGTGGGAGGGAAAGCAGTACCTACTGCAAGAGCCTCTCTTGAAGACCTGCTGTTACGGTAAGTTCTTACATAACTGTACTATCGTACTTCGAGATGGCTCTTGCAGTAGGTACTAACCTGTAGGACTGAGTCCCAAGCAGTCACAATCAGACAAGTCTGAGACATGGGAGGTAGGAACTAGTCTGCAGGAAACAGGGATCTTCAAGACAAGAGTCCCTTAAGAACAGTTAGGCCAAAGCCTGCCCTGCGCCTAGAAGGAATGTCCAAACTGTAATGCTTAGTGAAGGTATGGACAGAACTCCCAAGTGGCAGTCTCACAGATATCCACGGCAGAGACGTTCCTGAAACAAGCAGTGGAGGCAGCCATACACCCCTGGCTGAATGCCCTTTGACTTCCCTAGAAAGTGACTTGTTATACTTCTGATAACAAAAAGCAATGCAGTGTGCCAACCATTTGGACAAACACTGTTTTGAAACCACAGCGCCCTCTCATTTGGGCGCAATGGAAACACATAACTGATCAGTTTTACAGACGGACTTCATCCTGGTAGTGTAACAGAGAATTCTGTGAACTTCCAGAGTGTGTAGAATTGCCTCCCTCCCCGATTGGAATGCTCAGGGTAGTACACTCGTAAAGTACAGCTACGTAAGAACTTACTGTAACAGTAGATCTTCGAGATGTGCTCCTGCAGCAGGCTAAACCATAAGGACTATGCCGTCAGGCACTAGGACTCCACGGAAAACTTCTAGCTAGCAGTACCCAGCTGGAGTCCTCCCCTTACATTGGCCCGCCAATGTCACCAGCTGTATAAAGGGGGCGGTCCCCAGCCCCACCTCAGTTCACCCGCTGGAGACTCGAAGGTTGCTCAGCAGGAGATCTCTGAGGCAGATGCCGAAGCAAATACCAAAAAGAGAAAACTCAAAAGGGGGAAGGAGGGAGGGAAAATAACTCCTGCTGCAGGAGCTCATCTCGAAGATCTACTGTTACGGTAAGTTCCTACGTAACTGTACTATCTTACTTTGAGTAAGAGCTCCTGCAGCAGGCTACACCATAAGGACAGAGTACAAAGCAGTGTCCCTCATGAAAACCAGGGGAGGAAGGATCTATAAATATGAACAGTGAGACCAACAATGTCTCTAAACTGAATAACTACAATTTGTTCAGGAAAGGCGGCCTTGGAGCAAAGTGAGGCCAAATTCTGCTCTTCTTCTGGAAGCAACATCCAAGGAGTAGTGCTTGATGAAAGTGTGCGCTGAGTTCCATGTGGCTGCTGCACATATGTCTGCTGTGGAGACATTTCTGAGGGCTGCAAAAGAAGCAGCCAGACCCCTAGTGGAATGCCCCTTACCGGTCCTGGCAAGGTTTTATCATACTTTTCGTATGCAAAGGTAATGCAGCATTTGGACATAGTCTGCTTCGATACTGCTTCCCCAAGGATCTAGAAGCGAACAAAACAAAAAGTTGTTCAGATTACCTGACTCCCTTAGTCCTGTTCAGGTAATATCTGAGAATTCTATGGATGTCCAGAGTATGAAGGAGTGCTTCACCCTTGTTGGAATACTGTGGGTAGTAGACCGGGAGGGATATGTCTTGGGAAGAAACTTGGGATTAGTACGCAGACACACCCTGTCTCTGTGAAAAACCAAGTAGGAGTCTTTACATATTAGGGCTTGCAGCTCCGAAACCCATCAAGTTGACATGACAGCCACTAACAACAGGGCCTTCCAAGATAGGAAGTGTAAATTGCACTGAGATGCTGGTTCGAAGGGGGAAAGAGTTAATTTTTCTAGGACAAACAGTAGATCTCAAGGCAGAACCGGATCCCTAATGGGTGGTTTGATGTGGACAATACCCTTCAAAAAGGTCCGTACTAGGTCCAGCTGTGCAACCATCTTGCCTAGTACTGACAAGTGATACGCTGACATGGCGCAGAGATGCACCTTAATAGAAGAGTAAGCCAGCCCCTGGTCTGAGAGTGCAAGGAGGTGTTCTAGAATTTGATTCATCGAACAGTGCATCGGGTCTAGGAAAAGTGCTATTGCCCATATGCTAAAACGCTTCCACTTCATAGCTTAAGTAGCTCTCGTACAGGGTTTCCTAGCCTCCACGAGGACTTCCACTACTCTCTGAGAAACTCCATGTCTGGATATGGCTAGGTCCGTAGGAACCAGGCATATAGATGCAAGGATCTCAGGTCTGGATGGGCCAGCGTCCCCATTTCCTGGGAAAGGTCGTCTGGTCGAGTCGGAAGGTGAATGAAAAGCTCCACTGCCAGTTGCCGAAGCAAAGGAAACCATATCTGTCGTGGCCAGAGCGGAGCCACTAGGATCATTACAGCTCCCTCCTCCTGTAGTTTGAGAAGAACCCTCTGAATGAGAGGGAAAGGAGGAAATGTGTACAGAAACCTCCCCGTCCAGCAAAGGGACAGTGCCTCTCACCTGAAAACTTCGTGCCCTGGATCTAGTGAGCAAAAATTGGGCAGTTCTGCATTGCACAGGGATGCAGAGAGGTCCAGCTCTGGACTTCCCCATTTGCCGAAGAGGTTGTCCACCACTTCTTGAGACAACTCCCACTCGTGGTTTTTGGAACGTGAGCGACAGAGTTTGTCTGCCAGAATGTTCTGAACTCCTGGGACGTGGATTGCCGTAATGGAAATCCCGTGCTGTATCGCCCAATACCACACTCTCATGCCTTCTCTGCACAGAGGATACGAATGAGTCCCTCCCTGCTTGTTGATGTAGAAGACCATGGACATGTTGTCAGTTTCAATAAGCAGGGGACCGTGGGATAGGTGAGCCTGGAAGGCTTGAAGAGCGTACAGAATCGCCCTCATCTCCAGAATGTTTATGTGCAGAGACACTTAGTTCTGACCAAGTGCCCTGAGTATGATGACTGAAAGTGAGCTCCCCATCTGAGATCCAAAGCATCCGTTGTGAGGATCTGAGTCGGTGAAACTGATTGGAACGGAACTCCTGCTTCTAGAGTAGGTGAAGTCAGCCACCAAGAGAGTTCCTGTTTGACAGCCTGTGATACCTTGATTGGATAGTCCAGGCTGTCTTCCGTTTGGTTCCACTGCACTCTCAGGTTCCACTGTGGAATTCTCATATGTAAATGAGCTAGCTGTACTGTGGGTATGGCTACTGCCATATGCTCCAGGAGCTGCAACATGGTCTGCGCCAAAACTGACTTGGCTGTTGTCACTCGGGAGGCCTGGTCTCTCAGCCGACTGGCCCTGTCTGGGGGAAGAAAAGCTCTTCCTTCCTGGGTATCCAGAATTGCTCCAATGTACTGAAGGTGCTGGGATGGCCAGGGGTAGGACTTTGGGAGACTTATTATAATCCCCAGTCATGCAAACAGCTGGAAAGTGTCCGAGAGGGTGTGGATCAGCTGTTCCTTCGTGAGAGCAGTTAGAAGCCAATCGTCTACGGAGGGGTAGACGAAATGACCCTGCCTGTGTAGGGCCGCCGCCACTGCCGCTAGGCATTTGAACACTCTCTGGGCTGAGGAGAGACCGAAAGGCAAAGCCCAGAATTGGTAGCGATTCCCCCAAAAGGTGAATCTCAAGTACTTTTTGTGAGCTGGAAACACCAGGATGTGCAAGTATGCGTCTTGCATGTCCAGAGAGCAAAGCCAGTCCCCCTGGTGTAATAGGAGAATCACACCCGGCAGCTTAACCATTCTGAATTTTTTGTAGGCGATGTACTGGTTTAAGAAACTCAGATCTAGAATGGGCCTTAGGTCCCCGATTTTCTTGGGAACCAGGAAAAAGTGGGAATAATACCTGGTTCCTTGCTAGTGAAGGGGGACAGGCTCTATGGCCCCCTTTTCTAGCAATGACTGAATTTCTTCTGTGATAAGAGGGATTTGGGTGGGGTGGGGTCGAGAAGGGACTAGAGGTCTGTCTGGTGGGAATTCTGTGAACTCCGGTATGTAACCCTTTTGATAACGCCCTCACCCATTAGTCTGAGGTTTTGTGGCCCACCCTTCTGGGTAGAGGAGAACAGACTTCCCACTGCCTCCGCATCTCTTCCAGTGAAGCAGGGGTAAGTGGCAGCACATCATGCAAGGGGCTTGGGGTGGGGTGCTGCACAGACTTGGGGTGTCTGGCGCCACCAACTCCCAGCTGATGAGAGGGAGCCTTCTTCTTGAAGGGACCTCAGGGCTGCTGATTCTTTTGTCTCTGTTGGCCCTAGCGACAAAAGGGCTTGCGCCTTTGTTGCTGGGGCTCTGACCTAGACATATGGTGTACCAACTGGACTGCTTTGCCTGAGTCCTGAAGTTCGGTAATTATGTCTTGCACTTCTTCTCCAAAGAGGACAGCCCTAAGAAATGGGGTATCTAGGATGGAGTCTTGTAAGTCCTGCCTGAACCCAGAAACTCTGAGCCGGGCATGGCATCTTAGACAAACCCCGGTAGCTGCTGCCCTGGCTGCCAAATCGTAGGAAGCTCTAAGGACGTGCATCCCTACATCAATGCCAGATTACAGCACATCCAGAAGCTCTGTACGGGAGGGGGTATCTGGCTGCTTTTGTGCCGGGTTGATAGCCTTTTTCCAGAGGGACTTCTGATACTGCACCATGTGGGCCAAGAAGTTCAGTGACCTGATGGAGCAGGTGGAAGAGGCATAAACCCTTCTGCCGATATGGTCGAGCTTCTTTGACTCCTTATCGGGTGGTTGGGAACTTGTATGCTTTGGCTGCTTGAATCTGCCCTCGGGTTTTCAGCCAAAAAGGGCTCGGCCTTGGGAGGCTTATAGAGCCTGTTAGCTTTTTTGAGGACAACAGAGAAAGATGCTGGATGTTCCCAAGCTAGCCTTGTGAGGTCCTGGGAGGGAGGGATGACTAGTGGCTTAGGGTCACTCATCCCTAAGAAGGTATGTAACCATTTCCTCTCTGGGTCCATTTGCATTGTGTCCCATTGGTTTAAATTTTGAATGTGATGCATAACGTCCAACAACATCGGGTGGGGATCTTGGAGAATTTCGGGGTCCTTCTGGTTCTGGAGAGAAACCCCTGGGTGACTCCACTGAGGAACTAGAACGGCTTCTAGAGTAGTCCGAGGAAGAGGATCTAGATCTTTTTTGACCTCTCAGACTCTCGCTCCTGTCTTCTGAAGACGATCTGTGGTAGGAGGACCGGCGATGTCGGCTAGAGTGTGTCCTACGCCTGGGTCTACCAGGGTCTGATGCCTTGGATGTGGGACTTCTGGAGGGATGAGGGTCCCTAGGGAGGTCGTCAAAAGGGATGGACTTGTCCGGGACCAGTGTAGGGGCATTGGAGGCTGTGGGGGGTCGTCCCCACCTTATCTTTCTGTCGCCGTGCACTCCTAGCCCCGCTAACGGGCTCACCCAGCCTTTCTAACCCGGACCCTCACCCGGGGATGCCCCCCCCGCCAAGTGGGGCTGCCAAAGCAGAACTGCCGTGGCTGGAGGGTCGGACACCGGGCCTTGTTCATATGTGGGGGACGGTGATTTTTCTGTTATTTTACCCCTTGGAGCTAGGGACATGCAATGACGCTAGCGGGAAAGCATCTGTTCCAGCTCCACCCCAAATTCGGTGCAATGCCTTGTCCCCCAGCCTCCGCCAGGGGGCAACCAACACCGGCATCAGCGAAACCCCCCCCCCTCCGGAGAAGGAGAGCAGTCCTCCGGATGCTCGCTCCTTCTCCTCCCCTTCTGTCCTGGCAGCCTGCAGCTCATTTCCCCCAGACACTGGTCACCGCATGGTACAGAAGCGCCCAGCGCCTCAACCCTCAGCACCACTGGGCCGGCCAGGTTCGTCCTTTTTTAAGAGGTCCCCTTTTACCGTATTCCTCTACGAGATTAAACGATTTCCCACCTCTGCCAGAGGCATCATGGGAACCTAAGGGGTTTGTCCTTGGGTTCCTCTGTATCAGAAGGCGGGGGGAGGACTGGAGGGCACCGCCTGGTCCAACATCAGATCATCTACCGCCGGAAGATCAATTGCCTGGTCTGTCATCTGGTCCGCTGGGGCTTTAGGTTTAGTGGTGGCTTGTCAACAGGTGGTCTGTTGGTGTGACATACGGTTTTGTCTGACGACGGGCCTTGAGGTGACTGCTGCAGAGGTTCTTGAGGCTTAGTTGGGGTTGCAGGTGTCGCAGGGTCCGACGCCCGGGGGGAAGGGGGTGCGTGCCCGTTTCTGACGGTCGTCCAGTTTATGAGATTATCTGTTGTCAGGTGCAGGTGTCAGGGTCTTGACTGCAGTAGCTGACTGCCTGTCCTTGGGGGAACGTTCCCTGGAGCAGGAAAGATCCCAGCGTCCCTGGCCGTCGCCAGAAGCTGATAACTGGCTGGAAGAGGAGGACACCTTGACCTTATCAGTCGATTTCCCTTTCTTAGGCTCCAAGGGATGCTGAAAAGGCCTGAGAATAAGGGAAGGGCCAGCGAGCCTGAGCCCTGAAGAGCTGCAGCCAGAGGAAGCTGTGGTGGCGGGAGCCTTAGAGATCGACAGGCCCGCTGTACGGCCTGTCGGCCGGGCTGAATCCACTCTTTCGCCTGAGCGGGAATGAGAGGGTTTCTCCCTTCAAGGAGAACTGGATCTGGCCTCCAGCCTACTGTACTCCTTTTCCTTGTGATAGTGCTTCCCTCCGGGATGTTTTTCTTTGTGGGAGGTCAGCGATCGTGAAGTCGAGGAGCTGGCCTTCGACGTGCGCTGAAGGGCGGCAAGCTGCTGCTCCATTAAGTAGGCCTGGAGAGCTTTCTGGCAACAGATGTGGGTGCATTGGTTAAATTTAGTGCAGTCGGGGTAGGCCTGTACGTACGTCGTGAGCAGGCCCAAGGCAGAATAGGCACTTCAAGTGGCCGTCTTTCAATGGAATCTGCTGTCCGCATGGACACTTGCACTTCCATTGGGAAGATGAAGGAGATGGAAACGACATACACAGTAGATGGAAAAAATGGTAGAAAAAAATGACAAAAGCTGCTTTCTGACTGGAAGCAAAATGGCAGTCGACTAGAGCAATGAGGAGTCAGAGGAGCCGAAGCGCACAGGTGGTCGGGAAAAGAACTGAGGTGGGGCTGGGGACCACCTCCTTTATACAGCTGGTGGGCAGGCCAACGCAAGGGGAGGACCCCAGCTGGGTACTGCTGGCTAGAAGTTTTCTGTGGAGTCCTAGTGCCTGACAGCATAGTCCTTATGGTGTAGCTTGCTGCAGGAGCTCTTACTTGAAGTAAGATCTGAATGGTCTGGTTTAAGGTGGACTCGGAAATCACCTTAGGCAAGAACTTAGGATTAGTATACAGAGCCACTCAGTCTCTGTGAAAAATCAAATAAGGCTCCTTACACATCAGGGCCTGGAGCTCGGAAATCCTTCAAGCAGAGGTAATGGCAACTAAAAAGAGTGCTTTCCAAGAAAGATAGCGCATGTCGCAACTTGCAGCTGGTTCAGAGGGGGGACAGCATGAGTTTCTCCAAAATGAAGTTCAGGTCCCGGAGAGGAGCAGGGCTCCTGACGGGGGGTTTCAGATGAAGAATCCCTTTTAGGAGTGTCTTGGATACTTCCAACTGAGCCAGGGTTTTGCCATCCACAGGAATGTGGTAGGCAGAAATGGCAGATAAGTGTACCTTCAGGATCAAGTAGCTGAGTCAGAGGCCGGAGAGGTGCAGCAGCTACTTGAAGACTTGCGGAATGGGGCAGGAGAAGGGGTCCCACTCATTAGACGTGGCACATGTGAAAAATCTCTTCCATTTCATTGCATAAGTGGATCTAGTAGACTGCTTTCTGGCCTCCACTAGTACCTGTGCCACTCTAGTTGATACTCCAAAGCAAGCGGCAGCTGTGTCAGTAGGTGCCACGCATGCAGGTGAAGGGACTGGAGGCCTAGATGGACCAGGGTGCCCTGTGCCCGAGTTAGAAGGTCTTGACAGACACAGGCAGGGGAACTGGGGTTCTGCTGTCAGTTGTTGAAGCAGAGAGAACCAAAGCGGTCAATAGGGAGCAATCAGGATAATATGTGCTCCCTTTGTCTGCAGTTTCAGTAATACCCTCTGTAGTAATGGAAAGGGAGGGAAGGCATACATGAATCTTCCTGTCCAGCATCGAGACAGCACGTCTCACCAGAAAATACCATGCCCTGGAGCGAGCAAGCAGAAAGTTGGTATATCTAACTTCGAGGTGGCGCTCTTGCAGCAGGTAATACCATTAGGACTAATGCCGCCAGGCGTTAGGACCCCACGGAAAACTTGTAGCTAGCAGTCTATAGCGGGGGACCGCCCAACGTCGGATGTGGTATAAAGGGGGCGGTCCCTTGGCGCCATCCCAGTTCTTTTCCCGCTGTCTACCAGTGTAGTTCGGCTCCATGGACGCCTTCTTTGCAGTCGACTGCTCTGAAGAAAAGTTAATCGAAAATATCGTTTTTCTCCCAAAAAATCTCGGAATACTTTGTCGTCGCCTTCTCCTCCGCGATGAAAATCTAAGTGCATGAGCGGGAAGCAGGTCCTGGCGAAGGACGGCCACACTTCCTGTCTCATTTGCCTAGGCCCCAACCATCGGCCCGACGCCTGCCCGCACTGCAAAAAGTTTAACCAGAAGACTAGGATAAGAAGAGCCAACGCACTCAAAGCACACCTTTTGGAGCAAAAAGTGGTGGCTATGCAGCATGGTTCTGGGGCAAGCTCATCTTCTCCCGCTAGGGATCCCCCACCCACAGGGAAATCATCAGGAGGGATGCACCATCACAAGGATTGGGCCAAGTCAGAGTCACACCCTAAGCTGCCCTCCAAACAGGCCTCTTCTTTCTCGACCTCCGGCCGGAGGTCTGTCTTGGGCCCGCCCCATGTGACTGAGCCTTCCCACAAGGATAAGTCTACTCCCGCCTCTTCTCAGGGCAAGCACTGGGAGTCAGCCCCTTCTGGGACGACTTCATCTTCTCTGGCCCACCGACCCCACAAGTTCTCCTCAGGGTCTACCCAAAGTTGCTAGTCCAAGGATAGGCATAAGGACAGGCCCAGTACCACGGAGAAACGCAGGGACAAATGTAAGGAGCTGGAGGCTGCCTGACATCGGACGCCCCCTCCGTCCCAGGTCCACCCTCCACCAGACCCAGCTGTTCGCCTTCCACGGTGTCCCACACCCCGATGCCCGATAAGGGGCAGTCACCGGTGGAGGATCCAACGTCTGTACCTCTCTCGAGAGGTAGGACGCCCGATAAGTCCGTGCCTACTCCGGACGTCAGCTCTCCAGGCGAAGGAGGTAACGGTTGCCCAGCTGTGGACATTGGCCAAAACCCGACGCTGGTCCCCGAGGACATCCAGACGCCAGGCCCCGTGCACAGACGTCTGGCACAGCGGTTGTTCCGGTGGCTGACATAGGGTCACTCTTTACAACATGGTGGAATACAGTCAAAGGGACCTACTTTATAGACCCCCAGACCCTACCCCACTTCCTCCACCTATGGGACCTACCCCCACTCCATCAATTCCAGGTGGGGACGAGGGCACCCATCCGGATCCAAAGGGAAAAAAGGAAAAGGCAGCGTTCTCCTGTTCCCTCTTCTATTGGCTGCACATCTTCCTCAGATGAGGGGGGATGCGGATCCTTCTTCTCCCGACTCCTCTGGGGACGAGTTCTTTCCTCCTTCATCAGGCCCAAAGAACTCTCCAAGGTCCCCCCCAACCCGATGATCCCTCTTTTTTTAGACATCATGAGGCACATCCAAGCCATCTACGAATGGGACATGGAAGACCTTGACCCAGAATGTAAACGTTTGGCAATATTTTTTTTTGGGGGGGGGAGACAAGGAACCAAAAGTGTTGGTCATACCACCACTTGTTGAGCCTTTCCAGGACGTCACTTGCCTGTCTTGGCATTCACCTGCCTCTATTCCGGCGGGTCCTAAAAAGGCAGACAGGCTCTATAAACCTCCTAGAGCAGAGCCTTTTCTGGCAGAGCAACCGAAAGCCAACTTACTGCCGCTCATGGCCATGGCACCAAACCCAAACATTTGAGTTCTCAGCCTCCAAGAAAATTGATAGCTGGGGGTGGAAAATATTCTCTTCAGCCACATGGGCCATACGGTCTCAAATTTCATGGCCCAGATGGTCACCTATCAGCAACCTCTGTGGCAAAAGACCATGGAACTGGTTAAGTCCATGCCTGAATCTGAAGCAAAAGAGGAAGTGCTTGCCCGTGCCCAGTCAGGCCTGGATGTAGACAAGCATGTCTTGCGCTGCTCTTATGATGCAGTGGCTATGGCCTCTAGAGCTGCGGCCTCAAGAGTATGCTTACGTAGGCATTCATGGCCGAGACTCACCGGTTTCAACCTGACCTGCAGGACTCCATTTTGGACTCCCCTTTTCAGGGACCGGTGCTTTTTGGGCCAGAGGTGGAATCTCTGGTCAAAGGACTTCAAGAGTCAGGAAAGGCGGTAGCCGACATGCACTGCATGTACAAGTCCTCAGGAATCCCGTCGCCATCCCTTTCACAAAGGACAGGGAGGCAAGACCCCCCCCACCAAGGCAAGGGGTTTCAAGAGGCAGGGTCACCCTGATCCCCAAGGCTCCCTAGGCAGCCCAATGATCCCAGGGCTGAGGTCCCCGCTACTCCCACCGCCTCTCCCTCCCCCCCCCTTCTCAGGAGTCACAGAGCGAGAAGGCAGGAGGCAGATTTGCCTTTTACCCATTCGCCTGGTCCACCATTACCACAGACCAGTGGGTGCTGGATACCGTTTGAAACGAGCATTCAATAGAGTTTCTCTCTATCCCACTGGACAATCCCCTCCCACCTGTCAACTGTCTGCTGGCCCACACTCTACTCTTGGCAGTGGAAATCCAATAGCTTCAAGAGAAAAAGGCCATCCAGCCTGTTTCTCTGACGCAGAGGGGCAAAGGTTACTACTCCCGCTTCTTCCTGGTTCCAAAGAAAATGGGAGACCCTCGCCCTATTCTGGACTTAAGCCAACTCAGTCTCTGTCAAATACCAGAGATTTCAGATGGTCACTCTTGTGAGTCTGTTTCCCCTTGATCCATCAAGAGGACTGGTTATGCTCCCTCGATATGCAAGATGCTTACATGCTATCAAAGTTCTGAAACATTACAGAAGGTTTCTTCGGTTCCAGTTTCAGGACCAGCATTACCAGTTCAGGGTTCTACCCTTCTGCCTTTTTCTACCACCAGAGTCTTCACCAAATGCCTGGCAGTGGTAGCAGCGGCCCTCCGATGGAGAGGCCTCTTTGTTTACCCCTACCTAGACAACTGGCTTCTCTCAGCTCCGATGGAACAGTCTCTCCAAGTCACACTCAGAGAGACAGAAGACCTTTTCTGCTTCCTGGGGATTATGGTGAACTGGCCAAAGTCGCAACCCTGGCCATCTCAGAGGTTGCAGTTCATAGGGGCAATTCTGGGCACTGAGCAGGGAAAAGCCTTCCTGCCCTCGAACAGGGCAACACGTCTGTGGGCTCTGGCATGCAGAGTTCAGGCAGCCTCCACCGTACCTGCTTGGGTCATTCTACAGCTGCTGGGCCACATGGCGGCTGCCATAGCCATGGTCCCACTTGCCAAGTTGCACATGAGAGTCCTCCAATGGCACCTCAGGGTACAATGGGATCAGGCAGTGGATGACCTCGATCTTCTGATCAGGGTTTCTTGAGGGGTCCAGCACTCCCTCGATTGGTCGCTCTGCCACATAATTCTGGAGGGAGGACTCTCTTTGCAGAGACCAACCCCATCCCTCATACTGACCACGGATGCGTCATTGACAGGTTGGGGGGCTCACTTAGGGGATCACAGGACTCGAGAGTCCTGGTCTCCCACAGAGCGCTCTCTACATATCAATGTCCTGGAAATGAGAGCTGTTCTGAACGCGCTCCAGGCTTTTCGAGACCAGCTCTCCTTGGGTTCCCTTCTGGTGCAGACAACACACCAGTGGTGGTCTACATCAACAAAACAAGGGGATACCCACTCTTACCCCCTTTGCAGGGAGGCCATAAGGGCGTGGAACTGGGCAGTAGAACACCTCTTAGACCTCATGGCAGTTCATCTACCTGGGGTCCAGAACGTTCTTGCCGACAGTCTCAGTGGTCTCTCTTTCTTCAAGTCACGAGTGGGAACTACTTCAGGAAGTCGCAGACAAACTCTTTGGTCGCTGGGGCCTCCCAGAGTTGGAGCTCTTTGCATTGCCATGCAACGCCAAACTGCAAAATTTCTACTCACTCATTCCAGGGCCTGGTGTTTTTTGGTGAGACGCATTGTCCCTCTCGGACAGGGAGGTTTCTGTATGCCTTCCCTCCCCTCCCTTCCCGCTCATACAGAGTACTGCTGAAATTGCAGTTGGAAGGAGCCAGGATGATCCTCTTAGCTCCTTTATGGCCCCGTCAAATTTGGCATCTGCTGGTCCAGCAACTGTCATTGGAACCTCTCCAGTGCAGTTGCCTCTCTCCACCCACTTGCTTGCACAGGAGCAGGGAACACTCGTCCATCCTGCTCTTCACCTACACGCCTGGCACCTACAGTCTTAGCAGAGGAGAGATCAGGAGTGTCAATCAGGGTGGCAGAAGTTCTGGTCGCAGCCAGGAAACCTTCTACTAGAGCTATGTACGTGATGAAATAGAAGTGTTTCTGCCTCTGGGCAACAGCTCGTGCCCTGGATCCCCTGCTTTGTCCGGTCAGATATGTGCTAGAATACCTCCATCACCTTCTAGACTTGGGGCTGAGCTACTCGTCCATCTAGGTACACGTGTGCGGTTTCCGCATGTCATGTCCCTTTAGGAGAGAGAACTCTGGCACAACTGAATGTCTGCAAAACATTTCTCAGAGGGGTTTTGCACATTAGGCCTCTCAGTAGAGACCCTATTCCTCTGTGGGATTTGCTATTTGTTCTTGAGAAGCTCACGCTCTCTCCTTTTGAACCAGCCGCGTCTTACGAGCTGCACTTCCTTTCATGGAAAGCTCTTCTGTTAGTGGCCATTACTTCCGCTAGATGAGTGTCTGAGCTCCAGGCCTTGATATGTAAAGAGCCTTACATTGTTTTCCACAGGGATAGGGTGACACCGTGTACAAACCCTAAGTTCTTACCGAAGGTGGTGTCAGAACTGACGCTGAACCAGGACATCAACCTTCTGGTTTATTACCCTGAGTTTTCTAACCAAGGTGAAGCCCTGTTGCACACCTTGGATGTTCATAGGATTCTGAGACATTACCTTTACAAGACCCAACCTTTCAGGAAGATGGACCAGTTTGTCTCCTTTGCAAAAAGGATGATAGGGCCCCTGTCTCCAGACAGTCAATAGCCTGATGGCTAGTACAGTGTATTTCTTTCTGTTACCAGAACTATAACAGACCCCTTCTTGGATCCATTAGGGGTCACTCCACGAGGGCTGTGGCTACCTTTTTCCTCTTTAAAAAATGTCTCATCAGAAGACACCTGTGCTGCAGCGACATGGAGCACGGTCCACACCTCCATCAGGCATTACAGCCTAGACATTGCTTCTAGGAGGAGGGCTGGCTTTGGACTAGCCATTCTGCAAGGCCTGCTCTCCTGAAGTTATTCAGTCTCGTTGACTTCATTTAGTTCTGTCCACCTCCCAAATTGACCCGGGCCTATTCTTGGGTACTGCTTGGGACTCGGTCCTAATGATATTACCTGCTGCAAGAGCTCCACCTTTAAGTTAGATAGTTCAGTTACATGAGAACTTACCGTAACAGTAGATCTTCAAGAGGAGCTCTTGCAGCAGGTGGCTTTCCCCACCCTCCATCCCCCAGGTATCGGTACTATTACATTCATGTAAGGTTGGGGAGTTCCTGTCCGGTTCTCCAGTAATTCTTTAGCCGGTCTCCAGTGGGAGAACTGAGATGGCACCAGGGGACCGCCCCCTTATACCACATCTGACATCGGGCAGAGCAGACTTTGGGGGCGGTGCCCCACTATAGACTGCTAGCTACAAGTTTTCCGTGGGGTCCTAATGCCTGGTGGCATTAGTCCTAATGGTATTACCTGCTGCAAGAGCTCCTCTCGAAGATCTGCTGTTACGGTAAGTTCTTACATAACTATGCTTTTTTGCGTTGAATGGGGATGTGAACAGACTGAGGTCTAGTCGACCCCAACAGGCGAATATTTTATGTACTACAGACTGTCCAACATAGAAGTTGACGACAGATAAGGACCGCAAGGCCCATCAAGTCAGCTCCCAATCATAGGCTCTGGCCTAAGTGCGGCTGAGTGTGTCTACCAGGACATTTTGAATGTCTGGGACGTGCACTGCCGTGAGGTTGAGATTGTGCTGAACTACACAGGACCATACTTGCATCGCTTCGCGACAGAGTGGGTATGAGCGACTGCCCCCTTGTTTATGTACCAGATGACGCACATGTCTGTCTGGATCATGAGCGATCCCGGCTGGAGGAGGTGCTGGAAGTCCTGAAGGGCGTACAGCACAGCTCTCATAATCTAGCACATTGATATGGAGTGTTAAGTTCCCTCTGAACCCAAGAACCCAGGGTCATGTGGGTTCCCAAATGAGCTTCCCATCCCAGTCCCGAAGTGTCAGTCGTCAGGGTCTGGGAGGGAGGAAGGGGCTGAAAAGGGACACCTCCTCGGAGGTTGTCGGGGTTCTGCCACTGCAAGAGGTCTCGAGCCATCGGGTTGGAGACCAGGATCATATGATCCAGGTCGTCTGATCTCTGTTCCCACTGTACTCGTAGGGTTCACTGTGTGACACGCAGATGGAACCTTGCCAGATGTACAGTTGGGATAGCAGCAGCCATGAGACCCAGCAGAAGATGGATTGACCTTGAGGAGGTCCACCTCTGGAAAGCCACCAGATGTGCTTGTCAATGGAGAGTCTCCGCTCTGGCTGGTGGAAGGAAGGCTCTCCCCTGGACTGTATCCAACACTGCCCCAATAAATTGTAGGCGTTGTGAAGAGATAAAGTGGGATTTGCCCACCTGCTGGAAATGGTCCAGGGTACTGGATAGGGATCCGATTGGGCTGTCCCTTGATGGAGCTGAAATGAGCCAGTCGAGGTAGGGGAACACATGATTGCCCAGTCTGCGTAATGCTGCAGCAACCACTGCTACGCACTTCGTGAACACACTGTGTACTGACAACAAGCCAAAGGGGGGGGGGAGGGTTGAATTGGAAATGTTCCCCTGAAAAGAGAATCTGAGAAAGCAGCGGTGGGATGAGAAAACTGGAATATGCAGGTATGCATCCTGCATATCCAGAGCACAGAGCCAATGCTCCTGATGTAACAAGTGAAAAGACCCAGAAGGGATAGCATACAGAACCTCTTGTACTCTGCAAAGAAGTTCATACTGCCGAGGTCATCCGTCTTTATGGGGACTAGAAAGAAGTGGAAGTAGTATCCCCTACTCACCTGACTCTGGGGAACAGGTTCTATAGCTGCTTTCTGCAGCATTTGATTTCCTCTCTGACCAAGTGAATGTGACCTGGAGGATGCTCTGGTGTTCTATCTAGAAACTCAATTTGTGTGCCCTTTGGCTACGAGTTGAATTACCCACGAGTCCGCTGTGATTGCCTCCCAACCTGGTAGATAGTTTGCAAACCTGCCTCCTACTGGTTCCCCTGATCTGGGTTTGGGGGTGGGAGGGGATGGAGCGAGTCAGGAGACGGTGGGGAGGGTGGTGGGCACGGTTCCTGAGGCTCTATGGGACTTGGCTGGAGGAGCCGTGCCCACCGAAGGTGCCTGACGTTTGTTCTGATGTCGGTTCTGCTCTTGCCTTTGCTGCAGACAAAAGTGCTGCTTAAGCTTCTGAGGGGGCTTGTACATAAACTGGACCGAGCGCAAGGCTTTGCCCTTGTCTTGTAGATCAGTAATGGTATCTTTGACATCCCCTCCAAAAAGGACAGGACCCTGGAAAGGGGCATTTTGGATGGCAGATTGGACAGCAGGCGCCAGGCCGGAGATCCTCAGCCATGAGTGCCATCATAAACTGATGGCGGTGGCCGTACTCATTGCCAAGGCATCCACCGCGTCACAGGTGGCCCTCAGTGTGTGCTGGCTAGCGGATCTAGCCAACCTCACCATACCCGCCATTCCTTCCCTAAGCTTGGAGTCGTGGAGCTTCCCCAGCTTGGATTCTAGTTGACCCAGAATAGACTGCTGGTAGACTACCATATGAGCAACATAATTCAGTGCTCTAATGGCTAAGCTGGATGAAGAGTAGAATCTTTTCCCAAACTAATCCAGTACCTTCAACGCCTTGTCTGGAAGGGAAGTACTGAGGTGTTTTGGAGGGGACATCAGGGAGAAATTCTTTACTGAGAGGGTGGTGGGGCCATGGAACAGACTGCTGGAATGGGGGGTGGGGGTAGATATGGTGGACAAATTTAAAAGAGCTTGGGATACACACATGGGCCTAACCAACAGGGGGCAGGCAGAGTATGAGGGCGGAGATCTTCCGGGGGGGGGGGGGATTTGGGCAGACTGGATGGGCCATGGGGTCCTTTTCTGCCAACAGATTTCTACAATTCTATGAGCGGTCATGTGCGGCACTAGGAGCACTGGACACTAAGGTGGTCCTTTCCTTCTGGCGTCTGATACATCCTGTCTGCCTTCCTTGCCAGGGGTGCCAGTGAAGCAGGCTGTTTCCATATTGAAGAGGCCAAACCCTTGTGAGGGCCTACCCACTTTAGAATGAGAGTCAGAGACTGATCAGATAGTTCCAGATGCTCTGCAACCCTCTGGCATTGGGGATCTTGTTTCTCTGTGCACCAGTCGTAGGTTGCCTGGGTCTTTCTGAGGAGTTCCATAAAGAAGGATCCTCAGGAGAGGACTTTCTTCAGTTCCTCCGGGGAAGGGGACTCAAAATCTAATCCTGAATGGGCTGAATCAGATTCAGACTCCAACGTTGGGCTTTTGTCAGGAGTATTGAGTCTGGGTAGAAGGATGTCCACAGGTCTCGAGATGTCCATGGGTCTCGAGAATTCTGTGAGTCACTCCGGTTGATGCAAAGGCTCAGCAGACCTGCCTGATGTTGAAGATCTGGAGTCAGTCGATGGAAGAGGTCTGTGTGTCAGCTCTCTGGTGACTGGCGTAAGGGTGACTGGGCTGACATTTCTCAAGTTCTGACATGAACTGAGATTTTGCTTCGTTCCACCAGAAATGAAGCATCACCTGCCGGTCCACCTGTGGCTGGGGTGGAGGTGGATATCTGTACCCAGGCGTCGGATAGTCCGGCACTGGTAACAGGGTAACGGGTATCCAGTCGCTGGATAGCCTGGCGATGGGTACTGAGGAAAACCCGGCGTTTGGTAACCCGGTGGTGGATGCCTCCACAGCGTAGTGTGGCACTATGTAGCCAGGCGGATAGCCCGGAGGAGCACCCGAGGGGCCCGGCGAAGGCCCTGACAGAGGGGCTAGTGGGTCTGGTGGAGGACCAGATGGTGAAGTCGAGGGGCCCGGTGGTGGGCCAGAAAGTGGGTCCAATATGCCTGATGTCATGCCTGACGGTGGCCCAGAAGGACCCAAAGGACCCTGTGGGACCTGTAATACCGCTGACAGGCCAGGCGTAGGGAGAACCAGCGTCGGCAGTGGGATAATGCCTGATGGAGGTCACTCTTCCTCCTCTGAATCCCATGGTTGTGGGAAATCCGGAGGGACCACCTCAAGTGGCGGAGAGGGAGAATCCCCAAGGGAAGGGCCCTCAGGGGAAAGCTGTGGCTTAGGCGACAACTGATCCAGTTCCTCGATGTCAGGCCTGTGTTTGGGGCCTGCAGAAGAAACTGGGACTTGGTGCATATCGGAGGATCCAATGTGCGACTTATCAGCCGCGGCCGTGTGATTGGAGGAGCCAACAGTCAACTTACTGGCCATGCTACACGCTGTAGACCCCATGGTCTTGAAGGGTATAAGGGTAGCTGGTGTCTCCAGTGTCCCGGAGACTCCCGTCGGAACCAAAATTGGTCCCAGTTGGGGGGTGGGTGTGTGTGTGTGTGTGTGTGCAATGGCTGCTCTACGGTGGCAGAAATGGCCTTGGCCAGAGGGACAAGGCCCCTCCTTGTCCGTGGCTCCAGGAGGGGGCCGCAGATGGGACGGAGACCGTTCCTGGTCCCGGTGTCTCTCCTTGTGCCGTTTCTTCTTGCGGTGGCCATCTGGGGAAGAGGACGAGCTCTTCAGTTTCCTCAGTTCCTTCTCCATGGATTCCATTTTCAGTTTCAATAAATGGGCTTCCAGGGTCTGCTGATGGCGTTTTCGTGTGGCCTGGTTGAAGTTCTGGCAGGCCTCAGTCCTCGATTTTGTGCTCTGGGCCCAGGCAGAAGAGGTAGAGGGAGTGGCCATCTTTGTGAAGGAGCAGAGTTCTGCAGGAGTTGCACTTGTTTTTATGCGAATCAGGAGGCGTCTGAAACGACACACATGATGCGATAAAACACTTATACTTTACGCAGAAAAAGAAATGAGTGAAATACTCATCCAAAATGGCATTGACAGATGCAACATTCTCCGCGAGGTCCAACGTGCACTGGTCGATGGGAAGAAAAACTGGAGGGTGGGTTGGGGACCGCTCACTATATAGCGCCATGCTGAAGTCGGTCATGTGATGCCTGGTGGGCAGTCCCCCACCAGACACTGCTAGCTAAAAGTTTTGTGTGGTCCTAGCACCTGGCAGCTTAGTCCTACCGTTAGTACCTACTGCAAGAGCCCTCTCTAAGTATGATCCTCCGATTTCTCCATGTTAACTTTAAAACCTGATATGTGCCCATAAGTCCCTGGTAACTGAAGGGGCAAAGATCGACCCAGATCTTCCATATATAAAAGAGGGCATTGTCAGCATATAAGGAGATTTTATGCAGTTGCCGTACTGGCACCCCCTTAATATCAGTGGCTCTCTGATGGCCTGTGCAAGGGGCTCTATGCTCAACACAAACAATAACGGGGTCAGGGGGCACCCCTGCCTCATACCCGTTTCAATTTTAAAATAATCTGAAATTGTACCATTGACCCGGAACCTGGCTCGAGGCCTTTGGTAACAAAAAGAGATACATTTCAAAAAATTCCCTCCCAACCTCATATGCTCCATAACTGTCAGAACATATGCCCATTTGAGGCGATCAAGCACCTTTTCGGTGTCTAAAAAGATGGCAAGTGGGGATGTGGTTGTAGGAGGTCTGTATACTGGTATGTTTAGTAATTTTCTGATGTTACCGGAGAGATGACGATGGGGGTAAACACCTTAGATTTTGAAGCTTGATCAGCGGCCCAATGCCCAAGTTATATGCCCCGCATGGCTGATGCAATGTGGTAGGCCGAACGGGCTGACATGGACAAATTCTCCACTGTAGAATTGCCTAGAAACGTGGAGGCCATGGCAACCAACTGCAAAAGGCTCACTCCTAAATTGGGAGGCCGAAACTGCCAGGAGGAGTGACCCACAAGTTTAAGGCTCTGGCAACAATAAAGTATGTAAGTAAGAAGTATGTAGGTTTGTGCCGTTAGAGGCAAAAGCCCTCCTACATGCAGCATTTATTGTGGGAATCTACTAAAGCCAGAGAGCCTTCACTAGGCAGAGTAGTGTGTATGACTGAATTATAGATAGCCTTGTCTGCCAGCAGAGGGACTTCCCACCTGAGAGATTTTCCTTCAAAAATGGAAAAGGCCATGTCTTCGGTTTTGGAAGATACTTTCTCTGATCCACACCTGCCTGTTCTTACTCAATAATTTGGTCACGGAGAATAAAACCTAGGAAACACTTTGGAGCAGAGAAGGATGCAGACAGAATCGGATTGACATCCGGTCTCCACGGACTGTTCCTCCTTGAGCTGTAAGGATCTACATGCCTCAGCTATCAAAAAAGACAAGGACTTGTCAAACAGGAGGAACTGGAATCCTTGACCTGGGCGTCAACCACTCCCCTTCCTCCTCAGAGGGGTCATCCTCTTCATCAAAAAATAATTTTTTTTTTAAGGTCAGGAGTTTCTCCAAGATCCCCGAAATCTTCATCCTGACCTTCTCAGTAGTCAGGGTTGGCATCTGTGTGCACATGTCTCCGCAGCCTTTTCTCACTGCGACTCACCTGGATATGCCTGTGTGGACCTCCCCTGACCAGAGGGGCCCAGTTTGTGTCGAGTGCGTCTGCTAAAATGTCCTGCGGAACATCGGGGCCCAAAGGCTCGCCCAGGAAAAACAAAAGTGATTTTTGCAGTTCTGCTTGGTTACTGCCAACTGAAGAATCAGGTGCCGCCTTCCCAGCTTGGAGGGCCAGCTTTTTTTTTGGGGGGGACAGTTAAGGAAATATTACACTGAGCAACGCAATGAGGGCAATAGGAACCCATGGGGGAGGGCCTCATCACACTTTTGCAGGTCTTACATAATTTCATAATTAATGGTCTCCGATAAGCCATGGTGCCAAGTATATGTCTAATTGTGAACGCCAAAAAGTACAGGAACTACCAAAGAAAAATAATTAGCCTTATTAGCTTGCCTGCGCTGATGGCTCTCAAACTGAAGCTGCAGGCAGGGATCAACACGGCTAGAGAACAGACTAGGTGGGCACGCTCAGTAGTGGGAGTGTGCATGACATCACAACGTCCTACGTGACGTGCAAGCATACTAGCACAATGCAAAATATAGGCAACCATGTGCTTAACATGTTGCGCGTGCGCACCCTCTGGCATGCGAAAACCAAGTGCAGGAAAACAAACTGAAGAAGGAGCATGCGCCCAACTGTCACTCTGGCTGAATGGCAGCAGCGTAAAAGCATTCAGAGGACTGAGGTGGAGAAAACATCCCAAGACCCTCTGATACCAACACAAGTTACAAAAAAAAACAGTAACAGATAACACAAGTACTTAACCAAGGACTAAATTCTCAGCAGCTCAGCAATGAATACACTGACCAAGGAACATGTCTGTAGACTGCCAGGAGAAAAGTCAGGCAAAAACCCCAAGGCAGAAATTCCTTTAGGATTATAATTTCCTTTTCTTTTCTTTTTTTTATAATTAGCCATTAGCCTGAAGCTGGGAGGGGAGGGGGGTACAACAGAAGCAAGAGTCAAGGGAAACCCCCCCAGAAGCCCTAAACTACTCCAGAAATAGGCAAAATGTACCTGCCTGTGACACCTTTAAAACAAAAAGAGATGGCAGGCAGTATAGCGCATACACCTTTAAAACAAAAAGAGATCAAAAAGAGATGGCAGGCAGTATAGCGCAGTGGTCTAAGGCTCTGAGCTGCAAATCTGGTGACATCCAGCAGACCAGACCTGGGTTTGAATCCTACAGCTTCCACTTGCATACTGTGTGATCCTGAGCAAGTCACTTAACCTCCTTGTGCTCCCAGGTCGCTCCTGTAAAAAAGCTTTCAGCTTAGTGTGCTATACCTGGTTAAACAACTAAAAAAAAAAAAAAAAAGACACCCTATCCCCACTGAGGGGAGGCCTGCTCCAGAACATCATTTAGGCATTAATGTAACTTGTTACATGGCAAAAATAAGGAAGGCAGTTAGCTAAAGTGCATCACATGGTACAAGAGCAACACAGCATTATGGCACGATAATGCCGTGTTGCTTGTGTAATGCACAAAGTAGCCATAGGGGAGAAAAGATCAGTAGACAAAAAGAGAACAGGAAAAGCACAGCAGGGAGAAGTTTTGTGTCAGCAAGTAGATAGTCAGGACGGGGAGTAGGAGAAGTGTAAACGAGACACACAGAGAGAAATCGTTCAACATAGAGAGGCAAGGAAGTAGAGATGGCGAAAATGTGGATAACTGTGACGGTATGTGGAAGGACACATAAGAAGACATGGGTAGATGAAAAGGTGGGAAATGAGAAACCAGTAGCAAGATCTGCAGACAGGGAGTCATGTAGTGGTTGAAAAGCTGAGGAAGCTGGGGCAAAAGTAGTGAGCAAGAGGCGAGGGAAGAGAGAGAGGAAGACAGAGTGGCACAGCAAGGAAGCGGAAACGAGTGTGAGTTGGAGCAGGGATCGGTATGCGACACCGGAAAATTGAATTATAATAGACTATGGATGCACACTGAAAAAAAGAAAGAGCAAGAAATAGGGGTATAATGCAGCGAGCAGTGTTAAAACGAGCGTCTCAGGTAAAGACGATAATGCAATGGTAGTAACCAGCTAACGCTGTATGCAAATGAGACACACAGCGGGAGAGTGACGGAGTAAAACTAGCAACTCGGGGTCCTCCTCACTATGATAGGAAATGAACGGCCATCAGAAATACTGAACAAGGTATAGTAATCAGTAAGCAAGATATGTATGTACTCGTGTAAAACTATTAAAAGGACATACAGTATATGTATGTAAGAGAGCGTCACATTAATGTATCAAAGTAACAGTAAAGTTAACTTTGTAAGTCAAATGGTATCATAGTGTAATTGATCATAGCAGTAGAAACTGATCTGGGACATGCTTAGTAATGTGCATACCATGTTACAAGTGCAGTAATCCCGTCCAAAGGTGGCATCTAATGGGGAGTTAATGCATGGTTGGACCGTTGTACGCACTCGGCCTTGTGCCACAACGGTCCCAACCATGCATTAACTCCCCGTTAGATGCCACCTTTGTCGGTGATTAATGCTTACTTGGTCTCTCTGCTGCCAGCATAAAACAATGTTAAACTGTTGAAAACACTAAGATATGAACTGTACACTGTTTTGTACTGTATTATCCACAATAAAAATGAGTTTAAGGAAAAGCAAAAAACACCCTAGCAAGGCAGAAGTGGCTCCCAGTCCACAAATGGAAATGGGTTAGTCAATTGGAAAGCCACAGCTCAACAGGCACAATTTTAATTTTGGGGTGCTCCCTGGAACCAGGCAGCCCCAATCTGCTATGCAGAATTACAGCCCCAACAGCAAATCTTGAAAAATCTTCAGAGAAGATACAGGTAGCTGTTTTCCCTTTAAATGACACAGCTGAACTGGGGAGTTGCTGCTGCTTGGAATCCTCATATGCCCAGCATTCTAAAGCTTTGGTGGTGCCATTCTCCTGGTAGGGGTGCACTATACCCAGTTGTTGTGAATACCCACTGACAATGTGGAGCGCTACAGAAATTTACTGGCTTGCAGAAAATGAGACAAGGGAGGAGTAGACGTGTGCAATCAACCTGAAGGACACACACATTCAGGTGTTCCAAAGGGAAAAGATCAGGTGCCAGTGTTTTCCCACAGAGAAAAAAACTGAAACGATGGGGGCATTTGTTGAGCAAAGATGTGATTCTTATGGCCTTCCTTCTCAGATTTTTGTTTTTCCTCCCCATTTCTAGGTTCTTCTATTTCTCTTTCTGTAGGCTTCCTTGTATCTTTAGGTCACTTTTCCTTTACTGTTCTCTCTGAGTTCACCCAAATACTGTGGCATTGTAACAAATATTGGGGATCAAGGCTCTGCATTAAACATAGGGCGAAAGCATGGGGGTGAAGCAAAAGGATGGGGGCACCCCCTGCATAAATTCTTTAATGGGAAGACTCTGAACTCAGTTACATTATCAAATGTGATTGACACGTGGATTGGCCAATGAGGTCATTATACTTACGTAACCTCCGTGATAATAGCTAACTGAAGTGTTGTGAAAGATGCGCTATATAATAGATGGCTGGTGTGCGTCCAACAAATTAAATAAAAAAAAAACAAAACATACAAACAATCCAGTAGCAACTGATCATGTCCTTTTAATTTGAGAACAAAACAATTACAACTACTTTGACATTTCATGAAAGCAGCAAGTTTAAAACAGGTACCACACAGTTGCCTAAAACTGGAAGATTTTTATTAAAATAAATTTAATTGTAGGTGAAAAGTTGAAACTCAGCACATCACGTCAGTACTTTATTTGTACAAGACATTTAAAATGAGTAATAAAATAAAACATAGCAGCACATCGTGTACAGTAACACACTTCGGAGTGAACAAAACTCAACAACAGCCTGATAGCAGCGCAAAAATAGGGTACTCTGAACAAAGACGGCAGCCATTTAAGCAACATGCCATACGGCTTCTAGAAATGCACACAAAGGCTAGTCTTAACAGCCACAGTACCAGGTTGGGTCTTCCACTGATGTATTGTCTGAGCAATCCTTCTAAAGTATCCAGGGTACCACTAAAACTGGTTGCATCTTCACTGAGGGTAGCCCTAATAATGGCAAGGCCATTACCGGGGTTGCCCTAGTACTAGCAGAATCACTACTGAAGTATACCTAGTACCGGCTGGGTCATCACTGGGGAAAAAAATCTCTTAGCACTGGCTGGGTCCTTACAAAAGCAGACCAAGTACTGGTCAGGCCATCACTGTGGTATAGCTATGGTCAGGCATTACTGGGGTAGGTCTACTAGCCTGGCTGAGTCCTCACTGAAGCAGACTTAGTACTGGTCAGGTCCATCACTGGACAGCCTTGTACTGTTAAGTCATCACTGCTAGACTTAGTACTGGCTGGGTCTTCACTGGGGTAGACCTAGTATTGGTCAGGTCATCACTGGGGTAGCCCTAGCACTGACTGGATTATCACTGGAATAACTGTAGCTTGAGCACAACAGGGGTAGCCCTGGTACTATCACTAGCCACACTGGGAAAGCCCTAGTACTGGTCAGGTCATCACTGGGGTAGCCCTACTACTAGCTAGTTCATCACTATGGCGGTCCTAGCACTGGCCATGATACTACTAGTGTAGCCCTAATATTGGCCAAATTGATGGGTTTGACAGTGATTACTATCCATCGAAAATGCACTGCGTAATAAACTTCCTAGGATTTTTATGTACGTTACCAATTATTTTCTTTTCAAGACTCAAACCCTAGGGTTTCATAGGATCAGGGTACTGAGCCATAGCTATTACAAATCTGGCAAAGGTGATTAACCTGGAGGAGCGCCGGGATATCTTATCCTACTTGCGTCACGCTGAATTCAGAAGGAAGTCATGGCACCAACTGTTTCATAAACTAAACTGAAAACTTCATCACAAAGAGCTGTACAGTAGCCCTCTTCCCCCAACATGCCACTGGCCTGGGGTCTAGTACGGCTGGAAAGGGTCATTACCTTAGGTTTACACAGCCATTTCCTGATGCAATTTCAAAATTCTGAGGTCAACATTAATGTTAAAAACAGTCTTTGAATAGGACGGTAAGATCAAAATGATAAAAACGCAATTTAGTAAGTGCTAGTAACAGCAGAAAAGTAGATATTTGATGTTTACTTTAAACATAACTGAATAAAGTCATAGACAGAAGTTGAAAATGTTCCCTTCTCATACTTCTCCCATAACTTAGCAGAAATAAGAATTAGGATAGCTGTGTACCAGGGCTGTAATTCCAGCTCAGGAGTTATGAACTTGAATAATAGATAGGGAACTATATATTACAAGGGTATAGTACCATCGAGAGGTTCTGGTGACGCAAACCTCAAGAGTGAAACTCGAGTAATGTACAGAGTAACAGGGAACTATATATCACGAGAAGAATATCATCAAAAGGTTCTGATGAAATGTTGACCTCTAGAGCGAAGCTTTAGAGGTCCTCTTCTCAGCAGAACCTTGAGATGGTATTATACCGAACACCTAAGTGGGATATAGCTCTCAGTAAGTCATTTTTTGTAATGGATGGACCCAAGTGATAGTACAGTTGTTTTGTAAGCAACCATTTGTGTGGGCGTCACTGGAGATTGACATTTTTCCTTACATGACAGCAAGCTTTTACTGTACACACTGGTTACATTAAAAGCCATCTCATGCCTGGTACAAATTAGCAGCATTAGGAAAGCGTTCTGTTTCAAAGTACTATCCTTGGGATCTCATAATGACCGTATTATGAGACCGTAACAATAGTGTTACGAGACGTAACAACAGCATTATGAAACAAGAACGATAGTATTATGGGAAATTTTTTGTATGATTTTAGGTGTATTACAAAGCCTTTCCCTATACTACAAGACAAGACATTAATAAAACATTCTTGCTTTGCTCGCATGGTTTATGTTGTCACCCAAACCCTTTGACAGATTAACGGCATTGTAACACACAGCTCTCTACTATCTTGTCCCCAAGACTCGATCATACTAGTAGAGCAACATCACAAAATACACTAGTACTTCACTATACAGTTTATTGCTATATGGCTTTCTGTAATACAGGCTCATGTCTCCCAGTTATACCACAGCCTGTTATGTACTGCCTTCTTTTACACGCTTAATTTTTCACTGTGTTTGGGATTTCTGTTCTATCCCCAGGCAAACCAAACTGGCTACCAGACTCTGTAGGTTTGTTGATCAGAGAAACAGTCTGACAACTCTCCTCCAAAGCAGCAACAATGACATCACATAAATTACTTGCTTCAGGCCATATACTCAACTACGTGGCAGTTGAAAAGACAGTTTCTTTTTTGTTTTGTTATTTTTAAGCAAAAATCTTTTAGCACTTGCTGGTCACAGAGAAAGCTGCCCTGGCTTGCCTAGTGCTACTATATGTGAAGATCAGAGACAATTTGTCATGGTTCTGTTGCTACAAGTGAGTTATATATATATTGTTCAAAAACAGGAATCAATAAACCTCACCGGTTAACAACCATCATGTAAAAGTGCATCAACCACGGCACCAAAGCACGGCATCATAACAGCTTAGTAAAATCAATACACCTTAAAGGGACACTGTCGACTTTTTTTGCATCATGATATTTCTAGGTAGCAGCCAACATATTTACTGTGGCGCTAGAACGGTCGTAACGGATCACTTCCTGGTTAGGTAGTACTGCTGCTTTAAAAGAAAAAAGGAAACACAATCAAACTACCCGTTACATAAACAATTGCTATACAATAAGACCAATCATAAAATGTGTTTTTTAAACTATGGACACTTTGAAGCCTAAGGGGTTGACAGTGTCCCTTTAAACTAGGAATATTCTGAAACCCAAGGGGGTTGACAGTGTCCTTTTAAACTCAAAATCTATCAGACAGCAGATGTCATTTAGACCCCTGCCTCCCCCTACAAAAAAGTTGAAAAGATTTTTTTAAATTAACAATTTACTTCATACTTTAAATGATTCAACAGCCAAATGGAAGAAGACAGCGGCGTCTCCACTACAAAACAGACAACGCCGCTGTACTTGTATAAAAACTTCAGGTCACCTCACATTTCCCCAAGAGCGATGGTGCAGGTTCAATACGAGATGCTCTTAAAAGGGGAGTTGAGACGCCGTCTCCACTGCTACAACATTTCAGCGCCAAATGTCTCTTGATCACCTGATCAAGGCACATTTTTTGTGGAAACATTGCCATAGTGGAGATGGGCATCTGAACTTGCTTTTGGGCGACTCTTGTACTGAACCTGTGCCACTGTCTTTGGGAAATATGAGGCAAAATAATATTTTTCTACAAGCACAATGGTGTCTGCTGATCTGCTCTCGTTTTCCATTTGGCTGATGAGCGATTTACAGTTTCCGCCCCCTAGGGCGGGCACTTCCACCTACATCTCAGGAGCTTCATCTCTGTTATGTCCTCTACTTCATGCGATATTTAACATCGTTGCCAGTTTGTTAACCCTTAAAATTTTCGTAATCCTTTTTCATCATCATCTCCCAGCAGTTCATTAAAATTCTTACCAAGCATACCATGTAATGAAACTTGAACAGCCCCAAGGAGGCCTAATAACACAAATAAATGCCCATCGAAGTCTGACGGACCACATCAGATTGGCAGAACCAAACGAGCCCAAACATTTAAGCTCCACATCAGAACACCTTCCCAGCCCTGATCATGTCCAACGACTAACATGCCACTGTATCTGACCACTTAAATACTGCAGTGGGTGGGATCCATGCAGCGGATTCCTGGCCTCAAATGGACCAAAACAAATCCCTGCTGAACAAGACAGCAGGGAACACCTTTCCGGCCCCAATCATGCCCAGTAACTAAAATATCACTAAAAAGAATGGACTAAAAACTACTACACCCAAGCATTTAAATACTGCAGTGGCTGGGCCAGACAGAAGAGATGCGTGTCCCCAAATGATCCCAAAATTAAAAATCTCAGTGAGCAGCACAGTGGGGAACCTCTCTGGCCCATACAATCCCAATACCTAAAATAAATCTGTAAACCCTACTGCACCCAAGCATTTAAATATTGCAGCAGTCTGGCTTCAAAACTGAAATTCCCGCTGAGCAAGACAGCAGGGGCACCTAAGCAGCCCAGAATGGGATCAACACAATACTACTCAAAAGCAGACTGAACCCCCCCCCCCAAAAAAAAAATTCTGATCAGAGAACAGGCTTTATGGTACACAGTAAATAAGTAGTACCGACTTTGACTCAACTGGGCACAGTTATATCAACGCACGGTAACTGCATAGCCCATTCACATGGCCCAAATCCATTCATGCAGGCTACGCCACTAAAATAGCTGCTGAGAGGGCTGGTGTGTCAGCGTTCGGCAGCGAAACACTGGTGACCCGATGTCTTGGAGGGCTGGCCAGAGGACTGATCATCCCAAGGATACTCACCTCCTTCGGAAATGGCGGGATTTCTGCAATCTGCAACTGTGCCAACGGGTGTCCCACAGCTGAAAGTGCAGTGGTGCAGAACTGTATGGGAAAAGAATGGACGAAGGCAGTCTCCATGTGTACGCATCCTAGAACCCATGCTGCCAGCACTGAAATGGGACAGGAGAGGGATCAAACAAGCAAACACGCCAGCACTACAGGATGACGCGGCTATTCCTGGGTGACTGGAGGGAGGACTGTCAGACAGCATGTTCTGGAGGGATGGTTGCCACTCTGAAGTGCCCCGCCACCAGGGGAAAGCAGTATGGTTACTGTGAGGCAGATGGGGGTAGGGCTGGTAAAGTAGATAAGAGAACTATTACAAATAAAGAAAATATCATTGCCGAGCAGCTGCTGCAGCCCTGATGGGACTCATCCTTTAATACACTCTCCAAGCAGGCAGGCAAGAAAGAACAAGTCAGTGGCTCAAAGCAAGACCAAAAAAAATGTTTTGATTATTTTTTTTGTTGCCATTTATTGTTTTAAATGGGGAGACAACCCTACCATTTCCTGTACAACAACCCTTCTAACCCACCCTATTCCATACACTGCCATCTGCTACCTAACCTGCACTTCTGTTTAAACAGCCAATAGGATGTAGTTTACTTGCCAAAAATACTATTTTCTGTCATTCAGCCCAAAGTTGCCATTTTTAATAAGGTTAAACATGGAACCTTTAAGCCAATTAAACTTGCTTCAAGGGGCACTGTCAGCTTTGGTGGTCTATTTTTTTTATGTATGTCTGCAGTGTGCCTCCTGGCACACACGTACAACTGATTGTCCCTAGTATGCCCTCATTTGTGTGAAACGTAATCAGTTTGCTTAATTTTGCTTGTTTTTTAATTATTAGTTGGTTGCTCGGACCGACAAACTCACCCGCACACCGGAAGCATTATCTCGACGAAACCATGTGGCTGCTACAAGCGCCGCGCATGCGTGGGATTTCGGTCCCAGTTTTAAAAAGTAATTTGCTCTCCTCTCGGTGCTCATTTTTTGTCAGTATGCAGCAACAAGGGTTCACAAAAGGCAGATCTACTGGAGGAATCTTATTTGCCACCTCGCATCTCCAAAACTCATACTTTGGGACTGCGCTTGTAGCAACCATGTGGTCTCGTCGAGATAATACGTCCAGGTGTGCGGATGAGTTTATGTCGGTCCAAGCGACCAACTAGTAATTAAAAACTAAGCAAAAAGCAAACTGATTAAGTTTCACACTGCGAGGCATACTAGGGACAATCGTTGTACGTAGAAAACAGAGGCACCTCAAACATACATTAAAAAAAAATAGACCAGCACATCTGACAGTGCCCTTTAAAGTGATTTTCTTGGCTTCTGAAATAAAATTACTGCTAACACTGGAAGGACTCAAGTCTCATAATATTCCCCAATACCGTTCATTTCTGAATATTCCAATCTTTATTACGGAACTCATTTACATGACAACAAGGTCTCTGCCCCCAAGCCTTCATCTGTTCCTGCTGCCCTGTCTACTCTGAGGTCACAATCCTTTTCGTGTGACATCAGAATCATTTCCATGGCAACAGGCTGTGATGTCACAACAAGCAACAGATTATGCCTTTATGGCAGAAATAAGATACTGGAACTAAATAAAGTCCATTAGCAAATGAGCCTTTCTAAATGAAAACACCTTCAAAAATAAAAGGTTCTGACATTCTAATTTTG
The DNA here is from genome assembly GCA_016271365.2 of Neoceratodus forsteri. NCBI lineage: Eukaryota > Metazoa > Chordata > Ceratodontiformes > Ceratodontidae > Neoceratodus > Neoceratodus forsteri. The sequence continues at coordinate 127,505,758 of JADMNL010000029.1, forward strand.
GGGGAATTTTGTGTAACTAAGTTCCGATAATGCCAACTGATTTTTTTTTTTTTTGCTACTGGTAAATCTCCTTTCTTTATTCTTTTAATGTTAAAGAAATGTTCTGATTTACAGCAAAAAAAAACAATCTACACTTGGTACAGCATCCTCCCCCATTTGAATTTTGTGCAAATTCCATTTTTTTTGTCCTTTGACATCACAATTCTCTGCTTGCAACATCAGAATAATGTCCGTGGCAACATGCTGTGATGTCACAGCAGAGGATTAGGACTCCAAGGTAAGAAGAGTAGCAGGGACCGCTAACGTTTAAGCGGCAAAGAGCATGTTTTCCTGCAAACGTCTTTAGCAATCCAAAATGGAATATCCTGAAATTCAGACTGGTTTGGAATATAGGAATTGTGTCCTGCTGATGCCAACTGGCAGTGTTTTACAGAAAACTGGAAAAATCATTTTAACCATGAGTTATTTTCTCAAGCGCAATAACAACGCTCCAGAGTGGGTGGTAATGCTTAATCAGTGTACCTGCCTGGCATGTAACAACACGGGGTGTAATCACCTCTGGGGCATGTGCTGATGTAGCATTACCACACACCCCATCGAGTGTTGTTGCTTACAAATTGCATATACTTTGTCTGTACGAAGAGACAGCTTCAGCAAACTCCTTCCAAGAATTCATGTTTTCTGATAAACTATCCGGCGAGTTAAAAGTGCATTCTTGGGGGAGAAGAAGCAAGCACCCAGCCTAGTATGCGCCTGATCCCTGGCGGAGGTTAGGGAAAAGGAAGCCTGGGGCCACTAGAAGTGTGTGGAGGTGCGGTGGTATGACGCATCGCCAGCGGAAGTGCTAACGTGTGTGTTCCTGCCACTGCATGTCTCTAGGGAGATAATGAGGAAACTCTTCCAGCCGGCTGGATGAGATCGGTCTCACCCAGCACACCCTACTATCCAGGCACTGTAAAGTGCACCAGATCCTGTTCCAATGGTTGGGAACCCGACCGGGGGGTTAAGCCCCAGTCAGAGAAGGCAAAAGAAAAAAAATGCAGTCCTTATACCGCTTGCAAAATAACTAGTAGAAGGTAAAGTGACATAGGGCATACTGCCTTAAGTTGCACCTCCACTCACACAGACCATAACACATCCATTTTGGGCCTGCACTTTCAGGCATGAGGGTGCACTTTTGTTAGAAAGCTCTGTGAACTTGCCAGCCCAATCAAATATATACTGTGAGAGTTCATCGGCTACTGAAGTCTAACAACTGGCAAACTATGCCTCTGGATACCACTCATCTCCCCAGTGCTTCAAGATGAAACATTTTTGACCACTTACATTTCTGTCAAGCTGGCCCTCCCCCCCCCACAAAGTCCTCACACTGGACGTCCGGTGACCTCTCGGCCCTGGCAACTGCTACTCATCCTCGCCACTCTTACTTTGATGGCGCTGGTGATGTCCATGCAGCAGCAAGACGGCAAGCAGGCTTTATCCCCTTTCTCCTGTGATGACCCCAACCCCCCACCTATTGGTGGTGGCTGCCATTTCCATTGCAGGCTGGCATGCACGCAAACACTGTGCGCCCCTGATGGAAGCACAAGCTGCTCAGCCTACCACTGGTGGGGTGGGGCAGGTCACTGTAGCTGCGGAATGCTCCAGCAAGCCTACCTTAGCTGGGAACATGATGCCTAGGCTAGGGTTCTCCCAAGCCCTGCCATCTGGTTGCTGGCGCTCTGTTTCACTCCCAACCTTGGGCTGCTGACACAGCAGTGTGACAGCTACTGCTTGGCTATCAGGCACTCTCTGGGTAGTCTTTTAAAAAGCAATCAGACTATCATATGGATTAAGGAACAGTGTATCTCAATGCTACACACAGTGCAGGTATAGCGTAAATGCTTTACAGCCAAAAATCATGGTAGTCTTATTAATGCACAGCCTTGCACAACAGAAATGTACCTAGTGCAAAAATGGGGTGTGTCAAAAAGTGAAATAATGTGGCACAAGTGTTATAAGTGACACAACAGTACAGCATGCAAATAATTTAAGTACACACCCCATAGACATCCTCAAGACTGTTAATTAGCTGGAAATTTGAATTCATACAAAATTAATACATATGTATTACATATATAGCAAAAGAATAGAACACGCTCTGTGTCAAGGATTTGTATCTGTACCACAAACTCACTCAAGTTACTCCTTGCATTGCTGTAAACATCCATACTTTGTGGCAACCTCTTATTAATTAGACACTCCTTCCCAGGTAAAAGCAGAAGTTTGGTAAGAGTGTAGGTCTGCTTCCCAGTTCCTATTTTCTCTTCGCCGCACATGGTTTTCCAACTGGAAATGCCAAAGACAAAAGGAAAATTTACAAATAAATTAATTCAGTGTTCTGCATTAAGATAAATGGGAGCCAAACTGGAGAGGCGCGTGAGTGTACACTCAAGAATCTCCAACAGCATAAATCACAATTATAAACTTAATGTTTTACAAAACTGCAACTTGCGTGACCGAACTGGAGAGAGAGATGGACTCCAGAAGCAGAAAGATACCCAAATTATCTAAAAATGGGCAGAAGTACCGAAGGGAGGGCAGTGCAAGAAGGAGCCCAACCGGAAGTTCAGCAGACAGCAGGAAGCCAACAACCACTCCCATGACAAACGGATGCTACGCAACCCACCAACGTGGCGCTTCCCAAGGCCATTCAGGCTATGGACCTGAAATAAGAGTCGCTGGTTACAAAAGTGACTGTCCTGGACGCCAGTGTTTCGGGACTTCAGGCACAAGCTAAAGAAGCAATGCACAGTGTCATAAAAGCCCTCCCTGCCACCACCTGATTTGTAAAAGCAGATACAGTATTGCAATACCATTTCAAGCACCCGGAAAACCAAGTAGGAGCAATGAACATTGGAGGAATGCCGGAGGGTTTGGAGGACGAGGGGGATATAAGGTGTTCATGCAAGGGTGGTTATAGAACATATGCACAAAAATGAAATAAAAGTGAAACAAAACTATCATATAAACCCCCTGCCGCACCATGGGCGAGGACCCCCCCCCCAGCACAAAGAATAATGGTGGTGTTGGCCAACACCTGGAAAAGAGATGATGTCCTACATGATGCTCAACGTGTGGAAAATCTGAAGCATCATAGCCATTAAATCAGACTGTTCCTTGATCTCAGTTACTCCACTAGACTGAGAAGCAAGTCATTTGATGGAGTCCATTCACAGCTGAGAGCATTGGGGGTTCAACTCGTCCTGATGCTGCCTGCAATGATAAACTATGGTGGGAAGACATTTTTACATATCGATCCTCCAGCGGCCAAAGAACTGGTTGCAAAAATCTGCAGAGAATTTGCAGCCCACACTGAGGAAAATGCTACTGACTTGGATGACAACCAAGGTATCATACTGTCTGACTTTAAAGTAAGGGAGAGAGGCCGAACTGAAAGATAAATGCCATGCTAATACTACAAGTGTGGCTTGATGTTATAACATTTTTGGACTTGAACATGAGAGTTATTGCCACGAATTAAGAACTCTCTTGTCTATATTTCAGCAAGCAAGCAGTCAGAAAGTTTTGTTTAAAAATGTGGACATAGAGGTTTAAACAATTTTTAAAATTAACACATATATGCTTTTTACTGATTTTTCCCTTTTTTCTCCTGGACCCTGGCAGACATGTACATGCACTTGTGTGGAGCTGCACGCGGGGTACTGGCCCCTTCCGCCCCAACCCTGGTTATTGCTGCTGCTCCCTTGCACCTACGCTTCCCACTGGACCTCCACTCAGTGGGAGCGGAATAAAGGAGGGCGTGGTCATCCACCCTGGGAGGGGAGAGCCACCTTGCGGCTGCTCAATCTCGCTCCCCCCCCCCATGTCATCTCCCCGATGACCTGAGGTTGTTCCCGAACATGGGTCGCTGGTGTAGCACGAGTAAGGGCATCCAGCGCCTCAGCGCCACTGGGCCATTAACTGTTTGCTTGTTAATGGTGGCAGTTGTGAAAGTACTTACTGCAGCAACCCAATGTTAGTTACACTAGTTGGATCATTTTCACAAAGCAGATAAATTCGATGCATGCATTATAGATACTGTTTCTGTTAGCGGTTAAGAAGATGGAGTCCCACACATTGTCCCATTTCTCCTATGCAATTAATACAGAGAACTATAATCCCATTTCAAATAGGAAACTTTACTTCTCCCGACTAGTTCAACACATTGAACACAACTGTTCTCATCAGAATTGGTAATTCTAATAATCGCTTAATCTGTTGCAACTTAGTCTAGTTTTATCCCCCTACGTAGTAGCACCATCTGGGGTACATTCCCAATCCTGTCCTTGCATGCTGCAGTCATCACCTGTATACGAGTTATCCTAGATATAAAAGCTTGTATTTAAATGTGTTAAAACCCAATAAAATATGTTATTTAAAAAAAAAAAAAATCATGTGGTATAAGGTTTAAGCAACCCCTTCCTCACTCGGCAGCCTCTCTACCTTCTTTCCCTAATTAAGTAAAGCATACAAAGCGCCCCACCCCTACCACTCCCCTCCTTAAACTCACAAGTGCAAACAGAAAAACATGACTGGTTAGAAAACAGTAAAAACAAAAACTAAAACAAAACACAATGAAAAGTGCACCCCCCTCAATTAATTCGGGGGTGGGTGGGAACAGACTGCATCAAAGCTGTCTTAGGATCCCTCCATGATATTTACGGGTCACACCACAACCGCCCTAGGACACCCACCTACAATGAGTGTCTGTCGTCTAGATCGTATAAACAGATATCAAATCTATTACGCGCGCCCCCCCCCCACACCACAGAGTCTTAACAGGTCTCAGTCACATTAACAGACTATACCACAACTGCCCTAGGACACCACCTCAAATGAGTCTCTGTCGTATAAACAGACTGCATCAAAGCTGCCCTAGGACCCCCCCCCGATGAGAATGGGGGTGTGATCAATATTATCAACAGACTATATCAAAGATGGCTTGAGACCATATCCAATGAGTTCCGATAGTCTCCATCACATAAAGAGATAACACAACTGTCCTAGGACCCCACCAACCATAATGAGTTCTGGTAGTGTCCTTCATATAAACATACAAGAACACAGCTGCTCATTAACCCCCCATCCCCCTTGAGTCTGGGGGTCTCCATTGTATAAACAGACTACACCACGGCTGACCAATGCCCCCAAAAAAAACACACACAGTGAGTCCTGGAGGTCTCTTGCCATTTAAACGGACTGCGCCACAGGTGTCCTAGGACACCTCCACTGCGTCTCAAGGGGGTCTCTAACTTAAAACAGGCTACACCAGGGCTGTCCTATAAACAGAATCAGAGGACACTGAAAACTTTTTATTGGGTCCATTTCTAGTTGCTCAGAGCAGCATCTCTGTTTTGTGTAAAAGCAGCTGCTTGGTTCTGTACAAGACTAAAAAACACAAAATACCCTGCATCTCCTTGTGCCCAAACATAAATGCCAGTGCGCTCCCAGCTACTGCATTCCTGGAACTAGTACCAGTAGCTACGTTGTGTGTGGATGAGTTTTGGGGCTGTCACAGGCCATGCTATTTCATTTCAAGGAAGCAAGCAATAAAGAGAACCCGCATAAAAATAAAAACAGAAGAAAAAGCAGGCTGTTCAGCTACGTAGATATGTGCAAAAAAAAAAAAAAACTAGTCCTACAATGAGCTAAGCAGACATACCTGTGTCCCCAAAACGGATATTTTCATTAACCACTGTGCCAGGCCAGAGAAATGAAACCACACCAAAAAAAAAAAAAAAAACGACTTCTTGTAAGAAAGGTGCCCTGGTCTCAAAACTGAACCGCTCATGGGATGGTATGCATAACATGGTACATATGAAAAGGCAAAATACATTAAGTTCGTTTTTGGTGGTGGTGGTGGTGGTGGGGCAAGAAGCAGGCCTCCCAAAGGATCTGTGAAAAGATTATGCAAACACCATAAAAACAGCAGCAAACTACCACCAAGACCCACTACCTGCCGGTTCACCCATGCCACAGCGACATACATTTTGCTGATGCCGACTGTAGTGCAGGCAAAATGCCGCCTTCCAGCGCCAGGTATTTTGACTCCCAGGAGTTACAGCGCCAAAGTGCCTTCCTAGGAAACAGTCGGCTTTTGCAGGCGGAGGAGGTAGAAACTGTGGGGGTGCAAAGAGCGACATGAGGGGCGATCTAAAATCAAGATCACCCCTTTCACTGTTGCCCATGTTCTGGCGCCGTTGATTGCCATGGCCAAAATCAGTCGGCAACCAGACGGGATACGCTGCCTGCCAGATCATCCACAGCATGACTCGCTGGCTTCCATTTTAGGGATTCTCTGGACCTTCCACTACCAGTTTTCCGGCCTCTGTGAAGAAAGGTTATTCTCCCGGCACGTCTTTTGCAGTAAACTGCAGTCTCCACAGGCAATATATCAACCCCACCCTGACAGTTCTCTAGTTTAACGCCAGTCTACCCCTTCCCTCATCTCTTCAATGGTCAGAAAGTAGCATGCAGTTCTCTCCCTGTATTTTCAAATGGGAGTCAAGTTCAAGTAATTCGGCTAGCAGCAACATCTGACTACCAGATGTAGTGTCTGGGAACCAAGCTCCATGTAGGATCATCGGTACCACCATTAACTTAGCCTGGGACTGGTCATTCCAGAGGCCACTCACTGCTAATACAGTGCTGTAGGCGAGGCCAGAGGCCACAAGGATTCTGTGGCAGTTTGCTACGCCCCTAAAAGCAGGCCAGAGTCTTGTTTTATACTGGATGAAGTTGTACTCACAAAGTCTGCTAAACCTGTATACTCAAAATTCCATAATAAAGAGAGCTTCCCAGTATTTTCTGTCCTCAACCGATGGATACTCAAAGCCTCCAAGGTAAGACTCACCATAAGTAACAGACCTACTGGGGCCTCTTAGTAGTTGATGTCATTTGAACTTTCTTCCCGAACTCCAAACCACATATTTCCTCATTACCTCCCCCAACCCCCGAGGTATTTGGCTGTACTGATATTCTGTTTTGGAGGATGAATGAATGTTTTTCAAAGCTGGCACCGGCACCATCTCCCTATGACCAGGGCCCCGATTTTTCTGCGGCACATCGGAGCAAAGTTCTGCGGCAGGGTTCTCAGTTGCCGCAGAACTTCTGCGGCACTCAACACCAATTTCATGCAATTTAATTCTTTTTTACCCTTAATTTTTTTCCTTTATTTTTTTTGCCATATCTGACACAATGCACGCTCGTAACACAGTCATTTTTTGGAATTTTTTCACCAAATTTTCAACATAGCCATTTCAAGACCTCTGCTCATGAACAGTATCACTGTGATTTTATTAATCTGTCCGGAACATTGATTTCAAGATACAGACTCGCCATTCTACTGCTACAAGGGTGGAAACACATTTGGGTGAGATGTGAAATGACAGCTGTACTACTCATAAGACAGTGTGGTGAAATGGCAATGTTGAAACTCTGGAGTGAAAAATATTGAAATTCATAACTTACGAGCCCGCGAGGAACTGCGCACCTGCGCGTTAAAGTCATTTTGAATTTTGGCACAAATTTTCAACATGGGGTTTGGCCCCTTCTCATGAATGATGTCACTGTCATGGCGGTATTCGTCCAAGGGTGATTTCGCAGTCACTGCGCAGTCACTCGCCGAATCACCCTTCGAGTCCGAATAACGAATGACAGTGACATCATTCATGAGAAGGGGTCCCAAAACCCCATGTTGAAAATTTGGTGCAAAATTCCCAAAATGCCTGAGATATGCAAGTTGAACCCCTCCTATCTAGCCCATTATACAGCTTACCGCATTTCCTCAGTTCGGTTGCCTTTGAAGAGTGCAGATGTGTTCCCGGTCCACAAGATCATCGCGCCAGAGTCCGGAGGTAAGTATGGGGTGGGGGGTGGGGAGGCTGGGTGCGCAGGGTGGGTGCGGATGTGGGAGGGGCTCGGAGACGGCTGGGCCTGGGACAGTTTTTGTTTTACAGGGAAAAAAAAAAAAGACGTCGCGGGACCACTGCCACGCTGGGGTGGGCTCCCAGCATGGCACACATCGACTTGGGGCGTTCAGCCGACGGGGATTGGGCACCCCTGGCCGACAAAAATAATTGGCAGTTTGCCACGCTGGGGTGGGCTCTCAGCGTGGCACAACGACTTTGGGATGCTCAGCCGACGGGGATTGGGCATTCCATCGGCAAAAAAAAATATGGGCATTGCCTGCCACGCCAGTGGGCCTCAGCGGGTGGTTATAAGCATTTGGAGGGGGGATATAGCCGACGGGGATTGGGCACCCGACCGGCAAATGAAGCGGACGTTTGTTCTGTGGGCGTCGATTCCACGGGTGATGGCAAATTCCGCGGATATTTCGCTGGTTTACGCATCCGCGAATCATGGGAAAACCTCGGGCTTGTTTCATGACTGACTCAGAAACGCATTGAAGATGCCTACAATGGTACAGGAACTGCACCAGGAGCAATATGAATCCAGACTACAGCAACTGCAAATGTACTCCCTCGAGCAAAGAAGAAACCTTCAAATACATAAAGGACACATATAAGGTACAAGCAGAAAACCTCTCTCACAAAAATGAGACCATGCGAACGAGGGGGCACAATCTGAGACGAACAGGGGTTAAGTTTTAAAACCAACATTCGTAAGTTCTACGTCACAGAGAGGGTGGTGGACCCTTGGAATAGCTTACCACCAGAGGTTGTGGAGGCCAAAACAGTCACTGCTTTTAAGCTAGCATGGGAAAAGTACTGCGTTAATCTCGGAAGAAGAACAGAACAGGTGGGTAGGCAATCTGCGCAGACTAGATGGATCATACGGTTCCCTTCTGCAGACATGTTCTTATGCTGCTGCCCAAAATCTTATTCAGAGATGATCAGATAGCTGCTGGCTTGTCTCGGTTCACTTTCACTAAAGCGAGCATGGAGAGAACACATCTGGCTCTGTATAGAGCGCATCCCATCTGAGGAAGGCTGAACCCCCTCTGATCTTGCTTCCCCATCTGGTCCTTTAGGACACCTTCATCTACCCTACCCTACCTGACCTCCTGACAGACAAGCACAGTAACTTTCAACCCCCCTCCCCCCCGTGGTTGCAAGTGCTAGTCTCAACATCTGCCCTCCCACCTGTGAGGGTGCCGATTTCAAGTGCAGCACTCCTCTTAAACATATTCTACCGATCAACATTTATAGCGCAAGTACTTCACCTGCCGCTGAAAATAATATACGAACAATTCTAAAGCACTAAAAACATACCCTGGCTTCTATGTAGAGTGCATAACGTTTCTGGACATTTGCTGCTAGAACAACCTGCTCATTTTACTCTCAAATCCTGAAGACAAGTTGGGGGGGCATTTTCTGCACCTCTTTGGAGTCTGTGCCCCAGTGATGCTTGGAAATTTGTGACCCTCTCGGGTCATAAACTTGAAACCTCCTGGACCTCTCCACAGCGATGCACTATAATGCTGCAAACACAGCACAGGAAATTTACAAGTTATGCTACAAGCATTGGAGACACAACAGGGTAAACGCTGAGGTTTATACAGCTTATATAAATAAATAAGATATGTAAACAGCAAAGAAATTAAATTACGTTGTTTAAATAAATATGTCTGGATTTCTGGTCGGTTCTGCTGCTGCGGGGAATATGGCAGAGAAGAGATGGCCAGCAGCCAAGATCGGCATCTGGAGCTGAAAGGCACTTGGGACAAGTCACTAACCCTACGTAGAAGAAGGTTCACAAACAGTCTGGTATGAAAAAGGTGAGACGTGCCAAAGAGACGGTGCCACCTGAGACATCAGCAACCCTACCAGTGTTCTGATTCTCCCTGTTACAGGCAGCGGCACTCTCTACTGTTCAGCCCTACACTTCTTTAAACTACCACAGCTGGCACAGTAAGAAAAGGAACAGAAACATTAGCCTTACTTTGGCTGCCAAGTGGTGGCCAACTGGTTACAGGTTATGGTTGCCGAGGGTGGTTACTCACCCATGCGGCTGTCTCAGCAGTTAAGAAAAGGGACAGAGAGAGACTGCCCAAGTGGCTTGGAGAGCTGTGGCACTGGGCACCTCATCTGCCATGGACCCGGGTTCAGAAATGGACACGAGTTGCGCGGGAGTCGGCCCGGGGGAGGGAGGACTGAGTCCAAAGGACAGCTCTCCTCCCTTGGGGTGGGGGGCCGAGATGTCTCACTCAGTGGCTGCCACCTTATAGCTTGTAGGTGGCAACACAGTGCAACGTCAGGGAAGGTGTCCCACTCATTGGACACTGGGGGCCGCCTTCATGGAGGTGGATTGCGGACAAAGTGCAATTGCACTTGATGCACGCCCACAGAGGAAATCAAGGAGGGAAACCCCCAACCCTGCCAGGATAGCAAACTGGGGCCTCACCGGCCCCACACAGCGAACAGGCTCTCCCTACTGTTCTCTGGTAGGGGACACCATCCAATAGCAGCAGGTGTGCCCCAGGGAAGCTGGGGGATCAGTCCTCAATGGGGCTAGGCCGGCAGTCAAGAGATAAAATACCAGCAAGGTGGTTCTTGTGTCCTCGGGCACCTCCTGCCTTGGGGAGGGAGGGTACCTCTTTCCGCTGTACGACTGCCCCTTGTGGCCCAGAGGGAGGGTGTGTCACGAGGAAAGAAGTGGCCCCTCTCATGGCTGCATGTACCTCACTGTCTGTTGAGTGATGTGGAGATATCACAGTGGGGCCGGCAGTTAGGACTATACTCGGGCGAGGGATACCCCAGCAGCTCCAAGCAGTAAAGCTATATGCCCCCATGCTGCAGTAGGCCCTACCAACTCCTGTGCCTCAACAGCACCTCCTCCCAGATCTCAACTGTTGAGTGAAGTATCCTCCTCCCAGCAAGGATGTTGAGCAGAGACTGGAGGTAAGTTGGACAATCGGAGAAGTTCTATGGCAGGCAGAAAGGCTTGGATAGGTGGGGAGGACCGGGCAGCTGACGAGGAGAAATGACAGCAAAAACTGAAGTAAAAAAAAATAAAGGGGACAGAAACAGTAGCCTTATTTAGACTGATTTAGGCTGCCCAGTGACCATCTGGTTTCAGATTCTGGTTTGTCAGGGTGGGGTGTTGGATTTCCGCAATGCTGCTAATAAGTTTAAAGCAGCAAGGTCAAGTGAAAGTAAAATACCGAACCCCAAACCCAGCTCACCGGACGCCTGGAGCCGACCCCAGCCCCAGTTAGTCAACGGTCCATGCTGACGATACTGGTATTACTTTTCAGGTTTGCTGTGTCAAAATAGGTGGACAGGAATTTTTTGGGGAGAGTGGCTGTCCCATTAAATTAAATTCTCATGGCACCTTATACCTGTCACCACTTCCCACCCCACTGCCAGGGGCACGACCATGTGACTAATGCCAACTCCTCCTGTCTCACTTCAAGGAAAAAAAACAACAAAAAACATCAAAATATGAGTCACACTCCACCAAAGTTGGATAAATAAAGCCTCTTGCGTGGTTGTTTATTGCTCATCTTGCCACAATATCTGATCCTGATCCACGGAGTCAGTTTGTTTTGCTCGTGAAAAGGGACAGAACAGAAAGGGGGCATGCTGGAAGATTTCACATCAAGACAAGCTGAAACTGAACGTGGAGTTACCATTCACAAACAATAAGTGTGGCTAGTCTTGTCACAGAAAATATTAGGATCAAATCTGTGGCAAGGTAAAGAATTAACAAGCACCCAAGAGGCTTCATTTTTTCAGCTGCATACACTCCTCCAGCTTGCTGAGCGGCCCCCTTCTGACTCCACCTCACCCCACCCCAGCCTCATCACCCGTCATCCCTGGGTTCTTACCCCAGCCTCCTTTGTGACTTCATGGCTTACTCCCCTCAACGGGGCCCCCAAGGAGTATCACGTCCCTGACGGGTGAAGTAACCGGTCCAGGAGGTGGATGCCCGGTCGGCAGTGCACAGCCTGTGAGGCGCCGGTTGTCATCCTGCTGCTTTGGCAATTTTTCTACCATTTTCTCCCTCGATGCTGCTGGCGTGCAGTGACACAACGTGTGCATACGCAGCTCTGCGAAAGCAGCTCTCTGTGTCCATGACATACACCTGACCCTGTGGCAGCATTTGCTGGGCAGCAGTCAAGACATCAGAGGATGGAATACCCACTCCCTGAAGCAGGAGAGCTGTCCTGTGGGATGTACACTGCTTCTCTCCCGCCCTCCCAAAGCCAGCACCCCGCAACATGAGTCTGTTTCTGACCACAGCTGCCAAAGTATGGACGGAAGCAATACCACTGTGCTACCTGACTGGCTCCCAAGAGGCATCATTAGTCAAACTTTGGTGGAGTCCATCTCATTTTTAGATTCCTTTTATACCACACCATCATGAGAAGGATGCAGCAGGGGCCTAGAAATATGCTTGTTCCATATCGAGAGAACAACAAGATTTTCCTGGGGCACACCCTTTTCTTTTTGTGCCACTTCATGGAAATAAACCAGAATGCCACAATCTGAGCATCACTAATGCCGTTAACGAGAGCACAGGTTTAAATCTGGATGTTGTGGTGGAGGGGGAAACATGACAACAGCAAAAGGCTGGTAAGGAGAAATACACAAGATAAAAAAACTCTGAAGTACAACACAGAAGGTTTATACCAGGAACTTAATCTTATGAGTTAAAATTCTAAGAGTTTTGTGGAAATGGTTCTGCCATTCCTCCAATCCATCTGTTTGGAGACTGGGAGGCAATCTTCCAGATAGAATAGGGTGATTTTTTTTTTTTCCTTTTGTTTTTAACACCCAACCCAACTTATTCAGGTTTGCATTGAACACATCTGTAATACTCAAAGGCACTGCCTAGGGGGCAGTGTGTTACAAAAAATGAATAGGACAGAGATAGTAAGAAATGAGAACGGCAAAAAAACAGCTGAATACCTTGCTGCTGTTCTGTCCAAGCCGGATGTGAGTCTCAGGGTAACAGTGTGACAAAACAATCCCTCTCCCCCCGCCCAAATCTTCTGCCAATGCCAGCAATTCAAAACACACGTGAAAGGAGACCTACCTGCTCACCTGATTAAGCTACTGAATAGAGTGAGGCTTCATCAGTGAGGCTGCCTGTGCAGTTTGACTAACAGAGCCCTTGTAAAAAACAGCAGCATGAGATCCAGCAGGCAGGCAATTCATGCTGGGCCCCGGCCCAAGATCGTGATGGATGATGAACCCAGAGTCCCTTCTGACCTCATATTACTACGTTTTGGCCAACTCATTTCTGTTGTAAATAAAAACGACTGCAGTTTTCTTTTCTGTCTGTTGCAGTTTGTAAGTCTGACAGGTTGGCTTTTTCTGCATACTTGTTTAACCAATTTGCTATGAAACTTATAGCATGGGAGACCCCCTGAACCATGTGCAAAACATGCTCTGCTCAGCACATTGGAAATCACACGTACAGCAGCTGATTCACGCTCTGATTTGCCCACATTTCTGCTAACGTGATGGAGCCATAAAGGTCATGTTTGTCAGAGAGGACCGATTTCAACAGGTGAGTAAAAAAAAAAAAAAAGGCAGAACCCTCTGATTTCTCCAGACTTCCACCCCCCACGGCACTTTTGGCTAACAAACATTGCTATACTTTATATCCAGATGAGGAGATGTTACAGGGAATGCCAGGCTTTCTCACAGCCTTGTATGTTCTTGCTTTGGGGGGGTCATTCCCAATCATTCTTTGCTTGTGCTGTATACCTCAAACCTGAACTGTCCCCTGCTTACACCCCCCGAAACCACCACTTTACCTTCAACCTTGCTAACATCAGCTGGGTATGCCCCCCCAACACACTTCCCGCAGACTGCTGTTCAGTATCCGGCAGAATGCTGAAAATAGGTTTACAGGGAGTCGAAAGGCTACAGTTCCTCAGGACTCCAATACATTTCCTCTTTGACAGGTCTTCATTGCTACAGTTTACCCTCCCCATGTCATCATGGATTGGGAATACTTTCCTAGTCCAAACTTAACGCTCAGTGCTCCACTGTTTGCAAAACCGTCCTTCTCTCGCATCCCTTGAAACAGAACTGTGTGTGCACACAACTGGAGAACAAGTGGGGGAGGGGCCCGTGGAAGGGCTCGGTTGCAGCAATGTCCTGGCAGATGGTGGCAGAATCTGGGGGTCTATCAGAGGTTGACATCAGTCACATCTGTGGGGGTGCTGGTGGGGTTGACCTCCTCTACAGTTTTTGAGGAAACTGCATGCTCTGTTGAGGACTGTGTCCCTTGTTTTAAATTTTCTTTCAAAGCAGCTTCAATTTGTTCCTGGCAGGCCTTTAAACAGTCCTAGGAAGAAAGAAAGAAAGAACCAATCAGTGCTTTTCATTTTATCCCCATCACCACCCCAACCCCCCCCCTTAGCTGTCTACAGCTTTAGTTGCTCCAACTATATCTCCAGCTTCAGTTTTATCCCAGTCTCCCTTTCATATTTACCATGTTTTTTCTTGAGTACCTCTACCCCCAACTTCCCATACTTTAGTTCCCACCACTCCAGTTATGGTGTCACACCCCAGTTGCTGATAGGGTCCAGGGGTGGGGAGGGGCGCTGCCTATTAGCACATTAATTTGAACCCAATCAGGAGTGACCACCCTTTTCCCTCCATCTGCAACTGGGGACTGCCATCACTACATCCGTCCAGCTGGGTTGGGGGTCTGGATGGGGGCATGAGTATGTGCAGGGGAAAGAAGGAAGGACAGGGGCCCAAGGGACAGGTCCTACGGGATAAAAACAAAATCTTAGGGGAGTTGCAAGCCGGTCAAGTAGCTAATTTCAACAAGCTGAAAAGGAAGGAATAGGCACACACTCACCCAGTAAATTTAAATTCAGTTTATTTTCAAGTAATTTCAAGTCACCATTTAACGCCCATCTGTTGCTACCACCACTTTATCAAGGGGGTAGCCCTCTTAAACCAACTGATTACCCCCCCCCCCGGTCAGATTAATCCATGTTTCTGTGAGAACCCACATCTTGGTGGAGGTGGGACTGCATTTAATACCGGGTGTAAGGTACTCAAAGAAGTGCATATGAATCTGACCAGGGGTGGAAGTTGGGGGTAAATGTAAAAACAGAACAAACAAAAACAAGTTAAATTACATATAGTAATAGCCAGGATTAACCCAGAGGGATGATACTGAGTTTTTTTTAAACAAATTGATTTAAAAGGACCACCCCTCCGGCTGGCTCCGTGGCACTGACTGGAGGGGTTCGCTCAGCCTGCTGGCAACCCGGGTTTGCGCCCCGATCCCGGGTGCCAGGAGCAGAGGCTGGAAGGGAGGGAGAGTATAAGCGTCCACTGGATGCTTCCCTCCATGGGGTGTGTATGTGTGTGTTCTGCCTCGGCACCTCTGGGTGGATTGGGTGCGTGCTTGTGGGGACGTACAGCCTTGACGCGTCCCCTGCACCACCATGGTTGAGGATGCCACCACTATTGGTTCAGAATGTGGTGGGGAGAAGCGGAGAAAACAGGAAAATGGCACATCGGCCAGTCAGATGATGGCTGCCTGGACCCTCGCCGCCATGGAGCCCCCGGACCACCAATACTGTCTCGGCAGCAACCAGGGCCAACTGAGCAGACCAGTAAGGTTAATTCTCTCCCTAGGGAGAGGACCGCCTGATGCAAGGGATACATTGGGTTACCCTGGGGGGGGTGGCTGTGATGTGGGACGGTGGGTGGATGGAGGTTGCCCGGGTCATGATCAGCCCTTGGTGGCCTGAAGGAGTGACCTGCTGGTGTGCGGGGGAGAAGCATAAACAAATAAAAAATAAATAAATAAATAAATAAATAAAGAACCACTACCTCAATAAAGTGGCTGAAGTGACCATGAAACGTTGGGTGTAAATTTTGGCCGGGAAGTACTTAGAAAATAAACTGAATGTAAATTTGCTGGGTGAGAGAATGGCAGGTGGCTCTTGCCCCCTCTGCCGTACACTTACTCCCCAGCTGCCCCCAGTATGGGATTCTGGGGGCTCAAATGAGAACTGCAGTTTCTAAGGCGGCTGTGTGATTTACTGCTGGGCCCACCCAGTTGGCCAGGAAGGTCCCACTTTTTACCAATCGGGCTTCTCCCCCAACCCCCACTGGTTTCACAAAGCAGATAATCACCACAGTAGTCTTCACTGGTCTTTGATCCCCCCCCCCCCAAGGCTGTGGTAACACTTCCTGTGGCTCATGACCTGCTCCCCACATGCAAGGGGCCCAGTGCTGTACAAGTGCATGAGGAAAGGCCTGGAGGTCAAGATTGCAACTCAAATCTAATCCAACAGCTGCAAGACAGACACATTACAGGGTTTCATTCTCTTTTTTCTTTCTTCGAGACATAAGCAAGTAGACAGCACCTCACACATCAGATATTCTTACCAGGAATTTATAAACTTCTTAGAACTCTTGACAGGAAGTGGTGGATGGAAATAGTAACCGAGCCTCTCTCCTGCCCCCCCCAGCCCCGAGTCATTTCCAGTAAGTGTAACCTCTAACCCTGACACCCATGGAAACACACACACACCACTAGCAGAGTTGTCACCACAGGGCTCGGCAGTGTGAGCTGTGTCTCCAACGTGCGGTGTCTTGAGGGCTTGCAAACTGCATTGGTCCGGGGGCTTGGGGAGTAGAAGCCGTTTGCCTGGCCAACGTACAGTACTGCCAGAATACTAGTCAGCTGTCTATCTGACCTCTGGGGCGCTGCCGGGCATGTGGTAGCTGCTCTAGGACCTACCCCCCCCCCTTCTTCTCCACATACTGAATCAGATAATCAAACCAACATCGAAACAGACTAGCACATATTTTTCAGCCACTCACCAAGAACTTGGGCACCCGCTAGTTTGCGTCTGGGCATGACAGAGCCATATCGGAAGCCCTAAATTGCAGATACCTCCCCCGTTGCAACTCAAACATTATGGGCCATATGCAAATGAGTTAAAAGTTAACGCCTGTGCAGCTGGACATCTTGAATGTTGTAGGACTACTGGCTACCTATGGCCCAACACTCAACTGATCACTGCAGTCCAGAAACCACAGTGGTCAACTGGGGTTGGGCCATCAGGTCACGCCCCCTGCATCATGTTATGCCCTATCTGATGCAATCCCCTGTCCTGCATTACCCCCCAATATACATAACCGCCTAATCATCATGCCCTCCCCCTGTTAAACATACTCCCCCATGCTCCATCAGCTAACATCCTCTCTTTCCCCAGTACACATATCTTCCCTCCCCAGTTCACACATTGCTGACCCCCAAACTCACTGTCGCGACACTCCATCTCTGGTGTCTAGTGGGGAGCGTAAAGGGTACAAGAGATACTTTTTTGAGCATCTTATGGCCCGTCTGTTGAAAATGTGCTCACAAGGGTGGCAGGCAGTTCACCTATCTGAGTGTACCACCGCACACCACTTCCGATACAATCCCAAACTCAGCATTACCCCACAATATACATACCCTCCTGATCAAACACCCCTCTCTCAACAACCAATGGGCCAACACCCACCCTGCTGCTAATGCACACCCCGCCCTTCCACAATCTACTCCGTGCTTGCCCCCTAACCCACTCACTGCTTCTTTGGAGCTCCCATATCCTTGGTACAGAGTGGCGAGCGTAAAGGGCATGACAGTGAGAGAGAGAGAGAGAGAGAGATCGAGATCCTCTTTGTACATTTTATCGGCCGGGTGCTCACAATGTGCTCATAAAAGAGTGGTGAGCAATTTTAATATCTGCATGCGAGCCCTCCCGTGATACTGTAATGGCTGCACACTCGTAATTGTCACTGCAAGGGCATTCCCACAGAGTTGGTGGTGGGGAAGGGGCATGATGGGCTGATGGCTTTTTTCTGTTTCTTCAACCGTATGTTCATATGCATGGGCACTGCGGCCATTACAGAGCGATCGCTAACGTCACCCATTATGGTACTGGCGTTCGTTAAGGGTTTGAGGTACAAAGCCTTGTTTAGTAAGCATGAACCATTCAAATATGAGACCGTGTCTTCCCTACTTGCATAGCAGCAGCACTTGCAATACAAGGGCCTGGGACTATCAGATGGGCCCACCTGGAAGAAGTAATGGGGGACTTAGGAGTTGATACACCGCTTTAATTTGGTAAGCTCATATTTGTGCTTTGTATAAACTTGCAAAGATTAGAAGAAATCCCATTTAATGAGAATACTGTTGTTACATAACAGGATGTTCAGTGTTTGTACGGTTGGGTGGGGCCCACTTAAAGGAAGTCACAGTTTTAACTTTTCACATATCCAGGTGGGCTAGTCTTATACTTGTCTAGTTCTGTCACTGGGAATCCCCGCAAGGAACTAACCTAATTCTATTCATGGTTTTCACTTTACCCTTTATGCTCCTGTCTCCAGGCTGGCCTCTTCAGTTCTGCTGTTAAAGCAGCAGTGTAGTGAAAAATGTTTTTCTAAAAACTAGTCTTTAGCTACAACTAATGAAAATATTAGTATACCTGTCAAAATCTACTTTTCTAGGTACCTCCTATGCTGCACGCCATGAGTGATTTTTTTTTTTCCTCGATCTAACTCTTGCCATGTCTACAGTGCTACTACTAAGCCAAATGTGGGAGCCATCTTTTTTCCTAGAAACACAGAACTTGGCAGCAGATAAGGACTGCTTGGTCCATCCAGTCTGCCCATTTTTCCCTGCCTGCACTATTAGCACAGACTGTGACCAATCTACAGCTCTTTCT
This sequence comes from Neoceratodus forsteri, assembly GCA_016271365.2. Classification (NCBI taxonomy): domain Eukaryota; kingdom Metazoa; phylum Chordata; order Ceratodontiformes; family Ceratodontidae; genus Neoceratodus; species Neoceratodus forsteri. The sequence continues at coordinate 127,524,467 of JADMNL010000029.1, forward strand.
CCCTCCCCCTTTCCTTTCCACTACGGTTCCCGTGTGCTTATGAAAACATTCGTAAAATATTCACATTTTGGTGGAACTAGAAAAATGTTACCACCAAATAAAACTGAAGATGTCTCGATCTTTATTTGAGGAGGCAGTATAGTGTAGTGGTTAAGGGTACTTAGCTGCAAATCTGGAGACCTGGGTTTGAATCCCATCAGCCCCCATTTGCATACTGTGTGACCCTGAGCAAGTCACTTAACTTCCTTGTGCTCCCAGATCGCACCTGGAAACAAGATCTGGCTTAGTGTGCCTTTCCTGGTTAAACAAATTTTTTTTTTTTGTTTAACCAGGAGTAGCACACTAAGCTGAAAGCTTTTTTACAGGAGCGACCTGGGAGCTCAGGGAAGTTAAGTGACTTGCTCAGAGTCGCACAGTATGCAAGTGGGAGCTGTGGGATTCAAACCCAGGTCTGGTCTGCTGGATGTCACCAGATTTGCAGCTCAGAGCCTTAAGCCACTGCGCTATACTGCCTCCCTAAATTTCCCCTTTCCCTTTGTTTATTTAGACTTTATTTATGCAAGTTTGAACCCTTATATGCAACTATGTAGTTGACAAGTTCATAGCTATCAGAACAGTAGTGAAACTACAAGCTGTAGTCGGTCAGATATACTGACATAATCAACAGTACACGAGTACAGCATCTCTCGGCTCATGTCTCAAATTCCCTGGCCAACAAAACAGGACGTAACCCAGAAAGGCGAGTCCGTAAGAAATCACGCTCTCACCTATAAATGAAACAGTCCAAATCATTATACCAAACCTCTACACACCTTGTAGGACTACTAGTTAGTGTGTGTGTGGAGAACCACAATGAATAATGCAATAGATTATTCAGATAGCCTGGGCTCAGTACTCATATGCATCTGTCCTGCGATACCATACAGGAGACAGAAATATAGGTTACTCATCTAACTGTAGATCTAGGAGTGATATACAGTTCACACTTGTACACTGGCAGTCTTCCTGGAGGCAGCCGAGTCATCGGAATGTCTTCAAGCTAAGCTCCTGCCACCACCTGGGCGGTATATCCTCGGGCTCCACCTCATGATGTTAGATCTTTGCACTCTGGAAGCAGGAGTCCAGATGCCACACTGCCAGGGGAGGTTGGGTGCTGATGTGAACTGTATACCAACCACTCCTAGAACTACAGTTACAGGCAAGTACCCTATATTTCTAAGGGTGTGGATACAAGTTCATTGTCCACACACTGGCAGGCTCTTGAGAGTCCTCTGGGAAGATTGGGCAAGGCACACACCTCTATTTGGTAAACGGAGGGGCCAAAAGCAACATCCAGATTACTCATGACATCAGTGCTGCAATGGGAGATGAAGGTGTGCCTTTTTGTCCAGGTTGCAGCCCTGCACATCTCCTCAATGGGAATGTCCCTGGATGCACCCAATGAGGCAGCGGTATGTCTGGTGAAATGAGCCTCAAGTCCCTTGGGTGACTGTCTACCAACCAACTTGTAGCAGAGGTTGATGCAGGATGTTATCCACCCAGCAATCGTCCACTTTGCTTCTGGCCTGCCAGGTGTGGCTTCACAGCACATTATAAACAGCTAGCAAGCCGCACCCCAAACTTCAGGTGTGTGCTCCCTGTAACAAGAGGGTACCCTCTGCAGGTCCAGTGTGTGTAGCCCGCAACGGACCTCCAAAGTTGAATCTGTGAAGTACACTGGGAGGTTAATCACCTGGTTACGGTGAAACTCCGACACGACCTTTGGGAGAAATTTCATCTGGGGGCCAAGGAACACCTTGTCCTCATGGAAGACAAGACAAGACAGGGAGACTCCACCCAGAGTGCCTAGAGCTCACTGATCCTTCTGGCTGATATTATGGTCACCAAGAAGGTGGTCTTCCATGACAAATGTGACTTCTTTCATTTGTGCATAAGCTCAAACAGCTTGCCCATGAGCACTGCCAACACCAGCAGTAGGTCCCACGGAGGTGACTGTTTGCACACTACAGGGGACAGGTGATCCATGCCTTTGAAAAAGCACCCGAGCACCTCGTCCTGGATCATAACCTTGTGAACCAAGGGGAAGGCATACAGAAGATCTGGGGTCCAGGGCCTGGAGAAGGCATCTTTCTGCAGTGTCCCAGACTCGGAAGGGGGGGCAGAACAGCCTCAGTTTTCTGTTCTCCCACGAAGCAAACTGATCCATCAGACGGGTGCCCCACTGGGAGAATAGGTGGTTTACTACCCCCTGTTTCAGGGACCACTCTTGAGACATCTCTCTCACTGACCTGGCTGACAGCATCTGCCATGTGGTTGTTGTGTCCTGTGACATGAATTGCCAGGAGATCTGCTTCTAGGCTGTGCACAAGAGTCCAAGTGCAGATAGCCTCCTGACATAAAAGAAAGAAGTGCATTCTGCCCTTCAGGCAGAACATGGTGGTTGCGGATGTCCAGACCCCAAATCAATGAAGCAAATTTGATCAGAGGCAGTGGTTTGCGCACTGGAGGTGACAGATGATACTGGCTTTTGAAAAAGCGCCCAATCACCTTCTCGTAAGCCGTCGGCATACCCGCCTGAATGCGGTATGCAGAGATGGCAGCCAGGTGAACCTTAAGGGTCACTGCTTGCAGTCCCGACAGACAGGGACCAGAGGCAGTAGAGGATGCTCACTATTGGACAGGTAAGGGGATCAAGCTTCCTACACTGGCACCAGATCGAGAACCTCTTCCACTTAAATACATAGCATTTACAAGTCAACTTCTTTTAAACTATGCTTCCATAACATGGATGACATCTTCCAAAAGAGCCAAAGCCTTGAGCTCTAGCCGCTCAGAAACCAGGCTGAGAGGTGCAGGGATTGAAAATCCAGGTACAGCACCTTTCCCTGTTATCTGGTCAGCAGGTTGGGGCGGAGAGGCAGCTTCCTTAGAGACATGCTGCTAAGGCTGAGGAGATCCAGGTATCAAAGCTGCCTGTGCCAGTCCAGACCTATGGGGATCACCTGCATTTTGTCCTTCTGGGCCTCAATCACAACCTTGTGAACCAAGGGGATGACGGAAAGAAGGCCCCTGTTCTATGGCCTGGAGAAGGCATCCCTCTGCAGTATCCTGGACTGAGGGGCGCAGGCACAGAGTCTCAATTTTCTGTTCTCCCATGAGGCAAACATCCACCATGGGGGTGCCCCACTGGGAGAAGAGGTGGTCTACCACCTAATTCAGGGACCATTCCTGCACCTTCTCTCAGCCTCATCTGAAAGCATCCACCAGTTGGTTGTTTTTTCCCCGTGACATGAATCTCCAGGAGTTCTGCTTCTAGGCTGCGCACAAAGGTTGGGGTGTGGACAGCCTCCTGACACAAGGGGAAACAAGTGTATCCCACCTTGCCTGTTCAGGCAGTCACATTGTCTGCCTGGATATGGATGTCCTGACTCAGAGTCAATGGACTGAATTCCATCAGAGCCAGACACACTGCATGGAGCTTCAGACTCCCGGGGCGATCTGAACCCATTGCACTGTGGTTCCCTTAGGTCAGTTCCCCACCCCACCAGAAACGTGTCTGGCATGAGCGTAGTGGACGGTTCTGAATGGACAAACAGGACTCCCTCCTCCAGGTTCAGTAGGGATAGCCACCACAGGATGGCCACTGGCCCAACTCCCACTGCAGGAGTCACATTCCCCAGCTTGTCCATCAGACATGCTGGTAGAAGCTGCAATCCACTCCAGCAGCCATAGGAAGTTTTGAGCAGGGAGTGAGCACCCACCCTGAAATGACTGGGTAAAGGGGGTAAGGTCCAAAGCTCGGTCTACTGGGAGGCGGGCCTAGGCCTGCTGGGAGTCTAGTTCTGCCCCGACGAACTTGATCAGCTGTGAGGGGACCAGCTGTGACTTGGCTAGGTTGACCATAAGGTTTAAGTCCTGACCGGTCTGGATGTCCAGATGTCTGGACCGCTCCACAGCCTCCTTGCATAGCCTGGCTAGCAGACAGTCATCCCAGTAAGGATATACTCTGACGTCTTGCGCTGCATGAAGGCTGCCACCATTGCCATGCATTTGGTGAAGACCCAGGGCGCATATGAGAGGCCAAAAGGCATGACTTGGAATTGGTACAGTATCCCCCTCCACATGGAACCACAGGTAACAGCGATGGGATGGACAGACTGGGATATGAAAGAACCTGTCCTGGAGGTCCACAAAGCAGAACCACATTGCCTACTCCAAGGATGGTGTGATCTGATTCAGAGTGATTATCTGGAAAAAACAAACAGTTACTCACTGTAACAATAGATCTTTATGAGAATCGCCTCCATTGGGCCACACCTTTGGTTCTGTAAGCCATCGGCATTAGGACTATGGTACTTGGAAACTTCTGCTAGCCGGGGGCCGCTCATGATGATGTACAACATCAGCACCTATATGATCGTAGTCGGCTCTACAGCTCCTCAGTTCACCACCGGAGATAAGCTTGGAGGACCACTTACTGTGAGAACCAGGAGACCAAACCAGTACCAGGCACACAGGGAGAGGCATGGGACTGGAAAATAGTGCTGTAGGTCAGTCACTGATGGACGCCCCCACACCAAGCAGTGAAAGAAGACAGCAGGCATGTGTCACAGTAAGGGGGAAGGAGGGCGGGTGTGCTGTGGCCCAATGAAGGAGAACATGTGTGACTTGCATAAGGGAATCCTAACACCAGGGAAAAATCTGAGGACCTGAAAGGAGGCTAAGGAGGTGCTATAGACAGGATTAGAAGGGCGGGTGGACTGGGTGGGCCAGATGGTCCTTATCTGCCGACACATTGTATGTTTCTATGTTACCAGGCTTACATGATTAAGTATTAGACTAGCCTGTGGAAATCTGCCCCGACTCCTATTTGGGGGAACCCCGACCCAGAGGGCAACTGTGGCTCCATGGAAGGGTGAAGCGTGGATCGGCATTGTGGGGTAACCTAGAAAAGGTGCCCTGGGATCCCTTGACTTGGGGATGAAATATGAGTAACAAAAACAAAAACAAAAATAAAAACATATGCGACATCATCCTTGTAGATCTTGTATCTGCAGGTACACAATAAATAAAGGTTCCTTCGATGGTGACATACAGGGACGTTAATAAGGTTAAAAATTAAAAAAAGACACAAGAAAACAACAGCATTGCTGCTCTGTAGGTCAGATGATCGGTTCGACAGCAAAAGGAACAACTGAGGAGCAATGGAGCCGCCCACGATTATATAGGGCCAATGTTGCACATCATCGTGTGCAGCCTGTGGCTCACAAATGTTTCTGAGTGGTCCTGATGCCAATGGCTTACAATTCCAAAGGTGTGGCTCAATGGAGGAGATATCCTCAATGAAGATCTTGCGCTTCTGTATGATCTTGTTCAGATAGTACAAGTCCAGTCTGGGGTGCCACCTCTGTCTGTTTCGGAACCAGGAACTACCTGGATGCAGATCTCTGACTGGTCAGGGCATCTGGGATACAGGTTATCTCCCCATGCTCTAGGAGCTGAGCAATGTCTGCTTGCAGTGCAGACGTGTCCTTTGGCACCCTGGACTCCCGAGGAACTCAGAGACGGTAGGGTGAGAGTGCCCTGAAATTCAGAGACAGACCCTTACCACCAGTTCTAGAACTCACCTGTCCAAGGTAATGGTGGACCACTGTGGCAAGAAGTTACGCAACTGAACCTCAACTGGGAGCTGGGGCAGGGACTGGAAAGGAGCGGGGGTTGGGGGATGATACTCTGCAATCCATCACTGAGCAGTCTTGGATGACGCTGCTGCCGCAGGGGACCTGTAGGCATCACCACCTCCTCTGCGCATACCATGGTTTTGGGCACCAGTGCTGAAATTGCCTCTGCTGGGGCCGATGCGGAGGCCATTGTGGCTAAAAGGACCTTAACATTAGAGCCTTTTTCTTGGGGTTCGGGGCCTCCAAATGCTTCTGGAATGAAGCCACAGGATCCAGGATGACACTGGACTTCTCAATAGAAGTGAGCCCCAGGGCCACAAAGGTTGGAGCCTAAGAAGGGGATATCAGCTAATTTATTATGCTTGGTGTCCGCCGTGAAAGCGGAACCTTAGCCAGGCCCTGCGACGCATGGTGATGGCTGTAGCCATGCCATGGACACAGGGGCTGCCTATGTTGAAAGCCATCTGAAGCTGGTGCTTAGTCAGCACCTGACCCTGGTCTCCGATACACTGGACTGGCTGCTGCTTTGTCAACTGGCAGTAGGGTGATGAGTTGCCCCACAATCCCAAAAAGGGAATGGCCAACATTATCCATTATAACTAAATAACTTGCCTGACGGAGACCTAGAAAAGCATCTGTGTACACCTTTTTAACTGTGTCATCAAGTTTTCTGGACTCCTTGCCAGAAGCTTTGTCCACATCCCCTTGGTCTTTCAACTTGCGGAAGGCAGAGTCCTACATCAGTCCCTCCGCAGAGGGGTGGTCAAACCCTGAAAGGGTGGCCTTGGGGATCGCATACTTGCAGACCATGCGGGTAGAAGGTACCAGGCAGGATGCTGCCAAAGTTCCACGGCCAGTCCCAAAAATGGCTTCAGCCAAGGGAAATGCAACTCCCAGGGATTCATTCCTATCCAGAAGGTCAGTAAACTGGGATTTAGCCTGTTTCTGAACCGGTTCTAACTGCGCTTTCATGGACTCCCGACATTAATCTATCCAGAGATCCTAATGATGTTGGCCCATGAGCTGTGGTAAGCTCTTCAACAGATTCCTAGTCGAAAAATTGGTCCTGGACGTGGCCATGGACAACTCAGTTTCTGCGTCAGAAGATTCTTTGCAGTCTGCCCTCGAGCGCTTTCCACCATGGACCATCCTGGTATCCTCATCCTGAGTGATCTCCATTGACAACTGACCTGGCAAGCTGGCAGCTAGGTGAGACTCTGTAGTCAGAGCCTCAAACAGTGGCTGTGGTGCAGGTGGATCCACTTGAGGTGGAAGTGATGCAGATGCTGGGGTCTGCCGAGTAGGATGGACCTGCATGGGAATGACCAGCAAAGGCCAAGGGGCAAATGGCTCAGGGGGCAGAGCCCTAGCCCTCCCTCCTGTGGGCCACTACTACAAGAGCTCATCATCCAAAGATGTGGAGGTTGAATTGCATCGACGGTGCCACCTCCAAGTCAAGCAGGATCATTGAGCATCAGCAGTGCCTCGACCTTGACCTGACAGTCAACATAGACAGGAGTCCTACAGAGGGTCAGTATAGACCATCTACTTTGGTAGACTGTCCATGATGAGTTTCCAAGGCATGACTGCTGGAGGAAGCAACTCCCCCTGGGTGGCTACTGCCTTCGGACATAAATCCTGGGTGGAGTCTGAGAGCACCATCACGTTGTCTTGCCAGATTGGGTGTTTTTTCTCCCAGTTTCCTCATCCCCAGTAACATGACAATGGCAGAGATTCCAGGGTGTGCAAAATCAAAGTGCACCATTGTACCAGCCAGTCCGTGTTGCCCGTTTCATACTGCTCCCCCTGGATGCATCGCCACCACCTGTGGTCACCTAAGTGGCAGTAGCATGACGGAGACAGTCACACTCCCTGGAGGAGGCGAGTGCCTTCTGTGAAGTTTCATCCTCCCCTTAAGACAGCTTGGGCTACCAGTGTCACATGTGGCAACATTGCACTGACAACCCAGTTCCAGTTCAGTTTTGGTGTCATTAGAATTGTGAAACGCAACTGAAGTTTACACATTAAATATAGGTTACTCACCTGTAATCATAGTTCTCATAGCTGTATATAGGTTACACCCACACTCAGGTAGTTCTGCTCGATACAGCAGAGTCAGCGGATGTCTTAAAGCAGAGCTCCTCCCACCAGTCAGGTGGTATATCTTCCAGCTCCACTCCTTGAGATCAGATCTCTGCACGCTGGAAGCAGGGATCCAAGTGCCACTTGCCAAGGGGGGGTTTGAGTCAGATGTATAGATGTGAACTGTATTCCACTATTAGAAAGTACAGTTACGTAAGAACTTACCGTAACAGTAGATCTTCGAGAGAGGCTCATGCAGTAGGTAATTACATATAGGACTGACGCCGGCCGCTGGCAGGACCCCACGGAAAAATTTCTAGCTAGCAGTCCCTGGTGAGGGACCGCCCCCACGTCAGGTGACCGGCGTCATACGACGTCAGTATAAAGGGTCGGTCCCGGATGCCCACCTTCCAGTTCTTTCCTGCCACAGGCCAGGAAGGCCCGGACAAGAGAGAAGCGGATGTTTCCATTCCTGGAAAAGGAGCTGAAAAAGCCTAGGGGGATGGAGGGCGGGAAGGTATTACCTACTGCAAGAGCCTCTCTCGAAGATCTACTGTTACGGTAAGTTCTTACGTAACTGTACTATCTTACTTCGAGAGGGCTCTTGCAGTAGGTAATTACATATAGGACAGAATCCCAAGCAGTCTGGAACAAAGAAAGGCGCCGGGAGGAACTACTTGAAAAAGTAGCACTAGCCGTGCAAGCCTCAAGACAGGAGGCCTTGCAAAACAGCCAGCCCGAAGCCTGCTCTACGGCGAGAGGCAATGTCCAAACTGTAGTGTTTGATAAAGGTATGGATGGAAGTCCAGGTGGCGGCAGCGCATATGTCTGCCGCAGACATTCTTGAAACAAGCCACAGAGGCAGCTACTCCTCTTGTGGAGTGGCCTCTTACTTGACCCGGGAGGGTGTTGTTGTACTTGTCATAACAGAAAGTGATGCAATGAGCCAACCACTTAGAGAGGCATTGCTTGTAAACAGCATTGCCTTCCCTTTTGTGGGCAAAAGAGACGAACAACTGATCAGTCTTTCTGAGATCCTTTGTCCTGTTGGTGTAGTATCTCAGAATCCGGTGAACATCCATAGTATGGAGTAAATATTCCCCTTTGTTAGAGTGCTGCGTAAAAAAGGAAGGTAGCTCTATGGACTGATTTACGGTAGACTCTGCTACTACTTTAGGTAGAAACTTAGGGTTTGTGTGAAGAGCGACTCGTTCTTTGTGAAAAATCAAGTAGGGGATTCTGCACATCAGGGCCTGAAGCTCGGAAATTCTTCGAGCCGAAGTAATGGCCACCAAGAAGAGCATCTTCCACTAAAGAAATTTCAAACCTGCAGAAGCTGCAGGTTCGAAAGGAGGAAGAGTAAGTTTCTCAAGAACAAAATTCAAGTCCCAAGGTGGGGGGGCAGGAGTACAGATGGGGGGTCTCGGATGGAGGACCCCTTTGAGAAAGGTCTTGGAGACCTCCGGTTTAGAGAAAGCTTTATCTGCGAAGGGAACATGGTAGGCTGAGATAGCTGCCATGTGAACCTTCCCAGGTCGAACAGATGACGTAAGTACTCCAGCAGAAAAGCCACTGAACAGGAGGAGGGTTCCACGTTCTTGGAGGCCGCACAAATAGAGAATCACTTCCACTTCATGGCATAAGTGGACCTGGTGGAGGGCTTTCCAGCCTCCACTAAAATCTCCGCCACTTTTGGAGACACACCAAAATGGGATTGGGCTAGGTCTGCAGGAGCCACGCATGTAGTTGAAGGGATTTGAGGCCTGGATGAACCAGGGTCCCCTGATCCTGGGTCAGCAAACCTCGAGAAAGAGGAAGAGGCAGAGGAGGAGCCTCTGAATATTGTTGTAGAAGAGAAAACCAGATTTGCCTGAGCCAGAAAGGAGCGATCAGAATCATTCTCGCTCCTCCTGAAGCTAGTTTCTGCAATACTCGTGGGATCAGAGGAATTAGGGGAAAAGCATAGACTAATCTGTCCTTCCAGTCTAGAGACAGAGCGTCGCTCCAGAAAGTGCCTTGCTCTGGAGCGAGCAAAAGATGGGAAGTTTTGCGTTTTGGGGAGAGGCGAACAGGTCTACCTGCGGGGTTCCCCAAAGCTGAAAGATATCGAGTACCCCTTGGTCCAGTTCCCACTCGTGTGCCAAGGCAGAAGAGCGGCTTAGCTTGTCTGCCAGAGTGTTGTTGACTCCTGGAACATGAATCGCCATTAGGTGAAGGTCGTGTTGTGTTGCCCAATCCCAAACCCTCATTGCCTCCCTGCATAGAGGGTAGCACCGAGGTCCTCCCTGTTTGCTGATGTACCACACTACGCACATGTTGTCCGTCTGGATGGCTAGGTGGCCGGGAAGGATGTATTGGTGAAGGGCTTGGAGAGCGTACAGCACAGCTCGAAGCTCGAGCACATTGATGTGGAGAGCTTGTTCCAGCCTGGACCAGGAGCCCTGGGTCCGATGAGGACCTAGATGAGCTCCCCAACCTTCACCTGATGCGTCTGTAGTCAGAGTCCGGGAGGGGAGAGGATGAAAGAAAGGAACCCTGAAACAGGTTCTCTCGAACCATCCACCATTGCAAGTCTCGCACCATCGGCGATGAGATCAAAACTAATTGATCTAGGTCGTCCACAAGTTGATCCCACTGAGAGCGAAGAGTCCACTGAGAGATCCTCATGTGGAGTCGAGCTCGGGGGACCGTCGGAATAGCGTCCGCCATCAGTCCCAGAAGACAGAGGACCGACCTCGCCGAAACCCTCCTGCGTTCTGATAGCAGAGAAATCTGGGTTTGAAGAGAGGCCGCCCTGTCCAGAGGTACGAAGGCCTTGCTCACGGTCGTATTGAGGATAGCCCCGATGAACTGTAGCCTCTGGGAAGGATCCAGATGAGACTTGGAATGGTTGATGGTGATACCCAGGCAAGTGAAAACCTGCTGGGTGAGGGAGAGAAAACGCAGGAGATCCTCCCTGGACAAGGCCGCCAGGAGCCAGTCGTCCAGGTAAGGGAACACCTGTACTCCCATTGTACGCAGGTGGGCCGCTACCACAGTCAGGCATTTGGTAAAAACGGGGGCCGAGGATAGACCAAAGGGAAGCGCCTTGAATTGGTAGTGGTCCCCCTGAAACGCAAAGCGAAGATACTTGAGGTGAGAAAGGCAAATGGGAATGTGCAGATAGGCATCCTGCATATCCAGTGCACACAGCCATTGACCCGGCCGAAGGAGGGGCAGAAGGCTCTGCAGAGACAGCATCCTGAACTTTTTGTATTCTACAAAAAGATTCAGGGAACTGAGATCTAGAATAGGTCTGAGATCTCCTGTCTTCTTTGGGACGAGGAAGAAATGGGAATAGTAACCCGTCCCTTGAAGATGAAGGGGGATGGGTTCTATCACCTGCTTCATGAGAAGAGCCGAGATTTCTTCCCGGACCAAAGGAAGATGTTCCCTTGAATAGGACGACTTCAGAGGTGGGTGGCGGGGTGGTTTCTGAAGAAACTCTATGGAATGCCCTTCCACTATAAGCTGGAGCACCCAAGAATCCATGGTTATCCTCTCCCATCCCGGAACGTGGAGGGAAAACCTCCCTCCTACCGGCTCCCCTGGGGAGACCAGAGGTGTGGAGAGGAAAGGAGTCAGGTGGTGTGGGCAGCCGCACCTGAAGCACCAGCTGCTTTTTTGGGCGGGGCTTAGCAGCCAGGGGCCCCGACGCTTGTGGCCCGCCTTCCCTGTGGTTTCACTTTTGGCCAAATCCATCTGCGAAAGGGACGGCGCTGCTGTTGTTAGGGACGGTACATGGAATCCACTGATTTCAGGGCCATCCCCTTCTCCTGCAAATCGGTGATGATGTCCTTGACATCACCTCTGAAAAGCACCGACCCCCGGAAAGGTGCTTCCTGAATGGCGGATTGCACTTCCGGGACCAACCCTGACACGCGGAGCCAGGCATGACGCCGTAGCATGGCGAAAGCGGAGCTATGCCCGGCAGTGTCCACTGCATCATATGTCACCCGCAGAATGTGGCGACTGGCCGAACGAGCAGAACAGATGAGGTCGGCTAACTCCAGTTTGACTTGGGAGTCAGGCAAGGAGTCCAGCTTAGATTCCACCTGAGTAAGGACAGCCTTCTGGTAATCCCCCATGTGGCCGGCGTAGTTCAGGGCCCGAATTCCCAGTGTGGAGGAAGCGTAAATTTTTTGTCCATACTGTTCTAGAAGGCGAGATTCCTTATCAGGAGGGGACGAGCTGAGATGTTTTGGGTGAGCCGACCGGCCATGAGCGGTGCAGAGTCAGCCCAAGGGTGAGAGTCTAGGTAGTCAACACCCTCAGGAGCCTGGTATAGCCTGTTTGACTTCCTTGGAAGTGGGGCTAACGCCAACGGCTGTTTCCATATCGTGGTGACAAGGTCGGCATGAGGGTCTATTCAGGGTGGCACTAAAGTAGGAGCTGTCACGGGCAGATCCAGATGTTCAGCGAGTTTCAGTCGCTGAGGATCTGGTTCCAAAGAGTGCCACTGATGCACTTCCTGGATTTTTCAGAGCAACTCTGTAAAAGATGGATCCTCTGAAGGAGATTTCGGAGGAGTCCTCGGCCGGGGCTTCGACGGAGAGTGGGGCTCGTCCTCTCTCTCGGAACACCCTTCGGAAGAGTCCGAGGAATCCGAGAGTGAAGAGGAAGAGTAAGAATAAGACTCCCTTATCTGACTCGGGGGAGGAACGGTTTCCTTGGGTAGTACCCGTAAACACGTGTCCTGCCTCTCTCTGGACCCAGACGGGAAAGCCCTGGAGTCCGGAGGTGGAGAGGGAGTGGGCCGCCTCGGATGTACAGGAACCTGAGGCGGCACCATCATCGTAAGGTGGCTCTCGACCTCCTTGGTGAGCTGAGCCTTGGCCTCAGCCCACCAGGAGGCCAGAGTCTCCTGCAGATCCACCGGCGGCTGTGGGGGTGGAGGTGGAGGAGGAAGGGGAAAAGGGTACGGGTTATACCCGTAAGGAGAGTATCCGAAACCCGGCTGCGGGAAACCCGGCATCGGGTACTGCGGCGCCGGATACGGCGGTCCCGGGTAAGACGCATCGGATAAGATGGCGGGTACCCGGGAGCTGCCGGAGCAGACGGACCGGCCAGCGGCCTCCCGGGCGGGTCCATATTGGAGGGCCCGTCGGAAGGGGGACACCCAGGAGTGGGATGTCTCTGGTGCCGCAGAACCGCGCCAGAGGACCGCGCCGGGGTACCGCAAAGGCACCATGGCTGGCCGGTGCCTGGGGCCAACGCAGATCCGGTTCCAACGGAGGAGGGTCTGACGGAGAAGGAAGATCCCAGCATCATCTGGGGATGGAGGAGAGAAATCCTCGGGTGAGGCTGGGCGACTTGGCCCCCAGACGGCTGAGCGAAGGCTGCGGGGAACTGCACGACAGATGGGGATCCACAGTTCCGTCGCTGCCGAAAGGCCGGAGGAGCCGACGGCGTTTGAGGGCGAGCCCGGAGGAGCCGGCGCCTGGCTTACGGGAGCCATCCCCGGAGATGGGCTGAGAGGAAGGATCGGCCGGGTTCGGAGGGGTGGTGGCCGCGCGCCGCCCCAAAGGGTCGGGCGTCTTACTGACCCTCTCCATGTGGACGTCGGAGGAGCAGACGTCCGACTTAGTAGAGTCGCCCACGCCGGTAGGCCGCAAGCCTGTGGCCAAACCGGGGGCGGAAACCTCCAAAAGCTCGGAGGCGCCCGTGAAGGCCTGAGCACAAGCCAGACGGGCGGGCTGACGCCTCCCCGAGGAGGGCCCCGGGGGACATTACCTGAGTCCCCGCGTCTCCCGCAGGAGACGTGGTAGAGGAGGTCTTCTCCCAGTGCCTCTCCTTGTCCCTCTTTTTCCGATGTCCTTCAGGAGAAGTGGACGCCTGCCTTAACTTTTTTAGCTCCTTTTCCATGGAACTCATCTTTTTCTTGAGTAGATGGGCTTCCAGGGACTGTTGGTGCCGTTTTCGGGTAGCCGCGTTGAAGTTAAGGCAGTGCTGGCACTTCTTGACCGGGTGATCGGGGCCTAGGCAGAAAAGGCACAGGGAATGGCTGTCCTTGTGTGGCAGTTGGTGCCACATGAGTCGCACTTGTTTTTGTGCTCGGAGGTGTGAGGGATGACATACACCAACGATGACCTGACGCATTAAGAAAAAATAACTAATTTTCGGTAAAACCGGCGAAGATAGGGCTGACTGAAGCACGAACTTTACCAGCGAGCTGCAACGAGCCAACGGCGGAAAGAACTGGAAGGTGGAGAAACGACCGCCCCTTTATACCGACGTCGTATGACGCCGGTCACCTGACATGGGGGCGGTCCCTCGCCAGGGACTGCTAGCTAGAAATTTTTCCGTGGGGTCCTGCCACCGGCCGGCATCAGTCCTATATGTAATTACCTACTGCAAGAGCCCTCTCGAAGTAAGATCTATGATTACAGGCTGGCCCAGTGGCACAGAGAGCTGAGGCGCTGTGTGCCTCACCTCCTGCCATGCCAGTGACCTGGGTTCGGAAATGGACACGGGTCACCCTGGGGCTGGCTGGAGAGGGAGGACTGAGCATCCATAAGACTGGTCTCCTCCCTTGGGGGGGGGGGTCCTCTAGCTTGCTGCTTGACTACCACCTGGAGGTACTGTATCTGTGTGGCAGTGCAAGTAAGTCACAAGCAGATGGAAGGGATCCCACACTCAGGGTGCTGGGGGCATGTCCATGGCTGGAGCTCACACATCATGCCCACTGCACGTTATGTGGGCCTGGGGAGAAAAATCAATAGAAAGGAACTCTGGCTGTAGGGTGGCGGCTGACCCTTCGCAAGCCCCACATTACTGACCACCTTTGCAGTCCTGTGGCAGAAGATGACCGCAGGAAGGTAAGTCTGGAGAAGCTGGCAGACGGGGCGGGGCAAAATGTGGATATAGTTCACTATCCACACTGTGGCAGACTCCAAGAAGTCCTCCAGGAGGAAGGGGGCAAGGCACGCACCCCTATTTGACGAACAGAGACTGGAGGACTGCGGCCCCAAAAGCAGTATTTATTTATTAATGGAAACGGGAATTATAATCCTTTGAGTCATAGACTCCTTTGCAAAGACTCCACATCATTATTTACAGACATTTTTACAACACGGTGTTACAGTTATTACAATAAGGTGATACAGCGGGAAATACAATACAGAGTAGTCAACATACTAGCAGCATAGTTAAACATCAAAGGGTAGAGTAGAGTCAGAATAACATTCAAAGGGTGCGAGACCCGGAGTCAAGTAGCATACATGAAACATTCAGTGAAATTAGCTATGGTCTTGTATACGTAGCTACAACCAGGTTCTGTTGAGCACAGGCTGGGGAGTTTAGGTGCAATCGCAGGCCAAGCCCTTAAGGAGGAACTCCCTGAGGCAGGTTTTGTAGGAACCAATTGTAGGTAAGGCCGAGATGGAGATAGGGAGGCCGTTGAGCCACACAGTGGGGCTCTGTGATAGAAGGCCCTTTGGCCAAGAGCGATCCTACAGCAGGGGACCAGATGAGGAGCTTTGGACAAGCTCCTGGATACCCTTTGTTGGGGAATGGGCTGGAAAAGGGTGTGGAGACCTAGCGGGGAGAGTTTGCTGTGGATCTTCTTGGTCAGTAGACAGGTGTGATATTTTAGATGGCCCTCAAAGTATGGGTCCATCTGTCACAGCCTGGTACAAGGCGGCAGGCTTTGTCCAGGGCAGTCTTTATTCTGCACAGGGCGGAGACGTCTGCGGCCCCACAGAACATGATTCCATATTCTACAACAGAGAGGATCAAGGATTGCATAACTAGACGGAGGGCAACCGGGGACAAACAGTGTTTGAGCCTGTAGAGTAGGCCAGTTCTGGTGTTGATGGTGGTACTCAGATTGTGAATGTGTGGGTGGTAGGTGAGGGAGGATTCAAGGGTGATGCCCAAATATTTGAAGGAGTTTACCTGCTTGATCAGGGAGCCTTGATGATTGTGAACATGAAGGGTGAGGTCCCTGAGGGGGTTTTGGCGATGAGAAAACCACAGATTTTTTTTTTTTTTTTTGTAGTTGAGGATTAGCCTACACTCTGTGAACCAGGTTTCCATTTCTGTCAATGACTTTTGAAGGGTTTGTTGTAGTGTGGAGGAATTAGGGTGTCTTGTGAAGATGACGTCAGCGTAGAGACATAAATGACTCGAGCAGGCATGGGCAAACAGTTTAAGAAGAGGCTAAAAAGGAGTGAACAGAGTATTGAGCCTTGTGGGACTCCTGAACAGATTGGGAGGCAGGTAGAGAGGGTGGTGTTGATTTTGATTGCTGGGTCCTGTCACTTAGACAGCTTGTAAACCAGGACGTGGGTTCGGGGGCTAGACCCAGGGAAGCCAGTGAGTTAAGCAGAAAGGCATGGTTGACCATGTCACATGCCTTAGTTAGGTCTATATAGACAGATCCAACTAAGTGTCCGTGGTCGAGGGCCTTGTATATGAAGGTGGTGTATTCTAAAAGGGCTGTGTGGTGCTGTGACCCTTGCAGAAACCATGTTGTTTAGGGCACAGGAGATTATATTTGGATAGGTAGTCTGAGAGCTGTTCCGACTCCACTTTTTCCAAGGGCTTTGGAGAAGGGAGGTAATGTGGAAATAGGATGGTAGCTTTTGGGAGTGGTACGGTCTCTGGTTTTGGGGATGGGGGTAATGACTGTCCGTTTCCAGGGAGTGGGAAACTGCCCTAGACAGAGGGAGAGGGTAATGATCTTGGTTAAGGGGATGATGACTGTATTGACAGTGAAGCAAAATAGTTTTAAGGTCCAGTGTATCCCCCGCTATGGGGTGACTTACCCAGGACCTTGGAGAGATAGGTATTGGCTTCTTGCACAGATATGACATGAAACCAGAAAGGTGGGGGGCAAAATGTGGCAGTGGAGGACATTTTTTTGGGGGAGGGGAGGGCGGGTCAAAAATGTTAGGTGGGAGCACACTGCTGAGGTTGGAGAAAGTGGTGTTTAAGGAGTCAGCTATGTGCAGCAGGTCTTGTGTTGGGATGCCATTCACAATGGGGGGGGATGCGGTTTTCCCACTAAGTTCTTTATTGGTGTCCCAGAATTTGTGCCCACTGCCAACTGCCGAGGAGAAGGCGTTCTGGTAGTGGGTGGACTTAGCCTGACGCAGGGCCCAAGTGCATTTGCATTTGAGTCTGTCAATACTGTAGAGAAAGATTAAGGTGTGTGCTTTCACCTAGGTTGCAGCCCTACACATCTCCTCAATGGGGATATCGCAGGAAGCAGCCACTGAGGCAACGGTATGTCTGGTGGAATGAGCCTTAAGTCCCTTAGGTGACTCCCTACCAGCCAACCTATAGCAGAGATCAAGGCAGGATGTGATCCACCTGGCAGTCATCCAGCAAAGATAACAAGTGGCTTGAGAGCTTTGCCATGAACTACCACTGTGCACTCCATGTAACAGGATAGCGCCCTTCGCAGGTCCAGTGTAGAGAGCAATCAACGTCCAAGGTCGGATTGGTGAAGTACACTTGGAGGTTAATCGCCTGGTTAAGGTGGAACTCTGACACGACCTTCTGGAGGAATTTCATGTAGGTGTCAAGGATGACCTTGTTTTTGTGAAAACCAGGTAGGGAGGTGCTACTGAGAGCACCTGGAGCTCACTCACCCTGCTGGCTGACGTAATGGCCACTAAGAAGACAGTCTACCACGACAAATGTGACCATGAGCATCGCCAGCATAGCAGTAGGCCCCATGGAGGTGGAGGTTCGTGCAATGGAGGGGACAAGTGGTCCCAGCTTTTGAAAAGGCACCTGACTGCCTGCTGCACCACCGCTGGCATAGCAGTCCCTACCCGGTATGTAGAGATGGCTGCCAGGTGTACCTTTAGGGTCATGGCGCATAGTCCCGACTGTGACAGAGATCAAAGATAGTGCAGAATTCTAGCTACTGGGCAGGCAAAGGTATCAAGCTCCTTCCCTTGACACCAGAGCAAGAACCTCTCTCACATGAATGTATATGTTCTGTGAGTCAGCTCCTTTTGGGACACCATCACTATATGGAGGACGTCTTCCGAGAGGCTCAAGGCATGGAACTCCATCCGCTCAGGTACCAGGCCAAGAAGTACAGGGGCTGAAGGTGCAGGTGCAGGACTGTCCCGTTGTCTTGTCAACAAGTCGTGGCAAAGAGGCAACTGCTATGGTGGCCTGCCTCAGAGGAGAAGGCGATTTGGATACCAGAACTGTCTGGGTCAGACTGGTGCGATCAGGATCATCCACGCATTGTCCTTCTGAACCCTGATCACCACCTTATGAATCAAAGGTAAGGAGGGAAGGCATATAGGACGCCTGGGCTCCAGGGCTGAAAGGCGGCATCTCCTTGTACTGGGTGCCCCACTGGGAGAACAGGTGGTCTACCCCCTCCTGAAGCAGAGAGCACTCATGCGATGTCTTTTTGACCCAGCTGAGAGCATCCATTAGCTGGTTGTTCTCCCCCGCAACATGAGTTGCCCGGAGATTGGCCTGCTGGCTGCACACGAGAGCCCAGGTGTGGAGCGCCTCCTGACACAAAGGAAAGGAATGTGCCACACCCTTCCTGTTTAGGGGGAACATGGTTGTCATGTTGTCTATCTGGACCTGAACAACCTAACCACGAATCAATGGAGCAAATTCCGTCTGAGCCAGACACACTGCACAGAGCTGTAATGTGGCATCAGGACTCCCTGGGTGACAAGAACTCATGTGCTCTGTGGTCTCTCAGGTGAGCTCCTCACCGGATGCGTCTGTCATCAGTGTCCTGTATGGTCCTGGGTGGAAAAATTGAATTCCTTCGGCCAAGTTCTGAGGACACAGCCAAGACTCAGTTGCATCCCACATTGACTGGGTCACCAGTACCAGTTGGTCCAGACAGCCTATGCGATGGGACCAATCTGAACAGACTGCGCTGGTAGAAGCTGCCATAAGCCCCAGGCATTGCAGGAAATCCCTGGCTGGGCATTAACGCCAAACAAGAAATAATCGGGCAAAGGATGTGAGGTCCGATGCCCCATCTGCAGGGAGGCAGGCCCTGGCCCAAAGGGAGTCCAGTTCTGCCTTGGCTGGGTTGACCAGAAGGCCTAAGTCCTAACAGATCTGGAGGGCCAAATCCCTGGATCTGTCCACTGCCTCCCTGGACGGAATAGTGTGGCTAGTCATACAGGTACTGATACACCATGACGCCCTTGTGCCAGTGGAAGGCCGCCATCACTGCCATGTACTTGAAGAAGACCCTCCGTGGAGATGAGAGGATGAAAGGCATGACCTTGAACTGGTATAACACCCCCTCTGCCTGGAACCTGTGGTGGGACGAACAGACTGGGGTGTGAAAGAATGCGCCATGGAAGTTGAGTGCAGAACCACATCCCCTGCTCCAAAGATGGTATAATCTGATTCAGAGTGACCATTCAGAACTTGGACTTTCGCACTAACTTGTTCACGTTGTGCAGCTCCAGTATGGGGGTGCAAGTCCCCCCGCACCCCCCCGCCTGTTTTGGAGCCAGGAAGTAATTGGACATGTAGCCCTGTACAGCCAGAATGTCTGGCACCCTCTCCATCACCTCATCAATCAATCAAAGTCTTTATTTATTCATACTCTAGGAACTGAGCAGTGTCTGCCTTTGGCACAGACAGCATGCCCTCTAACACACTGGACTCCAAAAGGGACTTTAGGTTTGTACGGCAGGAGAGCAGCGAAGTCCAGAGACAACCCCTTGCCCATGGCTTCTAGCATCCACTTGTTGGAAGAAATAGCGGACCACTGTGGAAGAAGTGGTGCAGCTGACAGGGACTGGATGGGAGGGTGAATGGTACCCTGCAACATGTCACTTTGCAGCCTTGGAGGGGCTGTGGCAGACTGAGCACCTGAGGCACCTCCAACTCCCCTTTTTCTGACCCTGGCAGTGAACCTGGGTTTTGAATGCCAGCACTGATACTGGCCCTGCTGGGGCTGTTGTGGCTGAAACTAAGGAGCCTTCTTTTTAGGCTTTAAAGGTTTTGGGTCCTTCTGGGACAAAGCCACATTACCCAGGGTGGCACTGGACTATTTAGTGTGGGTGAGATGTCCCTCCTCCCCAGAGCCAGAGGCTGGTGCCAGGGTAAGGGACATCGGCCAGCTTGTGCTGGGTGTCTGATGTAAAGGGAGACAACCTCAGCTAGGCCCTACAATGCATGGTGACAGTCGTAGCCATTACACAGCCTCAAGAATCACCCATGTCCAGGGCCATCCGAACATACAGGTTACTCACCTGTAACAGGAGTTCTAGGAATGGTATAGGTTGTTCATCCACACTTACTGGCAGGTTCCTTGCCACTTTAAATCTTGCCGGAAGGTCTTCAAGCTGGCTCCTCCCACCCACCCGGGTGGTAAAACTCTCGGCTCCGCCCCATGACGCCAGATCTAGCCCGCTGGAAGCCAGGTTGCGCGTCGAAGCCAGGGAGGTCGAGTGGTTAGGATGAACAACATACCATTCCTAGAACTCCTGTTACAGGTGAGTAACCTGTATTTCTAGGAAATGATATGTTGTTCAATCCACACTTACTGGCAGACTCCTAGCAGTTCTCCGGGAGGAGGGAGGCAAGCCACGCACCCCCTACTTAGGGAATAAGGACTGGAGAACAGAGGTCCCAAAACCAGCATCCCGGCGTGACTCAAGGTCGATGTGGTAGTGGGTAATGAAGGTGTGTGCTGACTTCCAGGTAGCAGCCCTGCAGATTTCCTGGATAGGGACATCCCTGGAAGCAGCCACCGAAGCAGCGGTATGGCGGGTTGAATGAGCTCTTATCCCTTTGGGAGGCTCCATGCCTCCCAACCTATAGCAGAGATCTATGCAGGAGGTGACCCACCTGCCTATCGTCCGCTTGGCTGCAGGTCTGCCAGTGCGGCTTCAGTGTGAGTGACAAACAGCTGGCGAGAACTCTCCCCGAACTTCAGCCGTCCGCTCCCTGTAATAAGAGAGCGCTCTTCTAGGGCCCAAAGTATGGAGCCTATATTCGGCCTCTGAGGTGTGACTGGGGTAGAACACTGGCAGAGTCAACACCTGTTTAAGGTGAAACTCAAGACACCACCTTCAGAAGGAATTTCGGGTGGGGGCGCAGGACAACCTTGTCCCTGTGGAAGACCAGATAAGCAGACTCTATGGAAAGCGCCTGGAGCTCTCCCATCCTTCTTGCTGACGTGATAGCCACCAAGAAGGCGGTCTTCCACAACAGGTGAGATATATCACACCTGTGCATCTGTTCGAATGGCTTGCCCATGAGCTTAGCCAATACCAGCAGTAGATCCCACAGAGGTGGAGGTTCTCGCACCAGAGGGGACATGTGATCTAGGCCTTTGAAAAAAAAAAAAAAAAACACCCGACCACCTTCTCCTGCGCCACCGACTGCTTTCCAGCCCATGCCTGGTAAGCAGAGATGGCTGCCAGGTGCACCTTAAGGGTCGTCGACCGAAGTCCTGGCTGAGAAAGGAACCACAAGTAGTCCAGAATGCGGGGCCAAGGAACAGGAGGAAGGGTCCAACCCCTTATCCTGACACCAAATGGAGAATCTCTTCCATTTGAAGGCATAGCATTTTCTGGTCGACTCCTTATGGGATGCCTCAACAACGCTGAGGACCTCGTCGGAAAGACCCAAGGCCTGGAACTCTAGCCGCTCAGGAACCAGGCAGTCAGGTGCAAGGATTGAAGGTCCGGGTGGAGTACCTTCCCCTGGTTGACTGAGATCAGGTCCGGGTGGGCTGGAAGCCACCTCGGGAGCCTGGAGCTGAGGCTGAGGAGATGTGCATACCAGAACTGGCGGGGCCAGTCTGGGGCTACCAGAATCACCTGCGTCTTGTCCCTCCTCGCGTTGAGAAGCACCTTGTGGATCAAGGGAAATGGGGGGAAAGGCGTAGAAGAGGCCCAGGGTCCACGGCCTCGAGAAGGCATCTCCCCTGCAGCGAGCCCTGCTGAGGGGGGAGGGCATGGAACAGCCTCAGCTTCGCATTCTCCTGGAGGCAAACAGGTCCACCTGAGGTGTGCCCCAGTGGGAGAACAGACTGTGTACTACCTCCGGCAGGAGAAACCACTCGTGAAATGCAGCACCTATCTGGCTTAGGGCATCAGCCAGAGTGTTGGAGGCTCCCACCACATGGATGGCTAGGAGATCCGCCTCCAGTCTGCTCATAAGAGACCAAGTGCGGAGAGCTTCCTTGCACAAAGGCAAGGAGCGTGTCCCGCCCTGGCTGTTTAAGTAGTATATGGTCGTGGTGTTGTCTGTCTGGACCTGGACCACTTCACCCCATACAAACGGAGTGAAGGCGGTGAGGGCTAGTTGGACCGCTCGAAGCTCCAGCAGGTTGATGTGGCAACGAGACTCCTGAGGGGACCAGAGGCCGTGCGCTCTGAGTTCCCCCAGATGGGCACCTCAACCCATCAGAAAGGCGTCGGTCGTTAGAGTGACCGTCGGCTCTGGGCGGACAAACGGGATACCCTCCTGCAGATGAGCTGGAACGATCCACCACTGGAGAGCATTCCCCATCTCCTGGGTCACTATCACTGGCTGGTCCAGAGGATCGGAGCACTGTGACCATTGGTGGGCCAGCCCCCATTGCAGGGGACGCATGTGCCAGCAGGCCCAATGGACCACGCTGGTGCAGGCCTCCATGAGACCCAGGAAGTCCTGGGCAGGGCATTGCCCTACCAGAAATGACTGGGCAAAGGAGGAAAAAACCTCGGCCCTGTCCGCCGGGAGCCGTGCTCTGGCTCGAAGAGAGTCGAGCTCTGCCCAGATGAACTGAATCACCTGCGTTGGCACGAGTTCCGATGTGGCCTCGTTGATGAGGAGGCCAATCTGAAAGCAGACCTGGAGGGCCAGATCCCTGGACTGCTCCACCTTCAGCCTGGAGGGGGCTGCAATCAGCCAATCGTCCAGGTAAGGGTACACCTGGACCCTTCAGCGCTGCAGGAATGCTGTCACCACTGCCATGCATTTAGTGAAAACCCTGGGAGCAGGAGAGAGGCTGAAGGATATGGCCTGGAACTCGTAAAGGATCCCTCTGCCCTGAAGCGGAGGAATCGCTGGAGAGATGGATGGATTCGAACGTGAAAGAACACGTCCTGGAGGTCCAGAGAGCAGAACCACATGCCTCGTTCCAAGGATGGAATGATCCGAGCCAGAGTGACCATCCTGAAGGTACGAGACCGTAGGAACTTGTTCAGGTCGTGTAGGTCTAGTATGGGGCACCAGCCCCCCTTCCATTTGGGGACCAGGAAGTACCTGGACACAAACCATGGGTCTGGTGGAGGATCCGCCACCTCCCTGGTCACCTCCTTCTGGAGGAGCAGGGCAATGTCGGCTTGACAAGCCGACAGAGAGGCTGCGGACCCCGTAGCCTCCCCCCCCCCCCGTGGGACGACGGCTCGATAGGGTTGGGACTGCTCAAATTCCAGAGGCAGACCTCTTTCCTACCATTTCCAGCACCCAGCGGTCCGTGGTGATATCGGACCAGGCGGAAAGGAAGTGGCAGAGCTGTCCCCACGGGGACCGGGAGCAGTGACGAGGTTAGGGCAACACCCTCAACCCGTCACTGGGCAGGCTTGGAGGAAGGGCCGGACGAAGGGCCTCCTGGACCTTTCCCTC
This sequence comes from Neoceratodus forsteri, assembly GCA_016271365.2. Taxonomy (NCBI): domain Eukaryota; kingdom Metazoa; phylum Chordata; order Ceratodontiformes; family Ceratodontidae; genus Neoceratodus; species Neoceratodus forsteri. The sequence continues at coordinate 127,547,848 of JADMNL010000029.1, forward strand.
CCGGCTTCCTGCTGGAGGAAGCTGCAGGCTTGGCTTTGGGGTGCCAAGTGCGAGCCTGCTGGCCCTGACGCTGGTGTTGCTGGGCCGGACGTGCCGCAGGGGCTGAAGGCTGAAAGGGCTTATGCTGCTGCTGCTGGCGGCCTTTGTCCTTCTGGGCAGACGTGACCAACTCCAAGGTGGCGCTGGACTTCTCGATCCTTTTTAGATGACCCTCCACCCCGGGACCGAACAAGTCAGTACCCAAGAAGGGAACGTCTGCCAGCTTGTGCTGGGTATCCGCTGTAAAAGTGGAGATCCGCAGCCAAGCTCTGCGGCGCATGGCCACTGTGGCCGCTACTGACCGGGCACATGAGTCGGCTATGTCCAAGGAAGTTTGGAGTTGCTGTTTAGCCACCGCCCTTCCCTGTTCCCGCACGTGCCTGACCGTTGTCTGGAGGTCAGCTGGGAAATGTGGAATCACCTCATCCAGATAGCCCAAAAGGGCATGTGAAAAGTGTGCCATCAGAACGGCCGAGCTGGCCTGATGAAGGCCTAGGGAAGAAGCAGCATAGACTTTCCGCCTGGAGTAGTCCAGTTTCTTGGACTCCTTATCGAGTGGCTTGTCCACATCCCGAGCGTTTCCGGAGCGCCGCAAAACGCTGTCGGTCACTAGCCCCTCCGCGGAGGGCTGCTCCGAGAAACCGGAGAGTGAACCAGTGGGAACCACGTACTTTCGAGCCATCCTGGCCGAAGGTGCTGGACAAGAAGCTGGCCGCTGCCATAGCTCCAGGCCAACAATGGCTTCAGCCACCGGGAAGGCCTCCGTGGGGGAATCCCCTTGGTCCAGTATTTCCGTGAGGGGATACTTGGCCCGCTTTGAAAACAGGTTCGAGCTTCATCCCAGTGGACTCTGAGATGAGCTGAAGCATTCCAAGGAACGAGGATGGGCTCTCGTCCACTGACTGACCCCCAGTGGACTCCAGGTCAAGAGGCCTGGAGAACAGGGAAGAGTCATCGTCAGACTCTGAGGAATCTGCAAACAGCTGCCGAGGGCCTGAGCCACCCTTCACCTGCCGAGGTCGATTGGGAGTGAGGGTGACCGACAACCGATGGGGCTAGCCCTGACCCGACCGAGAATCCTTGGTCGGGGCCCCAGTTTTAGGTTGTGGAGGCAGGGGTTCCACCACAATGTGTGGTGCAGCCAGTTTCGGCCGAACATCCGGTGCAGGCTTCGGCTCCTCGATTACAACGAGGTGTTGTTTCGGCCGCTCTGGTGACAGCCACTTAATGGCCGGGGAAGGTGACAGAGTCTGCTTATTCCCAGTCAAAAGGAGCTGCTGCCACATCAGATCCTCGTAGCGCTGACGCAATTTGTGCCAGAGCCTATCCTCCAAAGAGGACGAAGACGAGGATGAGCGGCGCCACCGCTTTCCACGGTGCCGAGACAGAGACCGCCGATGTCGGCGGGATCGGCCTGACCGGGAAGAGGTCAGAGACAGAGACCTTTAGTGTTTCCGAGTGTTGTTTCCACCGGGGGAACCAGTCAAGAAGGGTTGTCTGCTTCTCCAGTCGACAGCCCGTCCGACGGGTTGAGAAAAATCTCGACTGTGTCAATGGGTGTCTCGGCTGGCTGACCTGACGGGGACACCATGAAGCCAGCGGCCTTAGTCGCAATCTCGACCGAAGTTGAGAGTCTACTATCTGGGGAAGAGGACCTCTCCCGCTCCCACGAACATAGATGGTGGGACTTACCCTTGGAGTCCTTCTTCTTGGACCAAGAGGAATGTCCCGAAGGCACCTCTCCCTTGGTGGAGGGGGACTGACAAATCTCCTTGAACGAAGCCGTGTAGGAGGAGCCCAAACAGAGCGGGATAAATGCCACGACCGAAGAAGATGATGATGCGGCCTGGGCCACTTCCTCCTCGAGGGTGATCATCTGTTCGAGCTGTTCAGCCAAGCCTGCTGCCACGGACACCGCCTAACAGGCCTCCTTCGACTTAACCGGAGGATAACGTTTTTCGGGGTGCCCAAGTTGCAATCTGGCAGCGCAATCCTCCAGGACCGTGGCCGAAAACGACTTGCACAAGTCGCAGGCCTTTAAATCGTGCTCAAGCCCAACGCAGTACATGCACGTGGAGTGCAGATTGGTCCGGACATCTTCATTCAAGACACCGATAAAATCCGGGAGTTGATTTGTCCATCGCAGCCGCGAGGGAAGATAAAGACCGAAGTCTTGTAAATTTTAAGATTAGTTTCGGGTTAACCGAAGAGTTTGGATCCAGGCCTAAAATGCAGAGCGCAAAAGGAGGGAACCTGAGCTTCCAAGCGGTAAGGAAGATCTGGCGTCATGGGGCGGAGCCGAGAGTTTAACCACCCCTGGTGGGTGGGAGGAGCCAGCTTGAAGACCTTCTGGCAAGATTTAAAGTGGCAAGGAACCTGCCAGTAAATGTCGATTGAACAACATATCCATGTCCCTAGAACTGGTGTTAAGCCAGTGTTTCCCCCTTGTTTCGGAACAGCTGGGCTGTCTGCTGCTTGTCAGCAAGCAGCAGAGGCAGTAGAAGTTCAACAACCCCAAAAAGGGAATGACCAAAATTAGCCATCATAACAGAGTAGCTGGCCTGCCTACGACAGACGGAGGTTGCTGCATACATCATTTTGCCCGCAGGATCCAACTCCTTGAACTCTGTCAGGCAACCGGTCCACATCCCCTTGGCCCTTAGACCTGTAGAAGACCAAATCTGAAACCACGCCCTCAGCTGAGGGTGGTCAGAGAAACTGAAAAAGGGTGCCCTTTGGGACCATGTACTTGCAGACCACTCAGGTAAGGGCACTGGGCAGGATGCTGGATACTGTCAAAGCAGCAGGACAACTCCCAAAACAGCCTCAGCCAAAGGGAAGGTGACCCTTGGGGAATCATCCCTCTCAATGATATATCAGTGAACTGATATTTAGCCTGTATCTGTACCGGCTCCAAGTCAACATTCATGGACTTCGGCATTAATTGGAGCAGTGCCCCCAAAAAAGTTGGCCCTGATTTGGCAGATTGTCTGAGGAGTCATGGTTGAATTGCCGAGTCCTGCTCGAGGCCATCGATGATGGCCTCTGAATCAGATGATTCCTCAAACACAGCCTTTGATCTTTTTTTTTTTTTACTGTGGACCACCACAGTACCTTCCTCCAGGGTGATGACCACTGAGAGGTGGTCTGGCAAGTCAGTGGCAGGGCAGCACTCCTTGGTGGGTGCCCCAAATCACAGCTGCAGTGGAGGGGGCTCCACCCAAAGTACAGAAGAAGCAGATGTCATGGTCTTCTGAGACTGGTGGATCAGCAGGAGAATGGCCAGAGTAGGCCAAGAGACCATCAGATCTGGAGGCAGAGCCCTGTCCCTCGCTGCAGTGGTCTACTGCTGCCAGACGAGCTCCTCATAGGATCAGCGCACACAGTGTCAATGCCTCTCTTCATCTGAGAATAAGGAAGTTGAGGAGTGTCAGGAATGACGCCTCCCAGTCGTGTCAGGTAGACAGCACGAGCCCAAGGATCGACGTTGATGCCCGTCTTCCGGAAGTGGGGGTGGGGTGCCCAAATAGACAACGTCCTTGGGCAACTAAACCAATAAAGGTCGGGAGGTAGCTCCTGAGATAACCTGGCTGGGGGTACCAAGAGATTCTCGTCATACTGGGTGAGGATAGGGAGCACCAGGGTCTGGGAGACTGATGATTTTTCTTTTTCTCAACTTTCTTTCAATCCGGTCGTGGCTCATGAGGACCTCTCTCTGGCAACTGGTCCTTGTCCTGCCTGAGGCCCCCTCCGGACTGTACCTCCCCCCACCTGCAGCTGGCACCCTCGATTTAACCCGCCCGAGGAGGTTAGCCCTGTGCCTCTTGGGCTCCTTGCGACTCTTAACTGCAGGTAGGCACCTGGGAGGATACTGGAAGGCCATCGAGGCGGAACCTGGTGGAGGGCATGGGGGACCAGTGCGTCGCCTGCCCACAGGCAGGTTATTCCTCTGTTCTTGTTCCACCCCAGTGTGCATGCTCCTGGCGCTTGGCAGCATGGCACCTGCCAGTGTCAGGCACGCTACTGCAGTGCTGCTCCACGTTACGTGGCGCCCCCAGTCTCCACCAGGGGCCGCCGGAGTGCCGAGCTCCCAAACACCCTCCCCCAGGGACTGGAGAGCAGCCCATTGGGCACTCAATCCAGTCCCTCCCCTGCTGACTCCCGAACTCGGGTTGCTGGCATGGCACGAGGTGTGGCGTCCAGCGCCTCAACCCTCAGCACCACTGGGCCGGCTGACTGATGACTTCTTGATCTCCTCCGACAGCCGGTAAACGGTTTGAGAAAAGTCTTGACTGCATGACTGACCAAAGTCTAGGATGAAAGGTCCAGTGGGATTACTGCAGGGAACCTTGACCTGGCCCTCAGCCGTAGGAAGCTTGATCAAAGTCGAGCAGTCGAAGGAATGAGAACAGCATGATTGTTACCGGCCTCATGACCTGCAACAGTGATGCGTCTCTGTTTCTTTTGGTGAGAAGAGCTCTCCCAGAAGGTCTAGACAGTCATACACATCTCCTGGAACTCATCGGAGAAAGACCCTCCAATGCTGGCCCGAGCCAGGAGCAGCACAGAGACAACAAGGCACCAGCCAACACCTCCTCTTCAAGGACCACTAGCTGCACTTTCGACCTGGCTGCAGCTGAGGCCAGTTTACGATTGTAAGCCCAGGCCGGTATGCTGTTTGTATCCGACAGCAATACCAGGTGGACTGGGTTTGGGGAGGAATCGGTCACTTGGCACAAAGGCTAGGTTTGGCTACTCTGCACAGGGGCACCCAAGTAACTCTGAACACAGGAAGCAATAACTGTAATGTCCAATACCAGAAGTGGGATTCTAAAGTGTGGCTTTTATTCACATCCAAACAGAATAAACAAAGCACAGATGACCCCCACAGGGCTACACTCCTGGTAATGCAGATTAAAGGAGACCAGAACACATCCTCATCACTTTAGCCCTCAGGCTCTACCACACACTGGGCACACAGCCCGGACTTGTACGCTGCTTTGGGTTACACAGCCCAAACTTGTACAAAGCTCTGGGTTTTCCCCGGCTCGGCTCCCTTGCCAGCCACTTGGACACCTTCCATACTTCATGGAAACATTTTCTGGTGGCTCCCTAAACCACCTAAGAGCACCACTGCTCCATCAGGGAATCTTCCTTTCAATCCTAAGTCTGGGTGCTTTCCTCAGACACTAGCCAAGTACCTGAGAGAAAGCAAAAGGTGTCTCAGAGCAAATCTGTAGAGGTGAATTTGGTTACTACTGATGGGGGAAGGGTCTCCCACCTCTCACTCCCACAATTCATACCCGGCCATTTCTCTGGACTGTAAACACCTCATCCTGTAACACTTGGCTGTGTAGATTCTTGGTAAAATGTATTTCACATTCAATCTACTTGTCTTGCTTCCCATTTGTGCTGGACTTGAACATACTTATAAGTGGCTTTGCCCATTACTCTAGACCCCCCACTGAGTTAAGCAGTCCAATCCCACATCTTCCAACTGTACTTGGCTGTCTTTTCCTGACCCCACAGTAACAGTCCCTTTAGTTTCCTTCTGTTCGGGTGAAAACACTTGGCCCTTTTTCAGAGCAAACTCACCCTTTGGTTGCAGGTGCCCAGGCGTTTCCTCCTCAAAGAATCTTCCTCTCAGAGCTTCTGGTGCCTCAACACAAGTTGAACAGGCAGCTTCTTTTTCCTTAGCGGACCCCGGGGGTTGCCCCTGGAAAACAAGCAAACGCCTTCCCCCCATCCCCTCAGGGATGGGGCTACTGAACCACTGAAAGCGGTCTCCACCACTTCAATTACCAGTTCCTGTGTTCCTCTTCAGATGGAAACACACACCTTATCAAAAGTAGCTCTTAAACAGAGCTTAAAGCTCTGAGAGCCTGCACACACACTGCTGCACTACAGTCTCTCTCTAAGACTGCACACAGACAGACTTCAGATTCCCCAACGTTCTACTCTAACTTCCAACTGCAACATTCCAGTGTGGCTTATGCAGCTGTGACAGTTCTAAAATGATGTCATCCCTCAGTCTCAGCTGAGACTGAGAACAGAGTGAGACAGTATGAAATCCATTTAACTGGAGTTTCACAAGCTGCCTTCCCTGCCTACCACTAGGTCTTACTGGGATTCTAGTAACCCCGGGGTTACATGATGCTTAGGCCTGCTTAGGAGGAGCCTGGCCTTCCGTCCTTCAAATCAATGATGGTAGCATGGCCGAACACTTGGAACCAATTGTTGACCTAAACAGTAGAATAATGGTTCATGTGGAACTGTGGCCGACATTTTCTGCCTGAACCAAGCGCAGAATGTAAAACGTGGCTTCTGCCTTTCCATTGCAATCGTTGGTCGATGGAGTGAAAGTGGAAGACCTCGGGAGCAATCATTAAGTCAAAAGACTAGGTTGTTTGAAGATTCACCAAATAAAGTGCTTGAAAAAAGGTTTCCTACCTTGCATGCAGATCCATGCAGGGCCGCAAAGGAGACCTGTCCCTTCCAGAGGAAAGAAACATCTGCCATCAAGGAGCAGAGCCAGCCCAGTGACATGGAGGGCGAGGCACTGCGCCTTACTTCCTGCCACACTGGCAACCTGTGTTCAGTGGTGAACGAGAGTTCCTGGGGATCGGCCAGGGAGGGAGAGAATCCAACATCCCAGATGATAGCTCTCCTCTCCAGGAGAGGGCGACTTGGCAGTCCCGGCTGAATGACTGCCCCCAGATGGAGCCCTGAGGTTGAATGGGTCGGGGATGCCCAATGACAGGTGCTGTGGGACTCTGCAGCGTGCATGGACATGTGCGCCATGGCAACTGGGGGGGAGGAGGGAAAGAAAAACAGAAACTGGGGACACTGGCAGGCTACATGACGCCCCAGCCACACTCCTAACCACCCACGGCTCTACAATGGCATTTGGATGTGTGTGCACGGGGTGGGGGGTTGTTGGGGTGGAATCCAGGGTTTTGCCAGAGGGCCTGGGCTAGGATCAGGAAAGGGAATGTGGCTCCGGGTGGATGGAGTCCTCTGGAGAACAGAACTGAGGCCCGTCTGCCTGCTGCCCCATGGGGGACAAAAAGTTAGTTTAAAGGAGTGGAGCTGGAGGACATACTACCTGGATGGTGTTGAGGGCTTAGCTTGAAGACTTCCAATGACTTAGCTGTCATGGATAGTGAACTGAACCCATGACCCCTAGAAGCCAAAATGTTATCAGATTACATTATAAAACATTTTCTTGGCTAGGGGAAAAACACTTATAAAAACCATTTGTTTCAAAGACTGATGACAGGCACTAACTCTGGCTAGTGCTCCTCTGTCTCCCCTTGCCATCTCCGATCACAATCCTCACAGTACTGGCTCTTACAGTAAGCAGGCCATGCACACTGCTTGTTTAGTTTGTTCAGTGTATATCTGTAGTCGCTGGCCCCTACCCCAACAATTTGTTTTCCATTTTGCTTTGAAAGTGGTGGTGGTGGTGGGGTGGGGGGCTGGCATCACTGCGTATGCACAGTGACTCTTACTGCAACTTTTGTTTTTGGGGTTGGGGGATTTGTTTGACATGACACCCACCAGGTCTGTGATTCAAGTCGATCTTAACACTGTTTTACTAGCCCAAACACTAGTGCAAATTGACCAGGGCTAGTGCAGCCAACTCTCTACTTGACCATCTTGACTAGTGCAGATTTTCATGGCAGTTAATGAAGTTAAAAAAGTCTCTACTTTAGCATCCTCTGGTCCTCATGCTAACCTCCCTCAATGTTCCAGATGGCCAGGTGAGATTAACAGCTCATTAAGAGATGCAATTATCTGGCAGTTCAAGAGAGGGATCCCACAAAATACTCAATGGCCCTATCCACACTATGCCTCTGTAACGTTACAGAGGGTGTAAAACGTTACCGTAACAGGTCGCGTTTACACCTGTAACATTACAGGAGTGTTTCTAACAGTTGTTGAAACCACATTGAGGTGGTTTCAACCATGATTATCAAACTAGTCCCGCCCAGTAACATTACGGCGGTAGTGTGGGCGACCTGTAATAGTCCCCTGCAGAGACCGAGGCTGTGCGACTGTCATGGAGCGAGGCGCCACCGCAACGGTGATCACCCGCTCCCGATGTGTGGACCGGCAGTGCCGGTCCCGTGAACAGACACCACCAAGATGTGGACACCTGCACTCCTGGCTTAGACGGATTGCATCCGTTACCAGGCCCGAGCGGTGTAGTGTGGACAGGGCCAATGTGAGTCATTATCACTCCACTGTTAAGATTTTCAGCTAGTGTCCAGGGTGTGATCAAGGTTAGAGTGCTGTTAAGTCACTAGGTTCCAGTTTTCTGAATGTGTCTATGTCTAACAATTTGTCCAATGTTATTAAGACCAGTGCCCCTCATTTCTCTACATTTTGAGTGTTTGTATCCAACATTTCAGTGACAAAATGCAAAGAGGTATACAGGATCGGCCCTGCAGGTGGTGGGTTTTATCCCAGCCTCACCATAACTTCCCTCTCCCCTTCAAATTTTATTTATTTATTGAAATATTCAGAAAGACCTTTGAGTTAGCGACTCATTTACAAAAGTTCTACGTCGTACATAAAAGGATACATGGACAGAACTTGGAAAAACAGATTACAGTACAATTACAAGTAACAGTCAGTGAGGTTACATAGTTGTGCAGTTGTTGAAATAACAGCAGGTTTCGTTTCTTAGTACAGCCATAATAGTTACAGAGATTCTGTAGAGGCTGATGGTCATAGGGTTTCTTAGTTACAGTTTGGTACGGGGAGTCCAACAATAGTTAGTTTGATAGCTGCATATGTCAATCTGGTGTCAAGGGCAGTCACATTGACTAGAGGCATGAAGGTATTTCCGTAGCTTGGATTTATAACGGCTAAGCCTTAATTCGTTTGTTATATGACTTGGGAGCGCGTTAGTCCAGGAGGGGGCCCTGTAAGTGAAGGTTCGCTGGAATTGGGAAGTCCGGCCACGGGGTACCCTTAGCAGTTGCTTGTTTCAGCTGCGGGTTGTTTTGACTAGGGGAGTTGGGTGGATGATTTGGTTTAGAGTAGGTAGGGTGAGGCCTAGTAGTACCTTTTTGGTCATAAGGCAGGTGTGGTACCTGATTCTATCTAGGTTTAGCCAGTTTGTGCTGCTGTAAAGGGAGCAGGAGTGTGTGAAACGATCATATCCAAGGATGAGACGGCAGGCTTTGTGTAAAATGAGTCGGAGTCTGCTTAGGGTGGTGGATGGAGCGGCACTGTAGATTAGGATGCCATAGTCTAGCAGGGAGAGGATCGAGGAATTTATGGTAAGTTGTAATGCTTCAGGGGGTGAGGCAGTGTTTGTAACAGTATAGTACCCCTAGTCTGGAGCTAAGGGCTGTTGATAGGTGTAAGATATGTTGATTAAAACTGAGGGCGGGGTCTAGAGTGATCCCTAAGTATTTAAAGCTGCTTACTTATTCTAATAGGGTCTGATTGGCAGTGAGGAATTGGGGGCAGAGGTTCTTGAGTGGGTTCTGGGGTTGGGCAAAGAGCATGACTTTTGTCTTACTGTAGCTGATAATAAGATGTTGGGTGATGAGCCAGTCTTCGACTTCACAGAATGAGTGTTGGAGAGTTTGGTGGAGCTTGGAGGGGGTGACGGGTCAGAGGCGAACAAGACCGCATCATCTGCGTATAGGAGTAGATTTCTGGGGCATGGCGCTGGGAGGGAGTTGAGATATAAGCTGAAAAGTAGGGGGCCAAGTATGGAGCTCTGTGGGACACCGTGAAAGCCAGGGTGTTAAGCAAGAGGGCATGGTTTACGGTATTGAATGCCTTAGATACAGTAGGTCCACGAAGATGGTGCCTGTGAGGTGGCCATGGTCCAGGGCTGAGTGGACATGGGAGGTAAAATCAAGGAGGGCGGTTGTGGTACTGTGGCCCTTACGGAAACCGTGCTGCTGTTCGGCTAGAAGGTTATATTTGTTAAGGTGGTCAGTAAGTTGGTCGGCGACTATGCGTTCTAGTGCCTTAGACGGGGGGGTAGGATAGAGATGGGGTGGTAGTTGTTTGTGGATGTGCGGTCACCACTTTTATGGATGGGTGTGATGTAGGCCGATTTCCAGAGGGTGGGGAATTTCCCTTGACAGAGGGAGCGGTTTAGAATGTGGGTGAGTGGGGCTAGGACTTCCTGGAGGGTGAGACGGAGAAGTCTGAGATCCAGGGAGTCGTGACTATGGTGATTTTGGCAAATACCTTTGGTTAGGTAGGGTTTGCCAGTCTTTGGGGTAAGGACTCACAGGTAGAAGGGTGGAGCAAGGGGAGGATGCGGGGCATTATGGGCAGGTGAGGGATCGAAGAAATTAGGGCGCAGCACATGGGAGAGATCAGTGAAAGCACTGTTAAGGGTCGAGGCTATTCTGAAGGGGTCGGAGGAGAGGCAGCCATCTATTAGAATTTGGTCAGTTGGCAGGTCTGGGGCTTTGCCACAGAGTTCCTTAATGTTTTCCCAGAACTTGCGATCAGAGACCCAGGTGGAGGTTAAGGTGGCTTTGTAATAGTTCGCTTTGGCGGTGTGTATGGCCCAGGTGCACTTGTTTCGGGACTCCCGATAACGTTGCCTGTCAAGAGGCCATTGGGTCTCATTGGCAAGGTGCCATAGAGCGTCACGCTGAAGAAGCAGGCCTTGGAGGTGGTCCGAGAACCATGGTGTATGATTCCCTTTGGTCACTGTTTTGGTGAGGGGGACGAACTTGTCACAGGCTGCGTTAAAGGTGTTGGTAAATAGTTCAAGGGCATGGTCTGGGTCAAGGGTGTTAGTTAGGGGTGTCCAGTCCCATTCTCTGAGGTGGGCCTTGAGTAGGGCTAGTTTACGTTTTGCAATAATTTTAGGCAAGGTTTTTTTTTTGGGGGGGGGGGGTACCAGACCAGTTGCAGAGAACTGGAGAGTGGTCACTTAGGGTGTCGGGGAGGACTTGGGTGCTGGTTATTTTGTGGGGGCGGTTTGTGAAAACTAGGTCTAGTAGGGAGGAAGACCCCGTGCAGGCGTGTAGCCGGGTGGGGGTTTTGATGACCTGAGTGAGATCGAGGGCTGACACCTTGTTGCTGTATGGGGCGGCTGTTTTGGCCAGCCAATTTATGTTGAAATCCCCCAGTAGTATTTCTTCATGCTTTGGGGGTAGGGTGGTGAGGTAGGACATGATGGCTTGGAAGGCTGGCTTCTGGTCCTTGGGAGGGACATAGGCCGTGGTGAGGAAGAGAGGGGATGTTGACTTACCTAGGGTTCATTTTAGAGTGAGGGCCTGAGCCCTGGACGTTAGTAAGGGCAGAGGGAGTAGGTGGCCAGAGAGCGAGTCCATGAGGTAGACAGCAATGCCACCCCCTCGCTTGCCCACTTGGTCGGCGCGGTAGAGCTGGTAACCAGGGAGGTTGACTGCTGAGTCGGGGACAGCCAAGTTTCACTCACAGCAATGATATCAGGGTGATTCTGGAGTACCCAACCTTAAAAGGAGTCCCTTTTTTTTTTTTTTTTTTTTTTTTGAAATCTCTTTTTATCCCCTCCTGATCGCCCTCGTCACTCCACTCCTTCGGGCTTGCTCAATGCCCACCAGTCCCCCCACTGAGTCTGCCCCTAGAGTGCATCTCAGGTGTCTCCTACCTGTCTCCTTACTCCCATGGAGCACCTTGCACAGCGGGGTCTGCCCATGTTTTTTTTTTTTGCAGACTGGGTGGCTGGAGCGGCCGTCATCCGGAGCGACGAGGGTTGTTTTCCGGTTTTCTGTCCTCCCCTCCCACCCGCTGAGGATGCCGGCTCGGGCGGAACGTGCTTATGCACGCCTGCCAAGTGCCAATGGCGTCCTCCCCTTCCCGACTCCCAACCCAAGGGAGCCGCCGTTGCCCCGTGAGTCGGTGCTTCCACCGGCTCTCCCGGGAGTCGGTGTGTCAAGCACCCTGGTACCCTCCCGAAGGAGGAGAGCATCCGTTGGGGCGCTCGATCCTCCTTCCCCTGCACTGGCAGACCGAGTCCGTTCCCGAACCCGGGTGGCGGCGTGCCGTGAGGTGGCGTCCAGCGCCTCAACCCTCAGCACCACCGGGCCGCCGTCCCATTTTTTTTTTTGAAGACTGCAAATGTTTAGTGAGGCGATGTGCAGGCCATTTCCTGGAGATGGGTGGGATGGTGGGGAATTTAGAGGGCCAGGGTTGGGGTAGACGTTGCCTGTCAGAAGAGGGAGGAGGAGAATGAGTGACATGAGGCGGTTTCTGTTAGCTTGAGTAGTAGGTCTTTGGCATTTATGCTGTGCTTGGCCGATGGTGGGTATTGGTAGTTTCAGGGTAAGGGGGGCAGATAGGAGAAATAAGTGGGGAAAGCGGGGGATTTGTTGCGTTACAGATGTGGAAAGAGGTTGGCCAGGGATGGGGGGCTCCAGTGGGTTACTTGGCCCGGGAGATGGGATCCAAGGGTGGTGGTGGAGGTGTCTATGTATGTGTTGTAGAGGGGAGGGGGTGTAGATGATGGTTTATCGGTCTGGGTTTGTAAAGGCCAGGGGTTCAGGCACAGTGGGGGTGGGGTGCGGGGCTGGGAGTGCCAGGCTGCGTGTTGACAAGAGGTTTCACTTTTGCATCCCGTTTTTGCATTGTGAGTGGTTGGTGAAAGTGCCTGGGTTAATTGCAGCAGGAAAGTGATGAGGGTAAGTGGGAGCATGGTAGGACAGAGAGTTAGGCAGTGAGTGAAAGGACTCGAGAAAATCTCTTAACTCTGTTCTTTCCCTGGACACCACTGCAGACCAGACTCTGAAGTGACCATCCATAGAGCCATAGTTGCCATTACTGGCAAATGTAGGGGGTTCCCAGCTCTTCTAAATGGACCATGCAAGCCATCACCATCCATACAGTTTCACCCTTAACCCACTCAGCATGTCCTTTCAGCCTAAAAACAAAGCTTTGGATCATGTATGGTACAAAAATAAACCTTGATAAAATACATCATTCGAAACCTTGAAATGGGCGTTCCTGGGCTGCATAGATCATCCTATACAGAAATAGAAACAGTATAGTGTTATGCCTGTGTACTGTTTCTCCGGGCTGATGAAAGGACAATGTTAAAGAAAAATATGTTATTGTTGGGGCAGAGCATATTACAATTGATGCTTTTACAAATAAAAATGTCATAGTTTTCTATTTTCCAAGACCCTTAGGTTTGTCTAGCCCCCACCCCAAAGAAATCTTCGATGTGCTCCTGGCTCACTTGAGACTGTACAAAAACTTTCAAAAGTGCAGGTCTCCAGTTGACTATAGGGTGTAGACAGAGAGTGTCCGACTCTGTTCATTGCTCTGTGGGTGATGGTGACAGTGTGGTGAGGTGTATGATGATGTCAGCTACTGTGTGTGTGCAGAGCTAGGGCTGCTTGACTGAACATTTGCTGTTGTGATATCCTCTCTCTGTTTGGTGGGGGGCAGAAAGAGGAAGAGAGGAGGCTATGGTACAAAACAATGGGGGGAGCTCACTGTGATGGCACTGCAGTCTTGTTTCTCCTGGGGAGCTGGAAGCAATGTGGGAGCAGGGTAAATGTGCAATAATCAGAGTATTTCTTGGCTTTGCTTGCATTGTTTCCTATATAAGTGATCAAAATTTACCATTGTAATTAAGGGCTAGTGAAACCATCTGCGGGCTAGTGCAATTTTGAATCAACCTGCCCTTCTGGCTAGTGCAAAAAAAGGTTAAGGTTGACCCCGCTGCGATTCTCAGCTGAAAGACAAGCGCAATCCCAGTAATCACAAACAATGGCCAACTAGAAAAGCCATCCAGTTCTCTATTCAGAAGAGGAAATAACAGCGTTCTTTAATCTCCACTGTCAGCATTTACTGACTACAGACCCCTGAATGCAGACCTGTGCTCAGGTGCCTCGTACAGCATAAACGCGAAGCAGCAAGAAAAAGGGAACAGGTGGGAAGCCAACCACATTTAATCTCTTCCCTTTATGTTCTGCTACGCTGTGGCAGTAACCTTAGAAGGCCTTGAGATCCCTTTCTGTAAATAGACTTTGAGGAGACACCTACTACCTTGTTCTAAAGTACAATGGTGACTGACGTGTCCCAGAGCTCAAAGCCCCTCCCCACAAATCTGTTCATCAGAAACCAGCTGAAAACTAGACACACGCACACGCAATTTGGCAACAAACAGCAGCAGCTGGAACGCAGGCAGCACTGTGTCCACGCTTAGGCAATCAGCGCTCCTCCAGAAGAAAAGATCAAAGCCGGGTGGGAACAATAAACCCTTGTAAGCTCATCTCCTTGCCTTCTGCTCAGGGAGTAAACAGTGAGAGAGAACACGGGCCTCCCAGACCATGGACAACAAAAAATAGTTCAAATTACTGATCTCACAAGCGATGCGGGAAAACTGAAGCCTTTCTTACATGGAGATTCTGGCTACCTGGAGGGGAGGGGTAAGCAGTAACCTCTTATTTTCCACTCTTAGTTTAGTGGAATGGGATGAAAAGCCATCATAAAATGCCAGCAAAATCTGCTGACAGGCACTAGCTGTTTTGTTCGTCCACCTTTGAAACCTCAGCTCTCACCCCCATACACAGAAGGCAGACATGCAGCAGAGCGCGGGAATGCAGTGTGCTGGTTTCTGGATGGCTTCCAATCTTGATGGAGCTATTTGAGTCTCCCACACTCAACAGATGGACTTGCTCGACAGATGCTATACCTGCCAGTGTCCTACACGCCCATCAGCTGCAGTGAGCAGGCTCATCTGGACTTCTTTACAGTTGTCTGTGATTGAACTATGGTAGAGGTGGTGTGGGCTGATGAACTGTGAGGGGAATCAACCACATTAGAAACTGGATCCTTCTGTTTACCCACGTCCCAGGTAAAGAGCAAGAACGCTCGATGCAGGCTTGCCCACACTGGGATAACAGAGCCCATGAAAGGTAAAGCGCATAAGTGGACTTAAATGCTCGCTCGATCCACAGGCTATGCACGCTTGAAGAATTAATAAAGTGTGTGTGTGTGTGTGTGGTGACTTCAGTCCCCCACAAAAAAAATCCCCTGCACAGGATCAGCGATTTGCTGTACTGGAGTATACGAAATGAGCTGAAAGAGTTAACTTTCCCACTTTGTATAACTCTCTTACTAACTTGCACCGATAAAGATTGGAGATAAAATATACACAAGAGGGTCCCTACCCTTTAATTTGTAAAATGAAGTGGCATGCAATACTGAACAGAAATTTCGGTCAGCTTACAATAATAATGTCTAATGCTGTCCCCCTGGGACCTCCATGAAAACGAGATGCTGCAGCTCATGGGGCAGCCCAATTAGAACAGTTTTAAATAAAGTTGCAGGTATAACACAGTATATAAACACACTAAGGTAGGCACTGCTTGAGAGGTCAGCAACCCTGGTTCACATCTGAAACTCAGACTGATCGGATGAGGAAAACTGTGAATCCCAGAGGAAGCCCTTCTCCTCATGGGAAGGTGGGTAGCAACTTCTGCTGCCATACCCCAACTAGGACGACCATAGGTGGCAGTGCAGAATGGCATGAAGGAGGGAGGGTTAGATGCATACAACACCCTCCAGCATCCTTCTGGTGGAGTGGTGGTGCTCTCTCCTGGCAGATGGTGCCACTATATATCCCAGCACATCTTAGCTGGGGCGCTCAGACCCCCTTATCCAAGTCCTGATTCCTCCTTAAGAAGGTACGATCATGGAACAGAAAGCTGACCCTGGGAAAAAGACCCTCCGATCCAAGGCTTTGCCCGAGTAGGGATATACGCAGGGGCTTTTCAGACAAGCACAGCACAGGGACTAACAGCAACCTCCCCAGAAGTAGTCAGTTCCAGCCACTGAACAGGCTGAAGAAGAGCCACAAGGAGACCGCATGCTGGAAGCACCAATAAAGATGACAGGGTAAAAAAAGTGCTACCCTCGGGCCTGTGCCTATTCCGACTTCAGGCCCCACCAAAGTGCTCTTTGTTCAGCAGTGCCAGTTCTCAGAGGGTCTGTTCACCAGAGCTGAACAAATTTATTTCAGCTTGTACTGGCCATCTGCACTAAATAAGTTTTTTTATTTTTTTTTTTATTTACTAACCTTGGAGGACAGCACATACAAACATCTCATTTTCAGTAGGGTCCTACTTCTACCCAGTTACACAGCAGAATGGAGTGCAGAAAGCAAGTTCACATTCACACATTGGCAGTCTTCCCAGAGAGACGAGTCATCGGACTGCCTTCAGGCTAAGCTCCTCCCAGCACCCCGGAGGTATATCATCTGGCTCCACCCTGTGATGTCAGATCTTTGCATGCTGGAAGCAGGGACCTGGGCACCACACTGCCAGGGGAGGTCAGGTGGGGGGGGGTGGATGCAAACTGTTGCATACCACTCCAAGAGTCTCTTCCATTTAAATGCACAGCATCTGTGAGTTGACTCTTTTCGGGAGGCCTCCACAATGTGGAGCACGTCTTCTAATGGACCCAAGGCCTGGGGCTCTAGCCACTCAAGAACCAGGCCGAGAGGTGCAGAGATTGAAGGCCTGGGTGCTGGACCTTCCCCGGATTTCTGGTCAGCAGATCCAGGCAACAAGGCAGCCACCAGAGGTCTGCTGCTAAGGCTGAAACAGTCCGGGTACCAGAACTGCCTTGGTCAGTCTGGGGTATCGATCATCCACGCCTTGTCCTTAAAGGCCTTGGCCACCACATTGTGGAACAAAAGGAAGGGAAGCAAGGCATACACGAAACCAGAGGTCCAGGGTCTCGCGAAAGCATCCCCCAACAGTGTCCCTGAATTTTGGGGGCCACAAACCAGCCTTAACTTGGGGCTCTCCTAGGAGGCAAACAGCTCCACCAGAGGTGTGCCCCACAGTGAGAACAGATGGTTTACCACCTCCTGATTCAGGGACCACTCATGCAACGTCTCTCCTACCCAGCTGAGAGCATCTGCCAGTTAACTGTGAACTCTTGTGGCATGGCTCGCCAGGAGATTTGTACCAGGCTGCACTCGAGCGGTCCAGACGCAGAGGCCCTCCTGACACAAGGGAAGGGAGTGTATTCCGCCCTGCCTGTTCGGGTAGAACATGGTCATGGTGTTGTCCGTCTGGACCTGCACGACCTGACCCCTGACTGGAGGCTCGAATTCTGTCATAGCCAGCTGCACTGCACAGAGCTTCAGCAGGTTTATGTGGTAGCAGGACTCCCTGGGTGACCAGAACCCATGGGCTCTGTGGTCTCTCAATTGTGCTCCCCACCCCACCAGAGACGCATGTCATTAGCGTGACAAATGGTTCTGGGCGGACAAATGGGATTCCTTTCTCCAAGTGTTCTGGGATCAGCCACCACTGGATGGCGTCCCACATCAGCTGGGTCACTGTGACTGGCTGGACCAAGTGGCCTAGGTGCTGGAATCACTGACAGCCCAACTCCAACTGCAGGTGGTGCATCTCCCAGCAGGCACAAAGGACCATGCTGGTGCAGGATGCCATGAAGCCCAGCAGCCGCAGGAAATCCGGTGCAGGGCGTGAGTGTCCAACCTGAAATGACCAGGCAAAAGAGGCATGATCCAGTGCCCAATTTACAGGGAGGCAGGCCTTGGCCCGCAGAGAGTCTAGTTCGGCCTCTATGAGCTTGATCACCTGCAAGGGTACTAGCTGGAAGTTGTCCAGGTTGACCAGCAGGCCTAACTTTCGGCAGGTCTGAAGAACCAGATCTCTGCTCCTCTTGACAGTCTCTTTGGATGGACAAGCCAGCAGTCAGTCGTCCAGGTAGGGAAAAACCTGATGCCGCAAGAAGGCTGCCAATACTATGCACTTGAAGACCCTGTGCGCTGAGGAGAGATCAAAAGGCATGACCTGAAACTGGTACATGACCCCTTCCGCTCTGAACCAGATAAACCGTCGGTGGGACAGATGGACTGGGATATGGAAGAATACATCCTGGAGGTCCAGGGAGCAAAACCACATGTTGTGGATCCAGACATCTAATTCAGGGTGACCATCCGGAATTTGCACTTCCGCATGAACTGGTTCGAACTGTGCAGATCCAGTACAGTGCGCCAGTCCCCCATCCATTTCAAAACTGGGAAGTACCTGGATATGTAACCCTGACTGGCCAGGGCATCCGGGACATGGGCTACGGCTTTCTTTGTGAGGAGCTGAGCAATGTCTTCCTGAAGGGCAGACAGTGAGCCCTGTGACACCCAGGACTCCCGAGGAGTGTGGCGTTCAATAAGACAGGAGAGCCTCGATGTCTGTAGGCAGCCCTTTGCCTACCACTTCTAGCACTCACTTGTTTGTTGTGACAGTGGCAAGAAGCGACTTAGCCGATCCCCAACTGGGGGCTTAGGCAGGGACAAGACAGGTGGAGGGACGAAATACCCAACCCATCAATGAGCAGCTTTTGCAACGTCATTGGTCTTTGTGGCTGTAGGGGCACCACCAGCCCTATTCCAGCTTTTCTTAGGGTCCTGGCCCCCTGAACTTGGGCTTGGGACACCAGGCCTGGTAGTGCCCCTGCTTGGGCTGCTGCTGCCGCTGCCGCCAAGGAGGCTGTGGCTAGAAGGATCAGTACTGAAAAGCCTGTTTCTTAAGAGTTTTTTTTAGCCCATCTGGGACACAGAGTCAAGGGTGGCTTAATGATGAAATGTCCTTTATTCCCAAGGCTGAAGAGGCTGGTGCCTAGGAAAGGGAAATCAGATAGCTTATGCTGTCTGTCCACTGTGAAGCTGGACAAAAGCAGCCAGGCCCTGCGATGCATAGGGACAGCTGCTGCCATGGCACAGCCACAAGAGTCACCCATGTCCAAGGCTGTCTGAAGCTGGTGTTTAGCCACCAACTGACCTTGGTCTCTTGACGATGTTCACTGGCTGGTGGTCGGCTGGGAGGTGAGGGAGTATGGTATCGAACACTCCCATTAGCCATCATCATAGTGTAGCTTACCTGAAGGAGACCCACGTACACTGCAGCGAAGACCTTTTTTTTTTTTAAAATCGGTGTGGTCAGTCCTTCTTATCTAGACTTGTCCACATCCCCCGGCACCAGGACTTGTTGAAGACCAAGTCAGAAACCAGTCCTCGGCAGAGGGGTTTTCTGAGAACCCAGACAGCGACCCACTAGGGACAGTGTTCTTGTGGATCATATGGGTAGAGGGTGCTGGGCAGGATGCCAGATGCTGCCAAAGCTTCAGAGCTGGTCCCAAGATGGCCTCAGTCATGAGAAAGGCAACCCCCAGGGAATCATCCCTGCCCAGAATGTATGTAAAGTGATAGTCAGCCCTCTTCTGGACTGGCTCTAGCGCAACAGACAGACTCCGAAAACAACTGGAGTGCACCGAAAGGCACCACACCATGCTCGGTGGAGAGGTCTTTGACTAAACCCCAGTCAAGGAGGAATGTCCCAGAGAAGGCCATGGACTCAAGATTTGAATCATCCAAGGACTCCTCAAAAATGGGACGCGACCAAGTATCCTCTGCCTGGTGATCTGTACCAACGACTGGCCTGGAAAGCCAGTGGCTGCAGCGGGGTGCACCTGCATGGCATAGACCTGCGAGGGCATGACTGGCAGCTGCCAGGGGATTGGGATTCCAAGGGTAGAACCCTACTCCACCCTGCGATGGCCCACTGTTTCCAGAGGAGCTCCTCATAGCAGCAACACATCTTGAGGCAATGCCTCTCCTTGCCCAAGCAGGTTGAGGAGCACTGCCTCCTGGTCAAGCGGGATCGAGAGGGAGGGTGCCTCAACTGGATGATCGACATTGAGGTGAGCCTTCCAGCAGGATATGGTAACCATGTGCCTGGCCACACTGACCAGTACAGGCTTCAAAGGCTCAACAACCAGTGGAGGTCACTCCCGAGGGGAACTGGCTGGGAACACAGACCAGTCCATGTCCTCCTGAGGGATGACTGGGAGTACTGGGATGGACTACTTTTTGGCTAATTTCTTGCTAATCCTCACAGACCTCCCCCCCAGCCCCGTCACCCACGGGCGTCTACTGGCGCCTCACCTCTGGCAGGGTGCCCAGCTGGCCAGGTGCGGCACACCTCACGGAGAGCCGGGATCATCCTACCGGTCCATGGTGTCTTCTGACCCCAGTTTCTACCGATCCCCGTGTGCAGGACTTAGCGTACAATGACACCAACGGCAGAGCTGCATGCGCTTCCACACGTGGCACGCTGGGTGTCTGCTTGGTCCCCCACCGTCTTGTGGGATCGGTGTGCTAGCCTCCAGCTGCTGCTAGGGGCCAGGAATGCACCAATCTCCAGTCCCACCCCTCCCCGGAAGAGGAGAGCTGTCCTCCAGATGCTCAATCCTCTCCCATTCCGGCTGACCCGCTCGCACCGCAAACATAGGTCGCCGGCGTGCCAGGACATAAGGCATGATACCTCAGCCCTCCACGCCACTGGACCGGCTTAGCTAGTTGACATTCTTAATGAAGATCTGCACAGCCTGCTCGACTGGAGTCGAAGTCAAGTCCAACAGTGGAACCAAGGAGCTTTTGTCCTTTCCCTTGATCGAAGCATCCTTGACCAGAGTTGAGTGATCAGGGAAGTTTGAGGTATTGTGAGGACCTCAATCTCTCCCAGTTCCATGACTGGTGCCAGTGGCACTTGTGTTTCTTACCATGGTGGGCAGAGTTCTTCCACAAGGTCTGGAAGGCCATGATTCAAAGAAGCCTTCCATGATTGGCTCTCCAACACTGGCGCGCGCCCGGAGCACCCTTCCATGAGTGACCCTCCAACACTGGCGCCCGCCGGGAGCAGCGCACAGACTAAGGCAGTGCCCTCTGCGGCAGTCACCTCTTTTGCTTTGAGGTTTGCAAGTTGCTGAGTTGACCCGGCAGCCGCCGAGGCCTTTTTGTGAACCTTAGGATGGTCCTTGGGATCCCGCTCTGAAGGCCGGCCAAGGGTGAGCCAGTGCTTCCTGTCTTTGAGAGATTCAGGAAGCATAGATAAACAGAGGCCGCATCTGGCCATGTCATGCTGCCTGCCCAGGTAGCAAAGGCACATGTTGTGCAGGTCATGGCCGACATGTTCTGGCGAAACCCACATAAAATTTTAATCCTGGCTTCCATTGCTCCATCTTCGGCAGTATCAGCAGGTCATGTAAACATCAGTGTATGATGACATCTGTTCGACTCTTGTACATTTCTCACTCCTATAAATATGATATTTATAGTTTCTACTTGTTATCGCATTGTACTGTTACAAACATTGTAAATACGTAATAGATACAGAGGTATGTTCTTGTATTCAGATGGTCTCTAATTGTTTATCTGTTGTATTTCAACACTGGATGTTTGTGAAAATGGGTATTTTTTCTTACAAACTGTCCGGTGTACAAATAAAATTGATTGATTGATTGATTGATTGATTACAGAGTTGAAGAGATTGAGGAAAGTGAAGAAAGTACTTCGAAACTTCAAAAGAAGGTTTGTCTGACAGCGTACAAAGTCCTACGTGGGAGCCACAAAGAAGGTGACCTGTTCTTTCAGTGGAAAGAAAGACTTGATATCACGGGCTGAAGTCGGGAGATATACTGCCTGGGTGGTAGGAGGAGCTTAGCTTCAAGATGTCCAATGAATCAGCACTTCCAGTGGAATTACCAGAGTGTGAATACTGAACCATATCCATGACCCTAGAAAGGGCCACTTCTGGCTGCCTCGCTCATTTGCACATGCATGTCTGTGCGTAAGATAGTCGTCAACCTCTGGGAAGTTAAATTGGCCCCCCAAGATGGCACCACTGTGATTTAGCTCAGCTGGAAGGCGCACACCCACCTGGGACGTGACATGCTGCGCGCCGGGGCATCCCCTCTCCCTGTAAACCTCCGATCCCATCTCAGTGATGAATCCGGCAGAGGGAAAAAGGCTCCTATCAGGCACGAAGGGAAGTGCAGACTATTGCAGCCCTGGGTCCTCCTGTCAGAAGTCACCAAGTTTCAGTTGCAACTTTCAGCCATCCTAGAAGTGTGCAGCAGCAGTCTCTCCTGGGCTGCACAAAAGACACTAGCAGGATAAATGATAAAAAAAGAAATAAAAAACTGATTTTCCAAAAGAGTCCCTCCCTGCTGAGCAGGGAGCAGCCTACCAGCTACAAGGACAGACTGAAAAGATGGTGGGTGATGGGAAAGAAGGCGTGTCCTTAAGACTTTTCAAATTGGTCCCGGCTGAGAGAGGAAGACAGCTCTTATCAATTAATGCCTGCACACAGAAGTGGATACGAAAAGGACCATTTATATTTGTGGTGTAGTGACTGCACCATTTTAAAAGGATTAGACATCAAACGTGGTTTACAGCTGATGTCACTTCCAGCATTTTCCCTGAAAAAACAACACAGGAACAGTAGTTGGAATTTTTTTTTTTTTTTTTTTTTTTAAATACAATTTTTAAGGTTTACAAAGTAATGAACAGGCAGGTACAATACAGCTAGAAAGGAGTTACATCTGGATGAGTCTGATCAATGGCAGAAAAAAAACAGACTTTGACAGCAGATAAGGCCCACCTAGTCTGCCCATTTCCCCTACCTACTGGATAAGCTGCAGATCCTAGTTAACCAACAGCCTATTTCTTCCTACCTCCCACAAGAACTGCCTTATGTCTGTCCCATGCATTCT
The DNA here is from genome assembly GCA_016271365.2 of Neoceratodus forsteri. NCBI lineage: Eukaryota > Metazoa > Chordata > Ceratodontiformes > Ceratodontidae > Neoceratodus > Neoceratodus forsteri. The sequence continues at coordinate 127,570,459 of JADMNL010000029.1, forward strand.
TGAATTCACCCATGGTTTTAGACCCCACAACCTCCTCAGGAAGGCGGTTCCATGCGTCCACAACCCTCTCTGTGAAAAAAATACTTCCTCACATTGACCCTGAGCCATCCCCCTCTATCTTCAAATTGTGTTCCCTTGTTCTTGCACATCTCTTTTTCTGAAAGATGCTACCCTCTTGGACTTTGTTGATTCCACTGAGGTACTTAAAAGTTTCAATCATGTCCCCCCTCTCCCTCCTTTCTTCAAGGGTATACATATTAAGCTCCTTTAGTCTCTCCTCGTATGGCTTCTCTTGCAGACCCTGCACCATTTTAGTTGCCCTCCTCTGGACTGCCTCCATCCTGTCTATGTCCTTACGGAGATGGGGTCTCCAGAACTGGATGCAGTACTCCAGATGGGGTCTCACCAACTGCGAAAAGGCGGGGCTGTCCACATTTACGCAGACACCGATGCCCGACGTCGTCATGGGTGGCCGAGGCTGACTGCTTGCAGAAATTTCCATATGGTTCCAGTGCTAGGGTGTTTATAATTCCATAGGTGTGGCCTGATGAAAGAGATATCCTTGAAGAAGATCTGCGTAAGGGCCGGCCCGCTGGTGCAGCAGTAGCACTACTGCTTGCGGACAATCCGGGTTTGGGAATGAGCCAGGGAAGTCAGAGGGCTGGCCAGGGGGAGAAGGCTGAGCATCTCAAGGACTGCTCGTCTTCTCCGGGGAGGGAGAGGGCAGTGACTCAGCACTTTTCTGGCCCCAGGAGGAGGCCCGCGGTACAGCACGAGCTCAGTTGAACGCAGGGGGAAGACGTGACAGACATCGGCAAGCTCGCCTAGACGTCCAGGGCGCATGTCACGTCAACAGAACAGGGAAAAATGATCTCCAGCCTCAGAGAAGACAGACCTCTGATGGCTTGCACCTGCCTGGCTGATCCCAGATGCAGACGAAACCAGAAGTGTTTGGGATGCAGGAGCCCGTGGGGCGGAAATACAGCTCCATGGGGGAGCTGGGAGGCCAAAGGTGGGTGGCAGAAGCGGAGACAGACTCCACTGGGGTTCCCGATGATGTGGGGGCTAGAGGGATGGGGAGAGGATAAAATAAGATTTTAAAAATAATAATAAAAAAAAATGATCTGTGTATACTCCACCCCATCTATCCCCCAAAGCATTCATAAAGTCATGATCATCATGTCCCCTCAGCCTCTTTTTATATATAAATTTTAGTACGCTTTATTTCCTGGTCGACATGCCTGCCCCTAGCCTCCACTCTCCAGCCCCATCACCCCACTGTCCCTGAGATTTACCTTGCCGACCCCTACAGAGCCCCACAGTTCACCCACTGTGATGGAGCCCCCAGTTCTCCAAGCCTGGGAGGAGTTTAGCTCGGTTGTGGGTCAGTGAGCCCAATGGGCAGATGCGGGGCTTGTGAGAAGAGGAAACTTCATCCTGCAGGCTGTTTTTTCCAGCTGGTTTTCTGGTCCCTAATCCTCGGACACTCCATGGGAATGGTGACTTGGCATAAACACATCAACGGGCACGATTTCTTCCACCAGGAGCATCCCCCACCCAGTACTGCTACTCCTAACCTATGCCACCATGCCACCTAGGGTCACCTAGGTGGCTGTGTCGCAGCAAAGCAGGCTACCCTTCCTCCCTGGAGGAGGAGCGCATCCACTGGGACAGTCATCACTCTTCCCCCTGGCTGAACCCCGAGCAGCCCAGGTTTGTTCTTGAACCCGGGTCACTGGTGCGGCAGCAGGTGAGGCATGGATACTTCAGCCCTCTGCATCACTGGGCCGTGAAAAGTATTTTCCTAAGGCACACTAAAAATGAACGAGGCTGACAGGCTTAAGCTGCCCCTTCCCGAACCCTACAGTAATCTCAGGTGTCTGAAACTAGCTATGCATGCTTATCATGGCCTCCTAGCCCAATGATACCACAAAGCGCCACCATGGCCCCCTGAAGCCCTCAGGCAGTGACTCACCACTTCTGTCCGTGTGATTCTTGCTAGCAGCTGAGTCAGACCCTCGCTGGACAGGGAGTCCACCGAGAGCCCCAGGCCACGAATGGCAGCCCCGATACTTCCAGTTGCAATCATGGATGCAGGGTACATGGCAAAGTTGAAATCTGAGGGGGGAAAAAAATGGAACAGCATTAAGACACTGGGAGAGAATCCATCCCAGAATAACCAGCTTCTCCTTACATGGGGTCTGGGCAGATCTAATATTTCCTGAAATTTTACTCATTCATCTTTGAGCTGTTCCCCACCCCCCTGTCGGCCTGACATAGGGCTCCAAACAAAACTGCCCTGGGGACCCCCCTCCCCATTCATTTCCACCCCTCTGCTTTCGAATAACGGCTGCAGCATAATGAAACAAGCATTTGTCCATTTACCAAATGTTTGATTGTGGTGTAACAGAGCTTTAAAGAGCACCTTCTACACCCCCCCCAGCCCTAATGGTAGCTACACCTGCTGAAGGCTGAATGAGCGTATACTGAAATTTTTTTATTGCTGGCCTGTAAGAAGGGGAAGGGATCATAAACTGGTCTCAAGGAGCCTGATGCCTGATCCCTTTCCCTTCCTAGTACAAGCAAGGCACCCCCGCGCTCTCCATAGGAAGTAATACTTGCATCTTACATGCTACATTTAGTATGTCAGCAGTCCATTTCATTGAAGTCAAAGCCACTGCTCGACTAACAAGGCCGAGCACTTGTACCAGGAAGGGGAAGCAATAGGGACCAGGCTGCTCAACACCAAGTTGTGAGCCCTTCCCCTATTTACAGGCCATAAATAAACACGGTCAGTATGTGCCCATTCAACCATCACCAGGTACAGCCAACACTGGGCTTGCGAGGAGGGTTTCAGAAAAGTGCATAATAGGTGGTCTTTAAAGAGCCCCGATATCGTTGCGGCAACTCTGAAACATATTATTTAGACATAATACGGTTTATATTTCTCACTTGCTCTCTAATTGTCACCCTTATTTCTTTATTACTAAAGACATTTGCATGGAAACAGGATCTCTGCCTTATCTGCCTATCTACTTCTGCAGTCACAGTTCTGTTTATGACATCCAAATCTGTTGCTGTGGAGATAATTATGATGTCATAAACGGGGCATTACGATGTCATGTGTAGTCAGGCAGCCAAAGCAAATAAAGTCTAAGGGACATAATCTTTTTTTTTTTTTCCTTCCTCCATATTCTTTTCATCCGTTTTCTTTCGTGCTTTTCTCCCCGGTCCCGGGACTCCAGCACACGGTGATGTATGTGCGTGGAGGTGTGCACACGCCCCGTGGCACTGGTACTGGCCCCGTTCATCCCACCCCAGCCAATTGCCGGGGCCCCCGTATGGCTTGGCACTACCACCCATCTTCCACAAGGAGGCAGCCAACAGCTGGGGAACCCCACATCCCTCCCTCGGAGAGGAGAGCTGCATTGTGGCGGCTCATTCCACCTCCCCAACCCCTGCAGACTCAGGCTCGTTCCCAAACCTGGTTTGCCAGCGTGGCGCGAGGTGTGGCAGTAATCTTGTTTTTATGTCACTTCCCTCAGTAATAAAGAAAAAGGGGAAAGAATTGCAAAAATATACTTCTGGCTGAATGGTACAGAGAGTGAATGCACAGAACTGTAAAACAGTGGGTTCCAGGTTCAGTCCCTCTCAGGGCCACAAACAATGCTGTCTATGGAAATCTGAGCTACAATGAATTTTCAGCTGGCCCAGTGGCGTGGACAGCAGGGGCGCTAGACGCCTCACCTCCCGCCACACTGGCGGCCCAAATACGGGAATGACCAGGGTCGCTCGCAGGCTGGCAGGGGGAAGGAGGCTTCAGCATCCATCAAGGGCTCTCCTCCTTCAGGGTGGGGACAGTGTGTGCCACTGCTTGGGCGCTACCTAACAGAGACTAGGTGGCGCAGCAGCGGTCACCAGAAGCAGAAGCTAGAGGTGGGCATTAAGAGCGTGCACAGTCTTCACAGTTTTCGTGCGTGCTACTGAACACTGCCAGCTCGGATTCAAGGGAAATAACGGATGGAAAAGAACCCCCCCCACTGGCAGGATGATGCTGCAACCGTTTAGGCACCATGCCACTAAATCCATGGCAGTCAGTCACTCATTCATTCACTCACTCACTTACACAATGAGAGAAGAAGCAGGTGGGGTAAGTCCAGGAGGTGAGGTGATAAGGCTCGGGGTCGATGGCAGAAGGGGGTTGATGGGGAGGGGCAGGAGGATAAAGTCCAAGTGAAAAAAAAATTGCAAAACTATATGAACTATAAACTGAATTGTCTTTAAAGCTCACATTTTTCAAAGTTATTCAGCTATTATCAGGGGCTCTTTAAAGAGAATATAAACAATATGTAATTTAAATCAACTATTTCTGGTGTTTTCTGTTCACTACTGACACGCTGTTAACATATCTGATGCCATTATATTTGCATTCTGCCTGCTGAGTGTCCCCCCCCCCCACTTTGTTTAGTGCTTTCAAAGAGATGCTCTCCAGACTCTTGTGTCTAACACTAGGAAAACCAGTAAAAGTGGGAACACACACACACACAGTGAAGCCTGATGCTGAGCTTCAAAGCATGATGATGATGATGTCAGTTAGTTGGCAAATGGGCAGAAAACCAGTGCGATTGGTGGGGCTGCATCCTTTGAACTACACAAAGTGTGTGCCCATCGGCCTGCTGAACATTGTCATCATAAGCCCTCTCAGCACTGGATTTCAAGTAACAAGCCTCCTGCACGTCTATAGCTATTGGCTTTAGAGAACATACCTCCACAACTCCCTACACTGACAAAGTACCACCAACATGTTTGCACTGCATGTGCGCGCAAGCAAACGCAAGTCACATTAAAAGTCAGTGCCCAGGTCAGACAAGCATCTCTCCGAGTTGACCCGATAGCGCTTCCACTCGCTATTCTGACCACCCAGCTTTGGGAATGAACTTGGGTCTTTGGGAGCCCGTGGTGGGTGGGAGGCGGGAGATATCAGCATCCCCAAGACAGCTCTCCTCCTTCAGGAGAGGGTGTGTGTGTGTGATCGTGGTGCTCTGCTGCTTGCCTGCCACTTGGCTGAAGCTGGGTGGTGGCACAGCAGAAGCAAGCACCGATTCCGCCAAACGCCAATACTGCATAACGTGTCAGTGCATGCATCACTACACCCTGGCAGCCCTCGGGGAGAAAATGGGTAGAAGACACCCTCAGCAGGTAGGGTGTAACTGGCACCCTCACTGCCGACCACAGCACCCAGCCACCACAGATGGCTCAGGGTAAGTGGTGGAAGTACGTCCCAGAGAAAGTAGAGGTGGGGCTGGTGGTGGAAGCAGAAGCGGGAAACCTGAGGTGATGAAAGAAATAAACACAAGACTGAAAAAAAAAAAAGCTCCTTAGATACTATTTCAGCAGAATGCAGTTCAGGGAATGAATCCGAAACAAAATGTAAACTTAAAAGGAAATAGCACTAAGGGTACCACACCTACATATGGGGGGAGAGGCAGGTCCCAATGTGCACTTTGGTGTGTAAATTAGTTACAATCAATTATACTGCAGTGAACAGTATCAGACAGATTTTACCGACTTCCAAGCTGACATTTGCTGTAAACAGAAATCCCAGAATCCCCTGCAGCTGACATCAGGGTAGGGCTGCAGTGGCAGTGAGAGAGTCATTAAGATGCATGTTAGAGATTTTGTAAGTTCACATCAGATGTTTGACAGTCCTGCTTTTCTCCCAGGGTTAAGTACAGTCTTCTGGAACTGCACTTAGCTCAGGGAGAACTGTGGCACCGGCAAACAAAAGATCAGAGCCAATATAAACTCTAACATGCACTGCAGGCTATTGAATCTCCCGCTGCCGCAGCCCTGCTCTGTTGTCAGAAGCAGGGAATTCAAGTTTGTTAAGCTACAGTAACTGTCAGCTTGCAAGTCAGCCAAAAATCAGTTGGATACTGTTACACTGTTTACTGGAATATAGTTGTTCATGAGTAACAAAAAAAATGTGCAAATTGGGACCAGTCTCACACCTGGGTGTGGGGCTTGTAGTGCTCACTGTTCCCCTTTAAATGAGAGATGACGTCCTGCAGCGGGGGCTACACAAGAGCAGAGGGGTCCACAGCAGCCACTGGTGCTCCAGGCGTTTGTCTTGGACATGCTGCTGAGCACATTACAGGAAGTATCAGGGTAGCGGTTTGTAACATGCTTGGTGGGTCTGGACACCAGTTTACAGAGTTACACTGTGAAGCAGTACTGGAACAGCTTCATGGAGCTGTATATGTATGTCCGTATGTTAGCAAGCAAAGGATCAGTGGTTCAAATCCAGGTGGGAGCACAACAGTTTCCTGAAAGGAACAAACAAGGTAAACTGCGAGGAACTATCAACAGGAACAGCAAATCTGGAACCTGGGGACATGAATGGAAGTTGGTGGGAGGGAGAGTCAGGAGGGACGTGTGGAAGTTCTGTTTTACAAAGAGAGGGGTTGAGATATGGAACAGCCTGCCGGCAGAGATGGCGGCCACCAAAACCAATGGCTTTAGACAAGGCTGAGACAGAGTTCAGGGTTAATACTGACCCCAGGGGTAGCAGTAAGTAAGGGAGGGCATGAGCAAAACCCGTCTAAACACCAGCTCTTAGGGCAGGTTAGGGTTTATGGGCAGACTAGATGGACCAAGTGTCTTTTTCTGGCAACGCTTCCTGTTTCTACGTTTACTAGGACCAAACGCAGAGTGCTGGCTCTATGGGAGCACACAGCTACTCCTGTTCAACCTTCTCCCAGTAAGGCTTATGGAAGGCAGTGGTGTAAGAGTGCAGGCTGGGTTGAAGCTCAGTGCTACAGTGATCCAGGACGATTTCAACAGGGCTCTGCTACAGCCAGCTGTGCTGACGCAGTAGAGATGGGGAGCTCACAGCTACTTCTGTCCCACGCTCTCCCAGTGTGAGTTGTTGCAAGTACTCTGGTCGCTGGGGGGTTGCTGGGGTGGGGTACTCTAGCGTTGAAGGACTGCTCTCCTCTCCTGGGAAAGGGGAGGTTTGTTGCTCTGTTGTTCACCGCCATCA
>JADMNL010000029.1:127582500-127672500 GCA_016271365.2 Neoceratodus forsteri
CTTTTGATGGGGCAATTATGGAAGCAAGGGTCCTTTAAGACATTTCGGCAACTAAAGATGGACTATTCCCTTCCATCTAACCATATATTTCAGTATATACAAATCTGTCATTATCTAGGTACCGTTCTAGAGAAACCCTGCCCACTCCTCCCTCTTCTGTAGCTTTAACTTCGGAAGAAGCTGAAAAGAGTATGGGTTTAGTCAGTTATATAAAACAACTACTATCCCATACCAAAATCTGCACCAACACACCTAAACTTAAAGGACAAATAAACCACAAATTGGGGGGGTGAATGAAACTGGAAACGCTCCTGTGTATGTGTAGAATAAGGGCTGTGGATTTTCATGATGCCAGTATTTACCTGTAAATGAATGATTTTTCCTGGTTTTGTCAGTAATGAAAAGTTCCCCCGAATGTAAACAAAGCTGCCAGCTGTCTCCGATTCTGAGCCACAGCTCGTCTCACAAAATGGCGTGGACGTGCATACGCTTCGCATCTTCTATTGAAACCTATGGGCACGGTTTTTAAATGCTGTGTATTGGCTCTGTATGTGGCTACCGGCATATGTATTGATACTTGGCTTGTGCACCAGATGGTGATCAAGCTGTAGGACACTGTAACGGGCATTAATGTAAAGCTGTCAGAATGCTGACAGCCCATCAGAATGGAGCACTTCTGAGACCCTCTGAATAAAATGATCACTAACTGCCCCTTAAGGTTAGTGAGCAGTGTCTGCTGCATCCTAGTTCGCCTCCATCAGGAGAAAAGCAATATTAAAGTGATTTTCTGACTTAGCTGAGAGCAGCTACCACTCACATATTGTGGTAGCTGCCCTCAGCGATAGTTATTCCAGCCTGGTTTAAATAATAAATTCTGTTCCGTACTTTAGTATTTTCACTCATAATTCTATATTTTGCAACACAACCTGACCGGTTCCGAAATCCCTGGCAATGGTGACATGCCCCCGTGCTCAAGTACATAATGACGTGTGACCAGGGAGAGCACGAGGGCGCGCCCCGTTGAAATGAATGGGGCCAGATTTCTCATTCATTTTTAAGATCAAGAATGGCCACCCAAAGATTAATGAAGGACACTGCTCGACTAACAAGGATCATGTTAGTCAAGCAGTGTCCTTCATTAGTCTTTAGGCGGCAATTCTTGATCTTAAAAATGAATGAGAACCGCCCCATTCATTTCAATGGGCGCGCCTCATGCTCGCCTGGTCACACATCATTACGTGCTTGAGCGCGGGGGTGTGTCACCATTACCAGGGATTTCAGAACTGGTTGGGCTGCATTGCACAATATAGAATTACAAGTGAAAATACTAAGGTGCGGAACAGAATTTATTATTTAAACCAGGCTGGAATAATGATCGCTGAGGGCAACTACCACAATATGAGAGTAGCTGCCCTATATCGGAAACTTCCTTTAAACAATGGGTGTGCCAAAACAGCTGAAAATTATGGTAAACATCTAGGGAATAACCATATGAAAAGAAGTGCTCCACTGAATTATTTCAAACTTCAAAAAATGCTAACGCAGACACAAAATGGGAGCAGAACGGCATCTCAGGAGCCAGGAGAACTAGGGCACTCTGAAACAAAATAGAATGTTACAGGCCAAGATTTTTCACCCTGCTGCTTTCAAAACCTTATCTTTTTCACTGTAGGCATCTTCAACAAAATATGATCTTTTCCCCTTAAGACTTCATCTGTTCACGTTACTTAGACCTGCTTTGAAGTCATAATACTCTGTTTATGACACTGCAAGCTGTTGCCACAAAAATAGTTGTGATGTCGCAAACAGAGGATCACGAGCAGGGCAGGAAAAGCAGCAAGAGTAGATAAAGACTTAAAGGGGAACAGAAACACTGCAACAGGCCCATGTCAGTCATTTACCCACTGTTATCTTTCCATACAGTCCTCTCTCTCTTTTTTGGTTTCTGCCACCGTCGTCTTTAAAACCGGCTCTGTATGTAGCCCCCCTGTTGTGTCACAATAAATGCTCGGACAAGTGACGTCATCGGTTGAAGTTAGTCTGTGGCTCCTGACACTAATATAGTACCACTACTGGTATGTGCTGTTACACTGATGTGCTCGGTTTGCATGGAAGCACCAGCCCATGCAAGTATCAATAACTGCACAGTAGTCCTTGACTTGAAACTTAGCAATGATGTCACTGGTTGGAATATTTATAAATGGCACAACAGGGGGGCTACATACAGAGATGATTTTAAAGATACAGGAAGCAGGAAACAAAAAAATGTGAGAGATATATGGAAAGAGAACGGGGTAAGTAAAGGTGAACTATGAATATCGCATTGCTTCTGTTACCCTTTAAGGGGCAAAGGGACGGTTATGCAAATGACTTTAGTAAGAAAGAACGAAATGTTCTGAAGTTCAGTATGTTGGGTAAATGTTATGGGATTTCAGCTCTTCTGGTGCCAAAAATAATTGTTTGAGGCAGGAAAATGGAAAGAAAACAATACCACGGCTGAAATGCTACCGATGTCGCTAGACTGTAATGGGGGGTCTCAGCAGATTGCAGAACAAGGTGCAATTAGCAGTGGGCACTGCTATGCATAGAGAATCATCTATGAGCCAAAGTGGGTCGAGAGAAGACACGGTAAGACACGGTCTTTCATAGAATGGTGTGGATGTAAAGGGTTCTCTGGTTGTTGTGGTTACACGAGCCATGCAGCCACTTGGGATGAAGTTGGAAGATAACCGACAGCGATATTCCCATCTCCCCAGGACACATCTGTAAATGAGACTTCCAAGGTGTCTTTGTACATTTCCCCCTGGATTAAACAACTGAATGAATAAATCGATATCTGATGCAGAATGGCTAAGAACTGGACAGTGATGGTTACCTGTGGCACACAAGGCGATGAAGGTCTGTGAGTGTTTCTTAACCAGTTCCAGCTTGTCCCTGGGGGAAGGCAGCTTCTGCAGGATGTGCTCGATGAAATCATTAGGCGTCACGGCGGCCAGGTCCCACTTTAGTTTTCCCAGCACCACAAGTTCCCAGTCCTACAAGACAGGAAAGAGACCATTTGAAGTTCACCTTTCCCCATTAGCATACTTTCAGTTGGGGAGTATGGACAGGGTGGGGGTAGGGAGGGGTGTTACCGACCTGAATAGCAGTGGTCTGCTGCCGCACCTTAGGGCTGCCTACTCCTCATAGCAAGTATGTAGTGGATGGTGGCTTACTGATCCAAGGCCTGCACTTTTTGACTTGGGCCAATCCTCACTGGCTGGTCTACAAGTAATCCTCTCTAAGTTACAGTACAAAATAGCAAGCTCCCAAATCAGTCTGTTTAAAACAGTCTCTCCTAAACGTACCCGTTTGCCATGCAGGTACACCTCATTTCAGACCTGAAGGTCACATTTACCCTAACCTAACTGTAACCCAGATTATGAAATGGGGAGGAAAAATGCTGTCTCCTGATTGGCCAAGAGGTGCTTTCAGCTGGGCTGTTATCCCAGCACAATGGGCCGGCTGAACGTAGCCCAAAAAAATGTTTAAAAAACACATCCAATTTACTAAAAAGGACCCATTTCATGATCATAATAAGGCACTCCAGAGGGTGCGTTATGGTAGGCTAACGTCCATCTTGGGTGGTAGAAGCACTCGGCTTTGCCTTGTGCTTCAATCCACCCAAGGCAGGCCATTATTCCACCATAACAACCTCTGGCCATGCCCCACTGCTTCATTATGGTTTACAATAGTATTTGTGCCTAAGTTCCAGTTAGTTTTAGATGGGACAAAATACAGTCCTCTTACAAAACTATGTGCCCTGCCGAAGGATGTGGTTCTTTTTCAAGCAACAAGGCAGGAAGTGTATGTGTGTGGGTGGCTTACTATCAGGTACCGCAAAACAAGAGGCACAAGATAAACTTAGGTGCAATTAGAGGTGGGGGTGCAAATGCTGACAAAATGCCATTCTGCTGTTATACGAAGCATTAAGGATATTTGAAGACTTTTTTTTTTATTTTTTTTTTTTTTATTTAACTCTGCCTCTCCCCCAAAAACTGAGAAATGTTCTCCTGGTTCTCTGTGTGCATGCCCGCTTCAGTCAACAGCAGGATATGTGCGTGAAGCAGAAACCTCTGGGAATTCTATGCTGTGGCTGTTCCTCCTAGACACACATAATTATTGCAATATGCTGCCAAGATGAAGGTACAGGAGGATATTGGGAGAGGCAGAAAGAAAGCAAAGAAAACTAGCCGGGCTCTGCTTCTGCATCATGTGGCAACACAGGCTTCACATTCCTAGTCCGATTCCCAGCAGGCGGGAGTTTTGGAAGCATGGTGGAGGCAGCCACACTCCAAATCTAATGGGTGGTGACCGTCATTATGTTGCCACTCGAAGGGTATAGATAAAAAGCACGCCAGCATAAATGCGTGGTCAAAAACTGCGCTGCGCGGACAGCAGAAAATGGGCACGGTCAAAAACTGCACTGATATATATATAACCAAACCCCAAAACCACACACGCTGTTTTGCCGGTGCAGTTTACAGCCACATGTTTATTCCGAAGCAGTGTTCACTGGATACTCCCTCTCGAACACCTCGAGTGGTTGGCCTAGAAGAGGCACTGACATTGCGAGTGACTGCACAGTGGTAGCAGTAGTAGTCTTTACTTTTAACTGGCACCGTTCCCTGGAGGCTTAGGGCACCATTATAAACGGAGCACAGTAGACCCAACATAATACAATAAATAAATAATTTGTAAAGTATACTTCATGTATAGACTATGCTAAAATATCATAATCCATGTCCGATAGATCAATAAATAAATAAGTACAGACTGGGATGATGGCAACAAAGGGGTAAATTACTCCCCAAACAGATGGGTTTTCTGATGTCACTTAAAGGGCTCTGCCAAGGGGCCCTCCCTCAAGGCTCTTGGAAGAGAGTTCCATAGGACCGGACCCACCACTTCAAAAGGTCCAGTTCTCGGAGGTTTTTAGCGTTGCCTTGGGAACTACAAGGAGGCCCTCCGTGGTGGAGTGAAGAGGATGCGAGTGTGCGTGAGCATGCAGGGGATCAGTCGGGTTACACTGGGCCCAGCCTGTCTTGGGCCTTATCAGTTAGTAAACCAACTTTAAAAGAGATTAGTCACTTAAGTGGCAGCCAGTGCAGATCATGCGGTGCTGGGCAGATATGATATGTCCTCGGAGGGGCAGTCAGCAACTGAGCAGCTGCAGTCTGCACCCGCTGCATGCGCTGTAGCACACCTCCACTGACCCCAAGGTAAACAGCATTGCAGTATTCAAGCCTCAATGTCACAAATACATGCACCGGTGTGGCCAGGTCACAGAGGAGATAAGGGATGATAATTCGGCTGATGTTCTGCAGATGGTAAAGGCCATTCCGGACTACTAACACCTGAGCCTCAAATATCAGTCCCTCATCCAAAATGACTCCCGGATTTTTCACCTTCATGGCAACCAAAGACACAGAGGAGCTGAGGTGAAGCCCCATCTCTGTCTCACTAGCTGCCATTTCCCTCTTATAACCCAATTCCACCACCAGTACTACAGTTTTATCCAGGTTAAGTCTCAACCAGCTCGATGACATCCAGTCTTGGATCTTGGCCAAGCATCTATTTAGCACATCAACCGCACCCGGTGTTCCGGGTGCAAAAAACATATAGAGCTGGGTATCATCTGCACACCAGTGAAACCCAAACCCATACTGCCCAATGAACTTACCCAGGAGCAGCATATACACCACAAACAACATGGGCGAAAGGACCGAGCCCTGGAGTACACCACAGGGTAGAGCCACTTGGAGTGAGGAAGACCTTCCCAATATTACCCTCTGCGTCCTGCCACTGAGACAGGACTCAAACCAGCAGATGACTTTGCCAGTGACTCCTATATACTCCTTGAGCCCATCCAATAATAACCCATGGTCCATGGTGTCAAACGCTGAAGAGAGAGATCAAGGAGAATGAGAACTGACCGTTTTCCTCTATCTCTCACCCTGAGCAGGTCACTGTGAATCCTAATTAGTGTGGTTTCTGTGCTATGCCTAGACCTAAAGCCAGACTGGAGAGGCTCACACATTTCAGAAGCAGTGAGGTGTGCCTCAAGTTGTAGCACAACCACCTTCTCACAACCTTGCCCCAAAAAAGTAGGTTAGAGACAGGTCCGTAATTCACTAGGACGTTTGGGTCCAAAGATGTATTTTTAAGAAGTGGTTTCACCTGTGCACATTTCAGTGCCACTGGGAACACCCCCCTCTGACAAGGAGCACTGGACATTCTCAGCGAACAGCATGCCTAGCTGCCCTACACAGCTCACAAGTAGCTGTGTCAGGCTTGGATCCAGATCACAAAATGTCAACCACAGCTCTCAGATCACCTCACTCACCTCATCCATCCTCACTGGTCCAACACCACTGAATGCATCTTAGACTCGCTGGCTCAATACTGCAGAGTTGTGATGGCTTACTTAGTGAAATTCCAGCGCTAAAAGAGGATGACCTGCCCAAGAAGAATTGAGCAAACTCCTCACTTGGGGGTTTGAAAAGTACTTATGGGCTCCAGACATGCCAGATGAAGAAGCCTGGCCACAGTCTGAAACAGCTGAGCTGATCGGTTCCACGCAGCAGCAATCTCCCTAGTCAGGAACACTGACTTTCTATGAGTGATTGCCCTTTGATACTCACCAACTCACTGCAGTGAGCCATCAAAGTCAGTCTGTCCTCCTGGGCCCTGGATCTCCTCCAGCAACACTTCAACCTCTGCCCCTATGCTTTCATCTCCCTCAGCTTGCTGTTAAACAATGGCTAGCCATGGTGTGAAACCAGCGGGTGTACACAAACCAGTGTCACAAGATCAAAAACCACCATAATAGCCCTGCTGTAGGCCGCCATTACTTCCTGCAATACCCGAGTGCATACTGCCACCACATCAGAGGTGTCCAGCATCACCAAGAGTCTCTCTGGCCAAAGCCCTCAAAAAGGGCAGAACTGGACCATGTCCACAGGGGTGGACTACAGGGGGGGGCCTAAAAGTGAACCTGAAGGTACAATGATCTGACCAACTGACTGGATCAATCTTGAGGTTTTAAGTTTTGAGCCCCAAGGAGAATACCAAGTCCAAGGCATGGCCATGTCGACTGGTCACAGAAGTAAGAGGTTGTGCAAGGCCCAGGGACTCAATACCCTGGAGGCAGTATCGCACAGTGGTTAAAGGCTCTGAGCTGGAAATCTGGAGACCTAGGTTTGAATCCCACAGCCCCTACTTGCATACTGTGAGACCCTGAGCAAGTCACTCAACTTCCCTGTGCTCCCAGGTCGCACCTGTAAACAAGCTTTCAGCTTAGTGTGCTACTCCTGGTTAAACAATTGGAAAAAAAAAATCTTGACCACAGTGCGAGAGTTCGCCAACCTAAGCATTGAAGTCACACAGAATAAGCCATCTGGGCAACTACAACACTCTTTCGGTGAAAAAGTCCACAATTTCCTGCAGAAATTCCCCCTCACACCCCAGAGGCTGGTACACGAGGGGGATTCTGCAACTTGCACCTGGATCCCGAAGCACAGCCATGCAGTCAAACAATGAGGTATCTCCCACTGGGTGCACCACCAGGTTCATCTCAGATGTAAAACAGATGGCCAACCCACAGTCCTTCCTCAGGCAGTGCATTATGGAGAACCGAGCTGGGACAAAAAGACTCCAGGACAAGACTGGCATCAGCACCCAGCCAGGTCTTCATAATGCAAACCAGATGGAGAGAGGAACTAAGAGCCACCATAATAGTGGACTTATTCTTTATTTAGCTAGTACAGCACTAGTGATGTGCGAAATTGCCTAATTTCTATGCAAAATATTTTGCGTAATTCGGCCGTTTCGAGAAAGCAAAATGCGGAATTTCACCTGCAGAGTGCAAAATTTCGCCCGCAGAGTGCAACATTTCACAACTTCACACCCTGCAAAACAGTTTGTGGAACAGTCGAATTACACGAAATATTTTGTGTGGCAAAACTGCAGGTTTCACGGGAATTTCGCCTGGCGAAATTTAATTTTGCAACATCTTTACACAGCACTGCACAGCACTGCTTGAAAAGGACTAACTGTGGCAGCTGGCCCTTCAGCTACCTGCCCACTTGGTCTGGTGGGATCCCTGGGTATGGGGACCAAACATGTCTGACCTCTCTGAAGTCCCCATTTCACCCCAAGGAATCTCCTTCTCCTCACAGCCCTAAAAGGCACCCTCCCCATCAGCAGTACCCAAGTCAACTACTCAACTTTCACACCTCCTCCCAATCTCCACCTCCTTGCACCAGTGTTACCCTCCTTAATGAAGAGGTGCGGTCGGGGGATGTTGACTAGACATAAGGGAGGAGGGTGGCCTCACAGAGAAAGGAAAATTGCCTGTCGAGGCCTGCCTCCCACCAACACACCCCCTAGAAGTCTCCACTTCCCTGTCAGGTCCTAGAATGAAGGATACGAGAGGTGCTCAGCTTCAGGGCAGGGGTAAGCTGCAAGGATGGAACCAGAAGTGGCTAGCTGGATAATGACTGGAGGCCAATCAGTGGTGTCAGACAGTCAGACAAATGGAGCTGAGCAAAGCCATGGACAGCATGAGATAATGAAAAAAATAAAACAGAGAAAATGTGTTTTTCTTATAAATCAAATGGTTACATTTGCAATTACTGAATTTTTCTTTGTAACTTAGATTGTCCTTATACTAGTGGACTAATCATGGTCTTGTACTTCAGTATAAAAATACAGGTTACTCACCTGTAACAGGAGTTCTAGGAATGGTATATGTTGTTCATCCACACTCATTGGCAGGTATCCTTGCCGCTTTAAATCTTGCCGGAAGGTCTTCAAGCTTGCTCCTCCCACCCACCGGGTGGTATAACTCGGCTCCGCCCCATGGCGCCAGATCTGGCCGCTGGAAGCTCAGGTTGTGCGTCCGAAGCCGAGAGGTGAGAATGGTGGTGGGATGAACAACATATACCATTCTAGAACTCCTGTTACAGGTGAGTAACCTGTATTTCTAGGGACATGGATATGTTGTTCATCCACACTCATTGGCAGACTCCTAGCAGTTCTCCTCGGGAGGAGGAGGCAAGACGCACCCCCCAATACTTACTTGGGAAAGAGAGACTGAGAACCAAGGCCCAAAACCAGCATCCCGGCGTGACTCAAGGTCGATGTGGTAATGGGTAATGAAGGTGTTTGCTGACTTCAGGTAGCAGCCCTGCAGATTTCCTGGATAGGGGCGTCCCTGAAGCAGCCACCGCTGCAACAGTATGGCGGGTAGAATGAGCTCTTATCCCTCTGGGAGGCTCCATGCCCGCCAACTTATAGCAGAGATCTATGCAGGAGGTTACCCACCTGCTTATCGTCGCTTGGCTGCAGGTCTGCCAGATGCGGCTTCAGCGTGGAGTGACAAACAGCTGGCGAACCTCTCCCAATTTCAGCCGTCGCTCCTTATAATAGCGGCGCCCTTCTAGGGTCCAGAGTATGGAGCCTATATTCGGCCTCGAGTGTGATTGGGTAGAACACGGCAGAGTCAACACCTGGTTAAGGTGAAACTCCGACACCACCTTGGAAGGAATTTCGGTGGGGGCGCAGGACAACCTTGTCCTGTGGAAGACCAGGTAAGGAGACTCGATGGAAAGCGCCTGGAGCTCTCCCATCCTTCTGGCTGACGTGATAGCCACCAAGAAGGCGGTCTTCCACGACAGGTGAGAGAGAGCACACCTGTGCATAGGTTCGAATGGCTTGCCCATGAGCTTTGCCAGTACCAGCAGTAGATCCCACGGAGGTGGGGGTTCCCCGCACTGGAGGGGAAATGTGATCAAGGCCTTTGAAAAAGCGCCAGACCACCTTCTCCTGCGCCACTGACTGCTTCCCGGCCCGCGCCCGGTAAGCAGAGATGGCTGCCAGGTGCACCCTTAGGGTCGTCGACCTAAGCCCTTGACTAGAAAGGGACCATAAATAGTCCAAGATGCTTGCCAAGGAACAGGAGGAAGGGTCCAAGCCTTGTCTGACACCAAATGGAAAACCTTTCCATTTGAAGGCATAACATTTTCTGGTCGACTCTACGGGACGCCTCAACTACATTGAGGACCTCGTCGGAAAGACCCAAGGCCTGGAACTCTAGCCGCTCAGGAACCAGGCCGTCAGGGTGCAGGGATTGAAGGTCCGGATGGAACACCTTCCCTGATTGACTGAAAGCAGGTCCGAGGCGAGCTGGAAGCTGCATGCGAGTCCTGGAGCTGAGACTGAGGAGATCTGGGTACCAGAACTGGCGAGGCCAGTCTGGGGCTATCAGATCACCTGCGCCTTG
Organism: Neoceratodus forsteri; assembly: GCA_016271365.2. NCBI lineage: Eukaryota > Metazoa > Chordata > Ceratodontiformes > Ceratodontidae > Neoceratodus > Neoceratodus forsteri. Next base: position 127,592,825 of record JADMNL010000029.1, read on the forward strand.
TCCCTCCTCGCCTTGAGAAGCACCTTGTGGATCAAGGGAAATGGGGAAAGCGCAAAGAGGCCGGGGTCCATTGCCTCGAGAAAGCATCCCCTGCAGCGAGCCCTGCTGAGGGGGCGGGCATGGAACAGACTCAGCCCAGCGTTCTCCTGGAGGCAAACAGGTCCACCTGAGGTGTGCCCCAAAGGAGAACAGATGCTGTACTACCTCCGGCAGAGAGAGACCACTGTGGGATGCAGCCCCTATCCGGCTCAGGGCATCGGCCAGGGTGTTGGAGGCTCCTGCCACGTGAATGGCTGGGAGATCCGCCTCCAGGCTGCTGACAGTGACCAAATGCGGAGAGCTTCCTTGCATAGAAGCATGGAGCGCGTCCCGCCCTGGCGGTTTAGATAGTACATAGTCGTGGTATTGTCCGTCTGGACTCGGACCACTTGACCCCGGAGGAACGGAGCAAAGGCGGTGAGAGCTAGGCGGACCGCGAGCTCCAGCAGGTTGATGTGGCATCGGGACTCCCGCAGGGGACCAGAGGCCATGAGCCCAGTGTTCCCCAGATGGGCACCCCAACCCATCAGAGAGCATCGGTCGACAGAGAGACCGTCCGGCTCGGCGGAATGAACGGATGCCTCCTGCAAATGATCTGGAACGGTCCACCACTGGAGGCGTTCCCACATCCCTTGTCATCGACACAAGCTGGTCAAAGGGATGCAGCATTGTGACCACTGGCTGGCCAGTCCCCACTGAAGGGACGCATATTCCAGCGGGCCCAACGGACCACGCTGGTGCAGGCCGCCATGAGACCCAGGAGGCGAGGAAGTCCCGGGCAGGCGCGAATTGCCAACCAGAAATGATCGGGCAAGGAGGAAAGAACCTCGGCCCTGTCCATGGGAGCAGCTCTGGCTCGAAGAGTCGAGCTGCGCCCGATGAATAGAATCACCTGCTTGACCGAGTTCCGACTTGGCCTCGTTGATAAGGAGGCCCAGTTGAGAGCAGACCTGGAGGCCAGATCTCTGGACCACTCCGCCTCCTTCCTGGAGGGAGCTGCTATCAGCCAGTCGTCCAGGTAAGGGTACACCCGGACCCCTCGGCGCCGCAGGAATGCTGTCACCACTGCCATGCATTTGGTGAAGACCCTGGGAGCTGGAGACAAGCCGAAGGGCATGGCTTGGAACTCGAAGAGGGATCCTTCCGCTGGGAAGCGAAGGAATCTCTGGTGAGACGGATGGATAGGGACGTGAAAAAACGCGTCCTGCAAGTCCAGAGAGCAGAACCACACGCCGCGTTCCAAGGATGGTATTATCTGAGCCAGAGTGACCATCCTGAAGGTTCGAGACCTTAGGAACTTGTTTAGGTCGTGTAGGTCGAGAATGGGGCGCCAGCCCCCCGTCCGTTTCGGAACCAGGAAGTACCTGGACACAAACCCTGGGTCTGAAGGAGGGTCCACCACCTCTTACCACCTCCTTCTGGAGGAGGAGGCGATGTCGACTCGACGAGCCGCCAGTGAGCTGGGGATCCCGGCCCCCGAGCGGCGGCTCCTCGAAGGGTGGTGCCTGCTCGACTCCAGAGGCAGGCCTCTTCCCACCACCTCTCCAAGACCCACCTGTCCGTGGTAACAGCGGACCAGGCGGAACGGAAGTGCGGAGCCGCCCCACGGGGGGACCCAGGGGTAAGGTGACGGGGATGGGGGCGACACCCCTCAGCCCGTCACTGGGCAGGCTTGGAGGAGGGACCGGCCGAGGGACCTCCTGGACCCTTTCCTCCCTGCCTCCTGTTAGAGGAAGCCGGCGGCTTGGGTTTGGGATGCCAAGGGCGAGCCTGCTGGCCCTGACGTTGCTGGGCCGGGCGCGCCGGGGGCACAGAAGGACGAAAGGGCTTAGGCTGTGGTTTCATGCCTTTGTCCTTCTGGACCGGAAGAGACCGAGTCAAGGTGGCATTGGACTTCCCGATCCTCTGCAGGTGACCTTCCACCCCAGGGCGAAGAGTCAGTCCCAAAAGGAACATCCGCCAACTTGTGCTGGGTATCCGAGTAAAGGTGGATATCCTCAGCCAAGCCCCGGCAACGACAGCCACTGCGGCCGCCACCGATCTGGCACATGAGTCCCCTATATCCAAAGCAGTCTGGAGCTGCTGTTTGGCCACTACCCTGCCCTGGTCCCGCACCTGCTTAACTGTAGTCTGCAGATCGGCGGGAAGATGAGGGATGACCTCATCCAGGGAGCCCAACAGGGCATGAGAAAAATGTGCCATGAGGACGGCCGAACTGGCCTGACGAAGGCCGAGAGAGGACGCAGCGTAGACTTTTCGCCCGACACAGTCCAATTTCTTGGACTCCTTGTCAGGAGGTTTGTCCACATCCCTGGCGTTGCCGGCGCGCCGGAAAACGCTGTCGGTAACCAACCCCTCAGCAGAGGGTGTTCAAAACCGGACAAGGAACGGTAGGGACCGCATACTTCCTGGCCATCCTGGCAAGCGCAGGGCAGGAAGCAGGGCGCTGCAAAGCTCCAGTGCGGACCCACTGTAGCCTCGGCCACGGAAAGGCCTCCGTCGGAGAATCCCTCGGTCCAGAATCTCCGTGAGGGATACCTGGCCCGTTTGGAAGCGGTTCGAGCTCCATCCGGTAGACTCCGAGATGAGCCGAAGCAGTCCTAGGAAGGACGACGGGCTATCGTCCATTGACTGACTCCTGAAGACTCAAGTCCAGTCGCTTGGAGAAAAAGGAGGAATCATCTTCGGACTCAGAAGAATCCTCGAAGAGCTGCCTCTGGCCTGAGCCACCTTCACCTGCCGGGTCGGTCGGGAGTGAGGGTAACTGACAGCCGATGGGTAGACCCTTAGCCGACCGAGAATCCTTGGTCGGAGCCCCAATGGTGGCTGTGGAGCGGAGGTTCCACCGAATCGGTGGAGCAACTGGTTTTGCCGAACAACACGGCCTGGGTATAGGCTCCTCGGATAAGTCGAGGTTGTGTCGGCCCGTTCGGTGACAGCCACTTAATGGCGAGGAAAGGCGACGGGGTCGTATTCCCGCCAGGAGGAGCTGTTGCAACGCCAGGTCCTCGTACCGTCGGCGTAATTCGCGGTACTCCCTCATCCGAGGAGGAGACGAGACGAGCGGCGGCCCGCTACGCGTGCCGAGACGAGACCGCCGTGCGACGGTGGGATCGGCTGGACCGCGAAGAGGTCGAGACCGAGACCGAGTCCCGGAATTTCCGAGGTCGGTGCGGGGAGGTGTCGGCCGGAACCGCACCCCTTCGCTCGGATGGTCCATCCGAGGGCTCCGAACGGAGGCATAGGCGAGCCCACGGGATCTCAACTCCTCCCGGGGAACCGGGAGAGGGAATCTCGGCTGCTAAAGCGACAGCCTGTCAATGGGTCGAGAAAATCTCGACTTCATCGGTGGGAGTCTCGGTCAACTGACCTGACGGGGACACCGTGAGGCCAGTGGCCGAAGCCGAGCGGTCGACCGAAGCCGACGGTCGACGGCCCGGGGAGAGGGACCTTTCCCGCTCCCAAGAGCGTCGACGGAGGGACTTACCCCTGTCCCTCTTTTTGGACCGAGAATAAGGTCCAGCAGACACAGGCCCTTCTCCTTTAGTGGAGAGGGACAGACAAAGCTCCTTAAAAGAAGCCGTGTAGGAAGAACCCAGAGAGAGCGGGATAAATGCCGCGGCCGAGGAAGATACGGCCCGCGCCGCCTCCTCTTCGAGGGCGACCATCCGCCGAGCTGATCTGATCCACGAAATCACCACGACACCGCCCAACCGGCCTCCTTGACTTCACCGAGGGAACGCTTCGGACGCCCAGTTGCAATCGGGCAGCACGGGTTCGAGGACGAGGCCGAGAAAGATGAGCACAGGTCGCAAGCCCGCGGGTCGTGCTCAAGGCCTAAGCAGTAGACACACGTGGAGTGTGGATCCGTCCGAGACATCTTCTGCCCGCATGGGCATCTCCAACCGGGAGTCGACGGTCCATTTAGCCAGGATAGAAGACTGAAGTCTTTTGGCAAAATTTATTTATAAATCCGCAAACGGAGAATAGAACTAGTCACAAACGCAGAGCGTTAAGGAGGGAACCTGAGCTTCCAAGCGGTAAGGAAGATCTGGCGTCATGGGGCGGAGCCGAGAGTTATACCACCCGGGTGGGTGGGAGGAGCAAGCTTGAAGACCTTCCGGCAAGATTTAAAGCGCAAGGATACCTGCCAATGAGTGTGGATGAACAACATATCCATGTCCCTAGAAACATAGAATTTAATCAGCAGATAAGCACTGCTTGGCCACGAAGGTCTAACCATTTATACTAATACTGAAACTTTAATGAGCTTAAGTTTAAAGTATCTCCCCAAAACTATCTTTCTCTCTGGTCACAGCTCGGGGAGAGAAGAGACTCTCGGGCAACCTTATCTTGTCCTGCCCTGCCTCAGGATCTCTATGGCCTGAGCCTCCCCCCGCAGCCAGAACCCACGGTTTAACCCACCCGGGGAGGGTAGCCCGACTCTTTACCTTGGGCTCCTTAACAAGACAAACTCTGGCGTGCAGGCGGGGTCCGGGTGGAGGAGCGATGAGGCCGGCCAAGATGAACCTGGCGCTGGGCATGGAGAATAGGTGCCGTCGCCTATCCAGACGAGCCGGGTTTTTCCTTGTTCTGCCCAACCCCTCCCCTCCTGCGTGTGCATCCCCCCTACTCTTGGCACACGGCAACCCTGCCAGCGTCGGGCACGCCGTTACATACCACCCCGCGCTTCTGCGGTGCCCCTGATCTCCACCAGGGGCCACTGGGCTCCAGGCACTCCAATGCCTCCCTCCGGGATTGGAGGCAGCCATCGGGTGCTCCATCCGATCCCTCCCTACCGGCCCCCGGCGCCCAAGCGCTCAATCCTCGAAGTCGCCCGGCATGGCTGGAGGTGTGGCCCAGCGCCTCGACCCTCAGTGCCACTGGGCCGGCAAAAGTATCAGTTTAATGCAGCATATTCCACCCCTCCACCCCCATTTATCTTCCCCAGTAGGGTGTCAGGGGCGCATTTCCAGGCTGTCCATACATGTAGCCTGTTCAGCCCCAGCCACTTCCAGTGCTCCCGTGATTACTCCCCATGGCAGGGAGGAGGGCAGGCCTCACTACTTCCACTCTCCAGGAGCACAATCCAGTGACAGAGCGACAGGTACAAGGCCAGAGCAGACTGTTGCCATCATGTAGATGGCCACTGTTTGTCCTTCTGTGTTTTGGACCTTCCCCACCCACCAACCTCACAATGCAAGGCAACACCCCTGCAAGGTTTGCTAGCGCATCAGAACCTTGCACCATGCATGCCCGGCTTAGAGCGCTGCCATGCGTCAGCACCCCCCTACCCCCCCGCCAGCTTCTGAGTTTGCTCCCAAATCCAGGTTGCCGGCATGGGAGTAAAACATGCTACTTCGCGCAGACAAGGAAGTATGGCTCCCCAGGTATCTGAAAAATGAAACAGAAACTACAGGAGGAATCAAGCTCCAGAATACCTCAAGGCAAAATCAACCACAAATAGAGACAGGGGTCATCAGGGGGTCACCTTGTGTCATCCTTTTTTTATTTACTTATATTTTGCTGCTTTCCAAGTAAAACAATAAAATACAAACTCCTATCAGACAGCAACATTATCCAGTTAGGAGCCATTACGTGGCTGAAAGATCTCTAGGCAGTCTCAACTGTCTGGCTTATGGATGTGGGGGTATTTCTTAACGATAATACAGTATTCCATACCATATGATTAATTAATAGCTGCACCTTACACAAGCGAGAGCAAAGCAAAATTAAAGTCCAAGCATGCTATACATTCCTGTATCATATCAAGCAGAGATGTGCTCTCTGTCCAAACATTGATTACTATACTAGCAAGGTCTAGCAAAAAACAATACTGCTACAGACAAGGTCCGGTTGAACAAGACACTGTCCGCCATGTTCAAGATGGCCAGCGGAGTGTTCTGCACATGTGCAATGACTCGTGCATGCTCACTGAACTCGGGAGGAGCGGTCCGCTGTGTCCAAGATGGCCACTGGAGTTCTCTGTGCATGCGCACTGGGCTCCAGCAGCCATCCTAAATATGGCAGATTGTGCCTTTGAAGTTCAGTCTGCATGTGTGAGTCATCACGCATGTGCAAAAAACTCCGGCGGCCATCTTGGACATGGTGGACAGTGCCGTGTTCCACCAGTACCGGACAAAAGAATGCAGTGGATGCGTAGTGGTTGCTGTTAACCTCCACTATTTAAAAAGTCTGTTCGGTATCTGGTAAGCTCTCTTTTTCTCTACAGTGATCGTAAGACATCTGCAGGGCTATGCCCACTGCAGCCATAAAAATGTTAACACCTCACTACTGGTCCGCTGCAGAAGAACCACTCGAAACTGTCCCAAAGTAGGAAACATTGATAAACTTCATGAAAATGTATAGACTGGCAAAACTTAACAGTTATTAAGACAGTTTCGGTTATAGACCTGATCCGCAGGACACTTCGATATTTAATACCGTGCAGGTACAAAACTATGAGCGACGCGACTATCAGGGTTAAAACTCAAACTCCACAAAGCAAGTGGAGAACACTAGCCCAACCTAAGACATGAAAGTACTGCCATGTGGATCACGCCAATCAGAGCAGCGTTTTTTGCCAGATTGTATCACACATTTTATAGCCCATATCAACTCCATAGCCAGTAATTTGAATATTATTAAACTAAAGCAGTTATACCTCAAGTCTTTACAAGTATACTGTAGAATTAACATTAGCAAATCATTTCTCATCAAAATCCATTACTGTGCATGTGAGAAAAGGCTGACACACATGCACAGTAATGGATTCTTTCTTGGGACTTGCCTGTGCCTCACATGTTCCCCCACCGATAACCCCCCCTGTGGGAAGGGCTGCCGGGGGCTAGGCCCTGTAAACCCTGGCAGAGCTGAAGCCTCGGTGAGTGAGGCAGAGAGCCCAGTCAGTGGTGTAGAGCCTGCGATAGGCGGCTCAGGGCATCCTGCAGTGGTAGAGGGTTTTCCAGTTTTTCTGTCTCTGCCCTGATGCTGGGAGGCCTTGCTGATGCCGAAGTGTCATGCCGTCAATATCCCCCTCCCTAGATCCATGGCTCCAGCTGCTCTTCCACCCGCGGGCACACAGGTGGCAATGCTGCACTGGAGACCATTCACCCTCCCTCTCCAGAGATCGTGAGCACCCCCTGGACACTCAACCATCCTCTCTTCGGCCAGCCTTCCGATAAGCCAAGCCCGCTTCTGAACCTGGGTTGTCAGCGTCACGAGCGATAGTGCTACCGCTGCGCCGGCAGGCCAGCTGCAGTAATGGATTCTAAAGAGAAACACTTTGCTAATAAAGTTCCTATACACACTGTATTAGCTCTCCGGAGCACTGTTGTTCCATTGACATCATCGCACAAGCACATCACGGCCACTTTAAGCATGTACAAGAGTGCGGCGTTTGGTTGGGGTTTATTTACATTTGGGGCAACATTGTAAAGCCGACAAAAATGGACTAAACTGCATTTTTAAGGCACATAGAGCACATGATTCTGTAGGTAAGCCTCTAACCTACAGTGCTGTTTTTGGTTTTGCGTTTTCCCATTTTACAAACAGTCCTGTTTACTTGTCCTTTAAAACAGCAGTGGAAAACCCTTAGAACAGTGAGCAGAGTGTCCAAGGGAGAAGAAATGGTGGATCAAAACTGGAATGTGTGACATTTGTCACAGTCCCCCTCTCTGAAATGAGCACTGTTCAGCTTTGACTGAAGTTTGTCCCCATCCTCAAGGAGTCCAGCACCCTGGCCAGCTCAGTGTCACAAGCAAATGTAAGCAGCCTGAGAGAACCCAGCTTTCCGATAACTGGTTAAAATGTTGAACTTCAGTGGCCCCAGCACGGATCTCTGAGGGTGGTGCCACGTACCCCTCTCCGGCAACAGTTTTGGGAGTGAAAGTTCTTTAAATTCGATGGACTGCATCTGACTAAGGGGAGGGAGTCTGTGCATTGGGGTAGAAGTTTGACGTCTTTGCAGAATATTTAAACTAGCAAATGGGGAGAGCGGTGCAGCACCCGATACATCGAACGGGAAGAGCACCCCTCCCCCCTCAGCTAGTGATCAAACAGGAGTTTAGCATGTTTATATAGTTCATTTGCATCACCAGGTAAGGTAAAAGATCTGGCTCCCCATATGACAAGCAGGGGAAATGCCGGACCTCGCCCAACAACTAACACACCGAAATCTGGCCAATGGAAAATCATGTACACAAATGCCCGCAGTCTGGGAAACAAGATCCAAGACCTGCAGGCAACAATGACAGAGGCTAAACTGGACATAGTAGCCATTAGCAAGACATGGTTCACCAGTAACCACACTTGGGAGACCTCAGTACTGCTATGTACTGTTCAGAAGAGACCGAGGCGCAAAAAGGGGGGGGGGGTGGAGTGGCCCTTTATGTCAATGAAAATATCAAAGCTACAGAAATTCAGAATACACATAGGGGTCCAGAAGAACAACTGTGGGTTACCCTGGATACAGTATATGGGACAGCCATATGAACTAAGGTTGTCTACAGGCCTCCAGACCAGCGGAAGGACATAGACACATTACTGTTAGAAGATATACAAAACATAACAGCTAAAGGGGAGGTTCTGATAATGGGAGACTTCAACATGCCAGATACAGACTGGTCAATACTAGCAGGAACATTTGCCAGAACTAGACACATGGTGGATTCCCTGCAGGGGGAGGGCCTCAAACAACCGGTACAACAACCCACAAGAGACAGGACTATCCTAGATCTAGTACTGACTAACGGGGAAAGGATCACAGATCTCCAGGTAGAAGGTCACCTGGGGGCCAGTGACCATCATATGGTATGGTTCAGTTTGACCACTAGAACTAAATCATCCCATTCCAAGGCAAAAATATGGGACTTCAGAGGAGCTAACTGATAAGATGGCCAACAGGGAGTTGAGCAAGCCCTGGCCCGAAGAAATACAGTTGAGGGGGGTACAGGCAAAGTGGCCAAGCATTAAGGATGCAATACTTGAAGCAACATCCCATTGTGTTAGAGAAAAGCAAGAGCAAAAGAAGGAGGAAACCACTTTGGTTCTCAAAAACAGTAGCAGAAAAGGTCAGAGCCAAAAGGCTGGCCTTCAGGAAATATAAGGGAACGCAGCGAGACGAAGACAGGGAGGCATACCAAACTTCTCTAAAGGAAGCAGGGAAGGCAATAAGGCAGACAAAGGCCCAAACCGAGGAAACACTAGCACGAACAGTAAAAGAAGGGGACAAGACTTTCTATAGATACATTAGTGAAAGAAGAAAGTCCAGAGGGGGTATTGACAAGATCAAAGGGGATAAGGGGGAGTGTGTGGAGGAGGACCAAGGAAAAGCATCTATCCTAAATAGATACTTCTGCTCAGTATTTGCTGAGAAGGTACGGTAGAGCCCACAGCTCAGCACCATGGACACGGGGGAGGGAGGTGTGCACTAGTTCCTTCACAAAAGAAAGGGTCCTATAAGAGCTCGCTGAGCTCAGGGTGGACAAGGCAATGGGACCTGATGGTATACATCCCAGGGTACTAAAGGAACTAAGGGTGGAACTAGCAGAGCCATTAGCATAACTGTTTAGTGAGTCTCTGAGCACAGGAGAGTTCCCAGAAGACTGACGAAGGGCTCAAGTGATCCCGCTCCACAAGAGTGATAGCAGGGTGGAGGCAGGGAACTACAGACCAGTCAGTCTTACCTCAGTAGTGGGCAAGATTATGGAGGCACTCCTTAAGGAAAAAGATAGTGCAACACCTGGAATCCACAGGAGCACATGATCCAAGACAGCATGGGTTTACAACAGGAAGGTCCTGTCAAACTAATCTCATAGATTTCTTTGACTGGGTAACCAGAGTGGTGGACCAAGGGGGTGCAGCTGATGTCGCCTACCTTGACTTCAGCAAAGCTTTCGATACTGTTCCACACAGAAGATTGATTAATAAGCTGGGTAGGCTTGGGTGGGTCAGATGTTGGTCAACTGGATGGCAAACTGGTTGGCGGGCAGAAGACAAAGTGGTGGTAAACGGTATACAGTCAGAAGAGATGCAAGTCACACGTGGGGTACCTCAGGGATCAGTCCTGGGGCCAGTCCTCTTCAATATCTTCATCAGTGACATTGTAGATGGACTGGAGGGTAAGGTTTGTCTGTTTGCAGATGACACCAGGATCTGCAACAGAGTAGATGATCCAGATGGGGTGGGCAGAATGAGAAGAGGTCTGGATAAACTGGCAAACTGGTGGGAAGAGTGGCAACTGGGGTTTAACGCAAAGAAGTGCAAGATCATGCACATAGGGAAGAGAAACCCTGAAGCCACCTATAGGTTGGGAGTGGAGTTGCTGGCAATCACAAGGGAAGAAAGAGACTTGGGCATCATCATCACAGATGACCTGAAATCATCCAAGCAGACCACTGAAGCAGTAGGTAAGGCTAGAGGGATGTTGGGGTGTATTAGCAGGGGTTTCACAAGTCGTAAGAGGGAGGTAATAATCCCTCTTTACAAGACGCTGGTTAGGCTCCATCTGGAGTACTGCGTGCAGTACTGGAGGCCGCACCTGCAGAAGGACATTAACAAAATGGAGGCAGTCCAGAGAAGGGCAACCAAAATGGTGCAAGGACTGCATCAGAAAACTTATGAGGCAGATTAACAGAGCTCAATATGTATACCCTAGAGCAAAGGAGGAAGAGAGGTGAAATGATCGAAACATTCAAACATCTTAAGAGCATTAACAAGGTGAAAGAGTCTGACGTGTCAATATAAGAAAAATAGCAGGACAAGAGGACACAGCATGAGATTAGAGTGAGGCCGATTAAGGGGTAATGTGAGGAAGTTCTTTTTCACATCAAGGGTGGTGGATGCATGGAATGGCCTACCTCAGGAAGTGGTGGATATGAATACAATGCAGGGCTTCAAACAGGCATGGGATAGGCATAACGGAGCAATACAGATGAGTATGAATAGACAGGCCACTGACAGAGTAAAGGCCTATGGCACATTCATAAGGTAGAACAAATGGGCAGACTGGATGGGCCTTGCGGTCCTTATCTGCCGTAAACTTCTATGTTACTCCACTCATTGTGCCTGTCAACCACAGCCCTTTGCTTCCTGCCCCATGCCAGTTAGCAATCCACCTTGTGTAGGCCTCATGCATACTACAGTACACTGGTGTACGGTAACCAGAAGCTTATCACTAGCCATGGCGTCAAGGGCCTTGCTGAAGTTCAAATAGAGTACGCCTACAGCCCTATCCATCCACCTCTCTGGTCACCCCCTCAAAGAAGGTGATCCAGTTGCTTTGGCACAATCTGCCCCACATAAAGCCATGTTGGGGGTGGGGGGAAACTAGTGTAAATCAAGAGACCCATTATTTTGTCCTTGATAATGGATTTCAGGTCTTTGCCAAGCACTGATGTCAAGCTGACCGACCTGCAGTTGCCCAAGCACAACCTTTCCATATGTCTGATGACGGGGGCCACGTCGGGCAAATTCCAATCCTCTGGCACCACCCCTGAACAGGCAGGCAGACTCATGAAAGATTACCTCTAATGGCCCTGATAACTGTCCCTTTAGCTCCACCACAATCCTGGGTATATCCTGACCTTGGGTTGTAACAAAAAAATAAAAAATAAAAAAAATAAACCATCATTTTGCCTTACTAGCCATGTTTAACTACACCAGGCCATGCTGATGTAGTGAATCAACAGCATTATTAATTTTTTTTGTGAACTCTTTTTTTACATCTTGGGACCATGACCTGGACCACCTCCTGCTACTGCCAGGGCCCCTTTCCCATCTTATGGGGTCCTGACTGTTTGGCACTTCCTGGACCCCAATTTACCCTCCACGAGCACAGCTGCACTGCCCCCCCCCCCCCCAAAGCAGGGTCCAGCCTTTCTGCTCCACGGCAGGCTTCTCTTTTATATCCAATCACTCCCTGGGGTGATGCTCGTGATCTTCCTTGGAGTTTTGCACCGTGGGCCCGTACTGAAAGTGGAGGGCAGAGCAGAGCTTCTTCAGCCTAATTACAACCATTCTCTAATTACAACTCCCTTTTAATCCATCCAACTGACAGTACGCAGACTGCTTTGGCGTACTCCCCTTCCCCCGTACATGCGGTAAAATCCAGACTGTACTGCCACTCGTGTTACAGCTCCCACCAAGAGGATGGCATTCTACCTACCACTGGCCCTCGGACAATCTGGAACTGTGGCACAGCTCAGGTCACCAGCCACCATGGGTGACAACACTGCAGCTAAGGTGACGGGCAGGCTAACTACATTATTAAAAATACTAATTTCTGACTAGATCATTCACCTCTCAGCTCAGCTCTGAAAAATATAGGAAAAATTATAATTAAGGACGTGAAGCCAGGCTCTTGTACCAGACTGTCCTCAAACCTGCCAGCTCCTCCCCGCTAATGGCCCACCTGTTCTCAATCCCACCACAGTTGCACCCTTTCTCTGCCAGGGTGAATGGTTGTCTTCATAGCCGATGACAATGCCAGTTTGTGAGAAACACTGCCTCCTTTCTCCAGAGCTAAGCACCTCCCCACCATCACCACGCAACTAGACAACCCAGCTGGCACCACCACGCATCTAGACAACCCAGCTGGCTGCTGTGTGGATTCTGGGAAATCACATGAGAACCTGAGTCTCTGAGTTGGCAGTGCATCTTGGGACAGTCTCATGCAATTCACAATTTTTTTTTTTTTTTTTAATTTAAAAAATTTTCCTTTACATATATCCTGGTGAGGCCGAAGAGATCCCGACTATCATATAGACATCAGCGTTTTTTTCTCTCTCATCCATGCTCCCTCCCCCCCCCAGTGTAATCCAATGCCTGTGTCAGCCTCGCTCACACACAGTGTCCCACTGTGGCAGAAGCAAGCTCCCTGGGCCCAGCCGCAGGGGTCAGTGTGGTGGCGCAACCCCCAGTCGCCCACCCCGGCCAAGATATAATGCCACACAGCAGCTGTCTCAGCCTGGCCCCAGTGCAATGCACAGAGTTCGTTCTCAAACCCGGATCGTCTACACAGCAGGTGTTGGGCCATTGGGCACCACTTAAATTATTTTAAAACACTTGCCCTCAGCTTCTACAGGGCAGAAAACCCAGCCCCTCCCTTCCTCACACATTAGTTCAAACCTTAATGCAGAGAAACTCTGTTAGAGGCACAGATTTGCAGGGTATTAAACAGCTGGTATAGCAAAACTCTCTCTCTCTCACTATTTTTTAAATTGCATAGCACTAGACTTCTAAACATTTATATTTTTTATTTAGACAGACATTTAAAATAAGAATTTTTCACTTTGCTAATCAGTCTGTGCCATGCACTATGCACTTTCACAGTCCGTTAACACTTACACACATGAACTGCTAATCAATACTTCTGGCTTATTGAATACCCCAGATTACAGCAAACAAAAGCCACAAACAGATTGTAACAGTGTGGGTTACATTTTCCACTGATTACATGAGCAAGGCTTGCACAGGGCCCACTTAACAACCCCCACCCAACAGAACCCCACTGAACTTGCAGCAACAGCTTTCAGTCTCGCTCTCATTTCACTGAAGAGATTTTCCTACTATTAAAAAGCATATAACTGCTGATACAGCAGCATTTGCAAATGTCAAACCTCCAACATGCAGCTTAATAGTCTGTTCACCCGATGGGATACCAGCTTATGAAGGGGATGTGGGCTCAACCGATGGGATACCAGCTTATGAAGGGGATGTGGGCTCAGGCTAAGCAATTCCTCACTGCTTCCTGCCACTTACCGACTCTTCCATGCATTCTGCCTACGGCCCAATGTTCCGTGCCACTGCAAACCCAGTTACTGATAAGTTTGCTTAAGTTTGCACAGCCCGCTCGCCATTTATGTGCTATTGTGAAGCCCCAGCCACCAAGGCCTCGACGGCATGGAAGATTGGATGAAACAGGGCCCAACCATAGCCCTGTGTGTCTGACAGCTTGTGTACTATAACATCTTTGGACAATATCTGTGCTGGTCCAACAAAAGATATCACACTCTTCAAATAATCCAGTTCTCGAACCATAAAGCACCAGGAGACGCTCTTGTAAAAGAGACCGTCAAGGCACACCTATAACTATACAGCAAAATGTCACAGGAAAGTAGAAGTGAAACAAACCCATTCTGCTACCACCATGTGTGACATGGCAAATAGAACAGCCTACAATGTAGATCTGTAGTCTGGCCACGATGACGCAGAGCATTGCTTGAACCCAAGCCTGAGGCCATATGTGGGACTCACTGAACTGTAATTGGATGGGTAGAGTCCCGTCTCATAGGCTAGACACAGCAGGTTGTGCTGGGTAATTTTACATCCAGGATGGCTGCGCTTGGTGCCACAGGGCTCAATCCTCACCCCCATGTTGTTAGTGATGCACATGTTGTCGTCAGGCGAGACCACCAGATGTTGCAGTCTGGCATTTCCATGCCAATGCAGAGGATACCCAACTGTACCGGTTTGCTCCAGATGGGTTTTGCAGTTTCTGTGTTTAGCCGTTGGGTTTCAATTAATGACTGGATTGCCTCCAGCTGGCTAAGCTGTACCTCTAGCAAGGAGGAGGTGTTGCTAGTTGAACTATACTCCCGCAGGTCAGCTCTGATGGGTTGTATTTCCTTTGTACCATCTATGAACTACACTGCTCTCAGAGCAGTGGATAGGGTGAAGAACCAGGGAGCCATTGTGGACTACAAGCCGACACCTGGATATCAGATGTTGGCAGTAGTTTGCAGTGGCTTCTTCCATCTGCGCAACACTACCTGGAGTAAGCCGTATCCAGTGCACGGGGACTTGGTTGTTACACAGGAACGTGCTTTGTTATGTCCGGGTTCGATTACTTGAACACTCTGTACCTAAGAATATGTGGAGGGTTGATTTGTCACCTGCAGTTGGTCCACAACACTGTGGCCTAGATGACTGCTGGCCAATGCCGTTCCGGGCATACCATGCTGGTTCTGCAGCCCTAAATGGTTTTGGTACAGGCTACTCGAAAGACATGGCTAAACTTTTCATAATTCAAAGCAAAGACTCGTGAAGAGAGTCTTCACTTCGAGTTATAAAAGTTTAAAGTGATGGAAGTTTTATATTAAATTGTGGTACTGGATCTTTAATGGATGTGAATATTTTTAAACTCACCTGTCTCAGGAGCTGCCACGGACCCTGATGAACACCAGCACAGGTAGAGGCGCCGGGGTTCAGCTGTCTCCAGACAGTGGTCTGTACACAAAAAAAGTGCTTATTTTTGCTTTCCTTACTGGGTCCTGCCACTTTCTATGATGCCCGGAGTGCAGCGATTTGGTTCCTATAAAGCTTAGCACTGACATGTGCATTTGAGGGGTTGGCCTTTGCCTGGAGGAGTCTGCATATCACTTCCTAAAGCCAAGCAGAAGCCAATCATCCCCCCTTCAAATCCAGCACTCAGCTGTGTCAAACTACGGCAGGGAGCTGGTTTTGCTACTCCAACTGAATGTACTGTTATCAGATTATTTTAGCCAATAGCAAAAGGGCAGTGCTAAGTGAGGTGATGAAATGCTACCTGTCTAAGGCACTTGTCAGCGTTCAGGAGACAGATGGGTCAGACTGACACTGTGTGTTGCATTTCCGAAAACATTTCTGCTGCATTTTAGTAACCTTCCATCTCCCCGAGGAGTCAACTCTATTATCTCTCATGGAAATTATTTACCCCGTCAGTACCCTCGACATACCTCTCAACTGCTTGTCACTAAAATGTGGGACACAGACGTGCGAAATGTAGGAAAACATGGGACACCGGCCCTCATAACGTGGGACACATCATTAAAACATGAAGACAACAAACTGAGATCAACGCAGAAGCTAGTGCACTTGCACAAATTTTTATTTTGCTTTGGCATCATAGAATATTATAAATGTTTGCTGTTAAGTCAGAGTTTACAATGTGAGACAGTATCTCCTCTGTGTGGGCAGCACCTTCTCCTTGTAGAACATGGAATGGCAAGGTCCCGGGGTTCGAGTCCCGTAGGAGTCACACTTTTCCTTTCATTTCTATAACTGGACTTGTAGAACAGAGGAATTCTCTTTTTTTTTTTTTTAATGTCCTCTTGGTCCCTGCCCAGAGGGATCCCTTCCCTCCAGTCTTTTCGGCTGAGGCCCAGGCGTGTAGCGGACCCAGCGTCATTCTGCGAGACCGGGAGATTTTTGCGGTTGGTTTTCTCCAGGTTCCTACCCCCATGAGGGTGCCGGCCGCAGAGGATCTAAGTCCAGACAGACGACATTCGCCGCATGTTGTCAAGCGTGCAATGCACCCTCCCACCACCCCTGCTCCCCGTGGGAGCCGCTTTTGTCTACTACTCGCAGCTTCCACAGCCAGCACGGTGTAAGCATCGCTGCCCTTGTAACCTACCCTCCTGGAGGACAGCATCCATTGGGACGCTCAATCCTACCCCCCCCCCCGGCCGACCTGAGTCCATTCCCGAACCCAGGTCACCAGCGCAGCGCGAGGTGTGGCGTCCTGCACCTCAGCGCCACCAGAACAGAGGAATTCTGAGTGGTAAAATTTGGGCCGTCCTTCAAAATGTGGGGCAGTTGGAGAAGCATGAGACCCTTGAGGTTTGAAAAGTCACAATTCACCTCTGATTTAAAACAAACAATAAACAGAATTGCGCCTCAGATTTTCTAGGGTAATTCCCTGGAATGCCAACAGAAAATTTTAAAATATTCTCCACCCCCCTCAGAACTGCAATTATCATAACAAAAAAAAAAAAAAAGCATCTCATAATTGGATTGTGGACGGAGGAGGGAGGGGCAGGGAAAGGTCAGGGTTGAAAACATTGCACATTCCACGCACTGAGCATGCCAGCGAGGATTCCCGGTGCTCAGAACTGCAAACGTCTAGAACACCAAAAAGAATGTGAGTGAACCACAGGGTACTGACACAGAATGGTAAATTCCAAGCACAGCGTGATCTACCATATAACATTTCAACTGCTGTACTATCTTAACTTGCACTGTGCTTGTTCTCATTATTGCATTTTTGTATGCACTGTGTACTTAACTGCATTCATGGTTCGCTGGTTGCTCCTTACTCAAGGTTGTTTCCTTGTATTCCTTGCACTACCCACCTACCCCTTCCCCCAGGACGCAAATAGAAATCGAGCAGTATTCCTGCTCAGTATGCCTTCCTGGTAAAACGTTTAATTAATTAATTAAATAAATACATACACTCACTTCATGTAGCAACAAATTCTCTGGTGCTGCGAAGCAAAAAACATCATACCTGGCTTCGTTCAATCTGATAACCTAGAACAATTTGGGATCCGAATGCCTGTGCATTTCTAAATCATTAAAACTTCTAAATATTTTTATACCCTAATATTCAGATAGAAAAATCACTGATCCTCCCTTTTTAGGGACCACCATAAAAAATGTCAGTTCCGCTGCAGACAGCTGAAGAAAACAAAACTGCCCCCACCCACCAGTTTCTTCCCGGGTCCCCAACCTGGACTATAGTTGCCAGGGCTGCAACGTTCCTCCACCTTGGGGGTGGGGGCAGGAAAGTATCTGCCTTTATTAATTAATTCATCTATTTTTTTCACTTTCATTTTTTCTCCTCTGTGACACCTGCCCCCATCTGTGGCCAATCCCCCAGCCACATCCCCTGCTGACTGCGAGTCTTTCTCCCTTACCTGCATGGCTTACCTCCTGTGGTGGGGCCGTCGGGGTTCCTCATACCCCTTCAGATGATGTTCTTAGTTGGAGGCGGCGGCCCTGTAGGGGTGTGTGTGTGTGTGGGGGGGGGTTGAAGAGGATTGTCCCCTCTTCATCCTGCTGAGGCTGGGTGGCATTTCTGCTTTTTGTCCTTACCCCCAGACACCTTGTGGGATATGATGGCAGTGGAGCAGGCCCGCAGAGGGTGCTCACGCCATCAGGATGTGTCCACCCACTGCAGCTTCTGCTTGCACCACCTGTAGTCAACCAGGTGGTGATAGCGCAGTGGAGGACGCTACCCTTCCTCCTTGGAGACGAGAGTCCTGTGGGACTCCCGATCCTCCGCCACCAGTTGTCCCTGACTGACCCCGGCTCACTCTTGAACCCGGGCTGCTGGCATCACGGGCCGTAGTGCTACCGCTGACTGAAGTAAGGCCTGCTAAAGTAAGGAGTGGAAAGACAAGTTGGGTGGGGATAAAAAGTAAAATGGCATCTTCTTGAACAGATAAAGCTTACTTTATTCTGCAGTTTCATAGTCTCACCAAAAACTCAGTAAGCCTCCGGCATCAGCACATCCTGGCAGGATAGCAGATCCCTGTTGCATGACGTGAACCCTCAACTGTGCTTCACCACGTTCAATTTCTCAACACGGTCCCCTACCTCAGAGGACAGGGGGCCCTTCACTGGACTTCACTGCATAGCGTAACAAGGGCATTTTAGGGTGTATATAGGAACATCAGACTCCTTTAAACTCAGTCCAACAACCCCAAAAAAAACACAACAACAAAAATAGGACAGGAGTTTCAGAACATTGCAGGAAGCATAAACAGTAAAACAGGGGAACTCTTAGCCAGCCCACTAGCACAATGATAGAGCTACCGTTTGCTACCCCAGCGACCCAGGTTCAGTACCAGATATAGGCTGCACGGGGAAGAGGGGACTGAGCATGCACAGCTTGTCACTGCACACTTGGCAGCTCAAGAAAAAAAATGGGTAGAAACCCCCCTACCAGGCAGGATTGTGCTCTGCACCTTCCCAGGCCATGCACTATTGTCGGGGCCCCCTCCTCCGGATTGAGGATTCTGCTCTGCACCGTCCCAGGCCATGCACCGCTGACAGGGCCCCCTCCACCAGATTCAGTACTCTGCTCTGGAGAGGCATGCGATGGGGGTGGAGGAATCGCCAGAGACAGGCGTAAGTCACAAAGAAGGTGGGTGACAGTGCAGATGGGGGTCTAGTCAAGAGGAGAGACACTTTGATTGAGGGGAAAAAAAAGAAAAGAAACGGGTACTCCTCAGACGGAGGGGTTTCACCCTAGTTATCCCCTCCACTAGTGAGGACAGGTTATGAATCACCCAGTAACTCAAGAAACAGCGCTGCCACTACCATGAGAGACCAGGGTTTGCATCCCGAGTCAGGGTCAACCCCCGACAGCCCATCATGGTGCATGATAAAACCTCTTTCAGGGTACATAGTTGTGCAAGATCTGCCACACAACTGCCCTCTGTGGTCCAGGTGGTAGGCATGGAATGCAATCTCAGCTTCGGGTGGGAAGCATGCCGGGAGCTTCTACTCCTCAAGTGGCTACTGCGTACTCGCTGAGCATAGGATCAGGGTACCAGTGCACCATGAGGCAAAAATCTATATAGGCACCATTTTCTCTGCCATGTAGCTTTTTACCTTCTGGTGAAGCAGGTGGCTCCCTCAGCCCTGTCTCCCCCCACCCCCCTGCGACTGGTATGCACCACCTTCGACCTCGGGGGACAGTTTCCCCCATGGATGCCCCTCCCCATGGCAACATATCTGGACCCCCCCCCCCCAAGTCGAGCGGTGGTGCAGGCCATGGGGGAACAGGCAGGGCTTCATGTAGCCCACCCTCTCCACTTTTATATTTTCCAGTTCCCATTGTCCCCTGCCAGTATGTGTAAGTGGAGGCGCGCATGTTCTGCACAGCAGCATCCACAGCCTTTGAGTTGCTTGTAACCTGCCCTACCACAAGGCTTTCAGCCAGTGGCAGTTGGAGGCAGAAATGGCTGGCCACCCCACCCTGGAAGAGGAGAGGAGAGCAGTCCCAGGGATGCTTAATGCTCTACAATCCCACCGACCCCCAGCAACCTGTTCTTGTTCTCGAACACAGGTCGCCGACATGGCAGGAGATAAGGCGTTCAGTGCCTTAGCCCTCCATGCCACTGGGCTGTACAGGCACTATTTTTAAAAGACACAGGCCCAGGGTGCGAGAAGTCCTTTCAAAAACTGGACGCGCGTGCATGCACACACACACTCTAACATATCTATACCGTATTTAGATACAACCATGCAGATGGCCATGCATGTTAAGTATAGAATACGTACAGAAATGAGCAACATGTAACAGAACGTTGCCCCACCCAAAACCAGTTTATCTGCAAACTAGGCATTTCTGGAAAAAAAAAAAAAAACGTCATTTATCTGGCACCAGTCAAAAAGAGATTTATCAGATGTCTCATCTCTTCTGCAGAATCTGGTGGTATGCAAGTGCAAACCTCTTATCAAAGAGACAGCTGAAGAAGACACAGGATGTGAGGCTTGCTATATTTTTGTGCTCTTTCTGATTTCTGCCCAGCCTTCAGTGTTGCCAATGTGGCCATCACCAGAAAACAGCGAAGAGCAGCCATGGGGGAGGCTACAGTAGCACCTTTTCTCACCGTTAATGGTGAGAGTTCTGGATTAGCTGCTCTCCAAAAACCCCACAGTGGTCTTGCTTCATTCCCTCCGGTAAAAACAGAGCAGCAAAGTGTGCCAAGACTTCCGGTTCCAGTTTCACAGTGTAAACAACGGCTTAAAAAAAACAAACAAAAAAACCCTGTCTGACCTTCCCAGAAAATGACCTTCTTCATTAAGCTCAGTCACCTACCAGAAGAATTCAGTGAGGTACTCAGACAGGCAGAATGCTGACACATTTTATTTAGAATGTTTGCTACGGTCAGGTCAAAAATCTGCTGACAGTCAAAAAGCACCAAAACATAAAAGATGACAGCATTAAAAGAGCAAGGTGCCAAGCAGAGCAGGTTCCTGTTGTTTCCGTTATCTGGTAAGAGTTTGAAGAGTGCCCTCTGGCACCCTGAAGTTTTGTTAATGAATGCCAAACCAGGCCATGTACTCATTGCTTCAAGTCTCTACCCTTGTTCCTCGTGACAGCAGGCGTGGGAGTTGTTGCACATTGGCAGAAACACGGAAAGGTGACAAAGGAAGACCAGGGTGCATCGGGTATGCCCATTTGCTATAGCACCCGATACAGCTGCCTGGGGTGGGGGTTGGGGGTTAAGTGACCCTGCACTGTTCAGCTACTGGCATTTCAGCTGTCACCAGACCCATCAATGACCATCACGCCACAGACAGCAGGCATCGTTGCATATAATTATGGGTACAGTAACTTGTCTTAGTGTTTAACAAATGCCTCCTGTGCTGCTTGGGCAATAGGACTGCGAAGCCAAGCAAGCCCAATGGGGCACAGAGGAGCTTTCGACCTTACCCGTGACCGAGGGAGTCTCAACCAGGGTCAAGTGGTCGGAGAAGTCAAGGGATCGGGAGGACATCAGTCTCTCCAAGTCCCATGACCGTGCCAGCGCACTTATGTTTTGCCACAGTGAGCAGGGCTTTCCCCAAGGTCTTGGGGGGTGCCATGCACATCTTATGAAATTCTTCCATGAAGAACCCTCTGATGCTGGCCACATTCAGGAGAATTGCAGAGACCAATGAGGTACCCACTGCAGTGGTTGCCACTTGCTCCTTGAAGACCACTGGCTGAGATACTGACCCGGCAGCTGCTGAGGCCTGCTTGTGGCACTTAGACTGGGTCTTCAGATCCCACTCCGAAGGCTGGTGGAGGGTAAGCCAGTGCTTCCTATTTTCCAGCGATTCTGGAAGCATGGAAAGGCAAAGACCGAACCCAACTGTGTTGTGCTGCCTGCCCAGGCGGTGCAGATACATATTGTGCGGGCTGGTGACATCTTCCTGCACCGAATGCAGAATTTGAAACCAAGCTTCCCTAGCTCCATGATCCTTTCACCAGGGGGAGTCAGAAAGCTGAGAGAACTTGGAAGAAACTTCAAAGAACTTTGAAAGAAGGACTCACCAATGGTGCAATAACCAAAGCAGGAGCTGTTGAGGAGGTGACCTGTTTCAGTGGAAAGATCTAATGTCATGGGGCAGAGTCAGTGGGTATACTACCTGGGTGGTGGGAGAAGCGTAGCTTAAAGACGTACAACAGAAAGCCTATTCCAGAGGAACTCCCAGCATGTGGATAGTGAACTGTATCCAAGCCCCAAGAATTATGACTACTCTAAAAAGCTTTAATTTTAAGTGCATTTTTATTTTAAAAACTGTATGAAATCGGACCGTTTTTAGATAATTTATGCCTTTATTATGGATAAATATATTTGTGTAACCCCTAGATGGCGCTATCCCAGGGGCTACTACCCCTGCCTGATTTGCCACTAACAGGTTGAGGGGCCTGGATCCAATGGTGGTGCCTCCACCCAGAGGTCAGGGTTTGCAATAGTTAAACTAACTTGGTCACAGCCCTCTGGGACACTGCAACCCCTTTCTTCCTACTAGTGGCCTACCACAATATATCAGAATTACCTTCACAGTATACACTTACCCCTAGTCTGGTTTCGCACTGGGACCTCCTGTGAAATGAGATACAGTGCAACAATCACAGTACAGTACTTTAACATAGACAAATACCTCAGGCAGTATAACTTTGCTGAAACAAGCAGCTCTGATTTATTTAGGGGATATAACAAGGACAGGGAAATCAGGTTAATTAGCTTATCACTCTAATAATCTACCTATGGCTCTGTGCAGGCCTATCCCTATCAGTTACTGTCCCTGGGTACCCAAGCCCTAGTGGCTAGTCAAACCGTGGCAGCTGGTAGGGGCCCTTTCACACAGAGAAAAGGAGAATTAAACAGTCAGCAGTACAGTAATTCCATTTGGATTTAATGTGGCAATTCAACAGGAGCGACCCTGAATTAGTACTCACGACCTCCAAATAAGATAGGGTCCTTCAATGTCAGCAGGGCTCACTTGAGGTACACAAACCTCTTCACATCCATATAAAAGAAAGCACTATACCAGGCAGGCTGCATCTGTATCCAGACATAATTACTGCACAATACCCAGGAGAACACACAGCAGATTCAGTTCCTGACAGACCGAGTGTAATTTTCAGCAATTCCTCCAGTCTTCTACAGGGTGAGCCTGGTTTCTACTCTTCAGAGATCCTTTGATTCTTTTCCACAGGGCGGATTCAGTCCTAACAAGCTGCAGACCGGAACTCTGGGCCTCACGCGTTTTTGACTAAAACTGCACACTGAAAAGTACAGGGCTCCTTCCTTCTTCACTGCCAAAGCTCAACTGAACTCCAACCGACAAAAACCGGGCACTTCCTTTGAGTTCCTCCCAGTTCTTGACTGGATTGGCTGTCACTCACAATAGACTGCTGCTGTTGGTCCAAAAGGCACTGAAGTCTAAACTACATCTCCCAGAGTCACTGCCCATACAATCCTCTTGTGGCTGGCTCAGATTATGAGTCAAGTTCTGATTCGTCCAAGGCACCATTTTAGAGCTAGCTTACCCCACACTGATTGGTCCAGTTCAGCAGTTCAAAACTAGAATGGGAACTAGCAGACACAGTTCTGACTGCAAAAAGCAGGTTAGACAAACTGTAATTTCATTATTACTCTAAATAATTTCTGGTAAACAGTTACATCTTTCAGATAGGTTCCTTTGCACTCCTAGTGACTGCAAAATTAAGTGAATTGGCAGCAGCTCGAGTGGTACTCAGAGAAGCACACAGTCCCCCCATACAACTAATTATGTCTGCAAGCAGACAGCTCTTAAAGAGACAGTACCAGAGGCTCTAAAAACACTCACTGATAAATGGCTTAAATGCCAAACACCATTCAGGCTTGGAGCATTCAAGCAAGCTCCTGGAAGTCTTTTGGGAACCCCATTTGCAGAGGTTACACCCTTCCTGGCCTGGGAAAGCTTGGCGTCCAGCGTCAAGCAAGTACCTATAAGTTTCAACTGCAACCATATACATTTGCATTAGGCTGCATATGTAATCATCAGTCAATATATCATTTTACCAAGAACACATTTCTGAAACATTGCAGTACGTCCTCTTTACACAGTATTACATACACATTGTACCATAACTCAAGTTATTACCTCTTGTACATGAAACCTGAAGAGGGGCGCTTCCTATCAGTTACCCAGGGGCTGGATGGGCAGGGCACCATACTGAAGAACCAAGTAACTTGGGTTAGCACTGATGCTCAGTTTGGGCAGTGAGCTCGGGGACACATACACTCCTTTATGGACAACATTGAGAGGCAAGTCCACAGGCCTCCCAAGTGAATCATAACTGAGGTGCACCACAGGCTTTACAGCTCGACCAGTCTTTCTAGGGGAACTGTTATAGTCTCTGCACTCTGAGCCTCATTTTCAGCATTGTCCTCACTTGTCAGAGTCTCCATGGGGGTAGAGAGGCTAGAACTTGGGGCACTTTCAGCTCCAGGAGTTACAGTTTCTGAGTCCACAACATTTGGCTCGCATGGAGAGCTTTCGACACTGGCAGTGGACTGTCAGGGCACTCAAAATACTCTTCTTGTTCGGGTATCACCAGTCTGCCCCAATCTATCATTTTCCTCCCTGAAAGCTCAAACAGTTCAACCATGCACAATGATTCCATTTCATCTGATCTGATGCTTTGCACTTCACTTTCTGGGAGCATTGGCTCCAGGGATGAAGCTGGGGCTTAGACAGTCCAGAAGGCCCAGCTTTGTCTCCAGTATTGACTAGGGGATTGCCCCGAAACAATTGACTCAGTTCGTAAGAAGGATAGTATTCAAAGTCACTCTCACTTTCTTCCGATATGGACTGACAGTCATGCTCAACTGGGACTTGTGGAGGGGAACACTTTAACTTTGCTTCTGTAGGTGCAGACTTTCTTGATCTTTTCTTAGCAGCAGCTCTACTCACTGGTCCAGAGGGGGCATCTTCTAGGGGCTCAGACTCAATTAAGATTTGTCCAATGGGCAGTAAATGATTTCTATGTATTGTTTTTACATCTTTTGAATTATTCTCAGGCCTTACTTTGTACACTGGCAGATCATCTAGTTTGCCACTACAATGTGAGGGAGATGGTGCCATCGGTCCAGCAATCTTGTGCTTGCCATGCAGTCCCAGATTTCTTAGCAATACCGATCTCCCTCCTGGAGTTCCTGTGCTTTCACCTTTTTATCATGCCTTTCTTTGTTGGCCAGATTTCTTTTGGCAGCCATGGTTTGACCAGTTAGTACATGAGTTAGCTGGGCCTTTAACTTTTACATACTGTAAATAGTTGTCAGCTTGAACCCCATCAGGAGACCCAAAACACACATCTACTGGTAGTCGAGCTTCTCTTCCAAACATCAGGCGGTAGGGGAGAATCCAGTGGCATCACTTTGGTGCAGTTATAAGCATGTACCAGGGTGCTAATTTGTTGGCTCCATCTAGGCTTGTCCTTTGGGTGCAGGGTGCCTAGCATATCTAGCAAGTCTGGTTGAAACGTTCAGGCTGTGGGTCCCCTGGGATGGTAAGGAGTGGTTCTGGACTTTCGCACTCCCCACAGAGCAAGCATCTCTTTGATCAGCGACTCTCAAGTCTCTCCCTTGATCAGAATGGATTCTTTGGGAGCCCCATAGTGAACAAAAAGTTTTCTACAAGTACTTTGGCCACAGTGGATGCTTTCTGGTCTTGTTGGGGAAAGCTTGGGCATATCTCGTGAAATGGTCAGTGACCACCAGCACATTACTGATATTTCTTTGATCTGACTCCAAACTTAGAAAATCAATACAGACCAGCTCCATGGGTGCACTGGTGGTGATGTTAACAAGGGGCAGCCCTCTGGGGCAAAGCTTTCCTCTGTAAGCAGCGACTACAAGTTCGAATGTGTTGCTCCACATCAGCCCCATCTTAGGCCAATAGAATCTGGATCTCACCAAGTCAAGTGTTCTGTCTATACCAAGGTGCCCCATGTGGTTGTGCAAGGACCTCCAGTACTGAGTCTCGAAGGCAGTGGGCAGCACTAGTTGTTGTTTGTCTACTTGTCCCCTCTGTCTTTCTCTGTATAACAGTTTATTGATCAGTTTCAACTTAGGACCTTCTTTGTATAACAGTGCAGTTCTCAAATCAGTGGGCGTAATTTGGACACATCTTTTCCTGCATAGAGGGCTTCTAAAGCTGCTTTGATCATGGGATCGTGAGATTGAGCCCGCTGAATACTGTCATTGTCCAGCTGAGGCAGTGCACCAATGTCTATTGCAGAAAAGTGGCAATAAGCAGCAGGTATGCAATTCTCAGAGGGTCCCAAGCAATCCACCATGCAGTCCACGCGTCCGTGGACATTTGTTCCTCCCTGTCAAACTTCCGGCAGAGTGCCCGAATGTCAGGTTCTGCCAATCGGACCCAATCATTCTGGGGAACAGGCCTCCGGAGAAGCATCAGCATCTATGTGGTTCAGACCTGCTCGGTATTCGAGAGCATAGTCATATGTAGATAATGCAGAAAGCCACCTATGGCCAGTGGCATCCAACAGCTGAGGTCTGCACATAGGTCAAAGGATTATTGTCAGTTTTACTAGTATTTTAGCCCCATACAAGTACTCATGGAATTGGTCAACAATAGCCCACTTCAAAGCTAGGAACTCTAACTTATGTACAGGATAGTTCTTTTCGGATGGGGTCAGGCTTCTACTGGCAAGGCCACTGGTCTCAGGCCATTCTCGTGCTCTTGGTACAACACAGCCCCCAACCCTTCAAGCTAGCATCAGTGTAGGGCGTAAGGTTTTCTTGGATCGGCATAGGCCAGCACTGGAGCATGGGTAAGTTGATATATGATCTCATGAAAAGCAGTCTCACAATCAGGAGTCCAGCGGCCCCAAATACTTCACTCAGATGAAATACACTCTTTCAGTCTTGAGGACGCTGACTTTGGTATTTTTGTGGGTTGGGGATACCCTTGAGTAAGGTTAAGTAAAGGCGGATCACTCTTGAATAGTCCTTGATGAGCGCGATAATAACCACAGAATCCCAGGAATCTTTGCAGTTCTTTTAGATTTTTGGGCTGTGGCCAGGTGGTCAAGGCCTCAACTTTACTTGGGTCGGTCTCTATTCCTCGGTGGATACTATGTGTCCACATACTTTTACTGATGTTTGAAAGAATTGACACTTATCAATGGACAGTTTAAGGCCAAAGTCCTCCAGTCGGTCCAATACCTTAAATAATCTGCTCTCATGTTCCTCCAGTGAGCTGCCAAACACAATAACATCATCTAGGTATACCAGGCACCTAGTAAGTTCATGTCCCCACTGCACGCTCCATCAATCGTTGGAAAAGTGGCTGGGGCACCTGAAATCCTTGAGGCATCCTCATGAATTCATAGAAAAGCGGACAGATAAAGGCCGTCTCTCTCAGGTCCTTCTGGGGCCATCGGGATCTGGTAGTACCACTGCGGAGATCCAGCACAGAGAACCACTTGCTCCCGTTTAGGCAGTCCAAAGCATCCTGAATGCGGGCATTGTGTACTGATCAGGATAGTCCGCCGGTTTAAGGTGCGATAATCCACACACATCCTTACTGTTCCATTCTTTTCCTCACTACCACAATGGGGAAGCATAAGGCTTCTGGATTCTTGTATTACACCAGCAGCTAACATCTCTTGCAGATGCCGTCTCACATCATCTATGTCAGCAGGTGCCAGCGTGAGACCTCTCCACGAAATGGTCTTTCGTCATGCAGCGGATATTGTGCTCAGCTCCTTACGCATCCTACATCCCATTCCTTTAAAAGAAACACCTGGTCTCTCTGGGCAAGCTTCTCACTGATCCTCACTTTCCATTCAGCTGGCAGCGGGAGTCGCCGAAATCAAACAAGTCAGGCGCTACTCTGTCATTCTTCCTTGAACTCTTGCTGCTGGGTAGCACTGCAGTGTCTGCACAATGCACATTAGCCAGGATGCAACCTCTGTTTACTCAATGTCTCTTTCAGACACATTATGAACTTGGACCATTACCTTCTGGCATAAGCATGGGCTCTAGCGGGCAAAATACTAGGCTTGACCAGCAGTCCCTCTGGCAATTTTCCATCGCCTGGTGCATCCAACATTAATATTTTATTCTTAACATCCTTTCTGATCAGGACCTCTCCTGTAAGGTACACTGGGCATTTGGCGCCAGGATCAGAACTCAGGATCCTTCTTCCATACAATTCCGACCGGTTCCTCTGGTTCTGTTTTTCAGCATCTCTGTGCCTCATAGGCCTTCTTAATTAAAGCCGGAACTCTTAAAGCTCTACTAGTCTTTGACCCTGTTTTCATAACACAACTGTGCCAGCCTTCCGAACATATGAGCATTTGTTCCAATCAACAAAGGACGCCATCATACAGTCCAGTGGGGGGACACACTAAGGCTAGGGTCTCTACTTGTTAGCCACTCCAGCCACGGAGGTGGGAAAGACAACCAAATTAGGATATACCGGAATAGGGGTAGGCCTTCTCACTAACCCCCATCATGCAGTCCTTCTAATGGTTGTAAGGGTACTTCTGACAAATGCTTCTGATACCAATCCTGGAACATAATTGTCACTTGGAGCCACTGTCTAATACAGCTCTTGTAGACACTCCATTCACCTTTACAGTGGTCTCCATGGAGGACCCACTATTCTGGACCAGTCTGGAGAGGCGGTAGTGGGGGCCTGGGCAACTGACCTTGCCACAAAAGGACGTGAATTAGCATTTTGGTGCCCTCACTGGGATCATGTCGTGCACCTCTTAACCACTGATTTCTTCTCCGAGCTCTCCTTGTAGCCTATATGCAACTTTGTCAGTGTCTTTTGGGGACTGGCATTCCTTTTCATGTGCCCATCTTTCCCACAATTATAGCAAAACATACTTTCTGGAGTTTGAGCTGGCGGGCGCCACACTGGGAGCCAGGCGGGGTATTACTAACTGGAAACCTGGGTGCCATCTCTGTCTCGCGGCGTGATAAGCATTTGGAGACATCTCGTCAGTTTCTGCACTTCCATGGTCAAGGAATTGAGTTTGGAGCTGTTATCAGCAGGAGATACATGGGTGGGTACCCACACCCCATAGCAGATGCAGTCGGATATAGGTCAGAGGCCCGTACTTGCAGGTGGCCTTCATAAAGGACTGTTTTGAATTCGGATCTCTCTCAACAGTTCGCCCCATTGTGGCATATCTTTTTCCTTGTCAGAGCACTCATTGACTGTCAACCTCTGCCCCTGAACTTCACTTGATGGGTCACCCTCAGTCACTCGGGTCGTAGCCACAGCTGTTGGTGCAGGTACCTCCCGAGGTCGCCTTTTCTCAACTCCTCGAATTTCTCTCATTAACTCATCATAGGAGGTGGGATTCCAGTCGATTTGCCAGGCGTAACTGAAGCAACAGCAGTTCTGAGAAGGGCAGACTTAAGATTCTGTCCAGTCTGGTTCGGTCCAGTTCAATCGCTGGCAAACTACCCTTTCTGAGGCATTCTTGCAACAATTTTTCCAGCCGAGACATACACAGACAACAACTCCCTTGGTACTGTTGTGCATTTCTTACTCTCACCATAGGTCCTCATCAGAATCTGGGCTCCCATACACATTCTCCAAGGCCTCAAGATAGGCCTGTGCAGTCGCTTCAGGGTTACTGGCCCGTTTGCTTGCGGATGGTAGCCAGGGCAGGACCTCGGAGGCTCTCACTAACCCTCTTCGCTTTTAGCCTTCGAGCATTGCCATTCTAGCACTTGGGGGCAACATAGTCTATCCAGGTCTCCCAGTCATCCTCCCCTTGGGGGTGGGAGGGTGCCAGAGAAGATCCTCAACCCGGTAAGAGTCGGTGACTAATGGCAGGTGCAGAAATAGGAGTCTGCATTGGTTCAGCCACCATTACGGGCACTGGAGCAGGAGAGGGTGTTGGGGAGGAACACCCCAGGTGGCAAGAATAGTTTCTTCAAGTCCTCACAGTTTTCCCCTCTCCCAGCAACCATTCAGCAAATTTCTCCTCAAAAGTTTCAGATAGTGGTGGGGGCTGATTCCCCCCCGGGTCTTTACTGTCCTTAGTTATCACTCTCCAAGCAGTGAGGGCTCCCTCTGGGGTAATGGTCTGTGGCACTTTGGAGCTATCTATGGGATCCTTAAACTCTACTAGGGCCAGGAAAGTGTGGGTGAGCAGATTAGCATGCCGACCACCACCACAGGGTTTTGTAAACCTTCCACCTTGGAAAGTACTCCCTGCACAGTGTCCGTATTGATACCCAGGGGATGTCCAGGATAAGCATAGCATTTGGGGGTCGATCTCCTCCCAGTACACCACTCCACCAGCGGTGCACAGCCACTTCTGTCGGGTACCCATTTTTCTTAACAGTGGTTAGTAAATATGGCCACTAGAGGACACACAATCCCAGCAGTGAGCCTCCAAGATGTAACCCCTAGATGGCGCTATCCCAGGGCTACTACCCTGCCTGATTTGCCACTAACAGGTTGAGGGCCTGGATCCAATGGCGGTGCCTCCACCCAGAGGTCAGGGTTTGCAATAGTTAAACTAACTTGGTCACAGCCCTCTGGGACACTGCAACCCTTTCTTCCCACTAGTGGCCCACACAATATATCAGAATTACCTTCACAGTATACACTTACCCCCAGGTCTGGTTCCGGCACTGGGACCTCCTGTGAAATGAGATACAGTGCAACAATCACAGTACAGTACTTTAACATAGACAAATACCTCAGGCAGTATAACTTTGCTGAAACAAGCAGCTCTGATTTATTTAGGGATATAACAAGGACAGGGAAATCAGGTTAATTAGCTTATCACTCTAATAATCTACCTATGGCTCTGTGCACAGGCCTATCCCTATCAGTTACTGTCCCTGGGTACCCAAGCCCTAGTGGCTAGTCAAAACGTGGCAGCTGGTAGGGGCCCTTTCACACAGAGAAAAGGAGAATTAAACAGTCAGCAGTACAGTAATTCCATTTGGATTTAATGTGGCAATTCAACAGGAAGCGACCCTGAATTAGTACTCACGACCTCCAAATAAGATAGGGTCCTTCAATGTCAGCAGGGCTCACTTGAGGTACACAAACCTCTTCACACATCCATATAAAAGAAAGCACTATACCAGGCAGGCTGCATCTGTATCCGATCGCAATTACTGCACAACCCAGGAGAACACACAGCAGATTCAGTTCTGACAGACCGAGTGTAATTTTCAGCAATTCCTCCAGTCTTCTACAGGGTGAGCCTGGTTTCTACTCTTCAGAGATCCTTTGATTCTTTTCACAGGGCCAGTTCAGTCTAACAAGCTGCAGAACGGAACTCTGGGCCTTAACACGTTTTTGACTAAAACTGCACACTGAAAAGTACAGGGCTCCTTCCTTCTTCACTGCCAAAGCTCAACTGAACTCCAACCGACAAAACCGGGCACTTCCTTTGAGTTCCTCCCAGTTCTTGACTGGATTGGCTGTCACTCACAATAGACTGCTGCTGTTGGTCCAAAAGGCACTGAAGTCTAAACTACATCTCCCAGAGTCACTGCCCATACAATCCTCTTGTGGCTGGCTCAGATTATGAGTCCAAGTTCTGATTCATTCAAGGCACCATTTTAGAGCTAGCTTACCCCACACTGATTGGTCCAGTTCAGCAGTTCAAAACTAGAATGGGGAACTAGCAGACACAGTTCTGACTGCAAAGAAAGCAGGTTAGACAAACTGTAATTTCATTATTACTCTAAATAATTTCTGGTAAACAGTTACATCTTTCAGATAGGTTCCTTTGCACTCTAGTGACTGCAAAATTAAGTGAATTGGCAGCAGCTCGAGTGGTACTCAGAGAAGCACACAGTCCCCCCATACAAACTAATTATGTCTGCAAGCAGACAGCTCTTAAAGAGACAGTACCAGAGGCTCTAAAAACACTCACTGATAAATGGCTTAAATGCCAAACACCATTCAGGCTTGGAGCATTCAAGCAAGCTCCTGGAAGTCTTTTGGGAACCCCCATTTGCAGGGGGGTTACATTTGCATATATTT
Source organism: Neoceratodus forsteri (assembly GCA_016271365.2). Lineage (NCBI taxonomy): Eukaryota > Metazoa > Chordata > Ceratodontiformes > Ceratodontidae > Neoceratodus > Neoceratodus forsteri. The sequence continues at coordinate 127,624,679 of JADMNL010000029.1, forward strand.
TATGGCTGTATTGTATGACCCAGGACATCTCTGAAAAAGGGCACCTGGTATTCTCCGAGGTTTTTCCTGACATCAATATAATTAAATGGTGTGGGGTGGTGGGAGAAAGAAGACGGAGGAAGGACTGAACTGCTGCAGGAAGATTCATCCTGCTCGGCATTCCCTCCTGGAAACAGATGGTCAGAAGTACCTCTGCTTCAAAAGGGCACTGCAATCAACCCCAAACCACCAGATGTGCTCTACTGTTACAGATCCACATGGCTTTAAAGAATGAGCCCCACGACAGGCCGCCTGATAGCCCAACGGTGCTGTGCTGACATGCCAGTGACCCGGGTTTGATAGCACGCCCAGAAAACCGTGTTAGGAGGCAGGCCAAGTCAGCAAGTCAGAGACAGCTACTGCTTGGCGGTGCATCTCAGCTGAGAGAGTTTTTAATTAATTCCATTTATCTCTATACTCAGGTAGGGCTGCACCCCCAGTTCAGCCCTCTGTGTCCTCTCCCACCCAGCATCCCCCAGCTGCTGCCCAGGATGGTGGCCCCATAGCTTACCCCCAATGGTGGGGCTCCCTATAGAGATTGAGATCCACCCAAGTCTTAGCTGTGGCGACATTTGGCTGGCGAGAGGAGGCTTCATGTTGTTGCAGAGCAGGATCGAGTGTCCAATGGCAGCTCTCCTCGGGATGTTGCCCCCCCCCCGTAATTCCACTGCCACTGGGTGGAGGTCCGTGGCAGCGTAGGCGGGAGGGGGCAGCAAGTCGGAAGGGTGTCTCAGAACACGGTGTGCATGTGCCTTCACACACGCGCGCATCCGGGACTGGGGGTGGGCGAAAATGGGAAAACACACATAAAATACATAATTGAAAAAAACCTTGTATGACATTTAGATCCTAATATTATGAATCAGTTCTCTCTTCTCTTCCAAACTGTACTTTTATTTATTTAGAAAGGCAATAAAAAAAAATTTCTCACTTGGATTCCTCACTTCCCAGTATCTAATTCTGCTACAGTGGCACTAACAGTGGCACTGACTGCCAGTGACATGGCACCCGAAAGAGATTCTTCATAGTTGCTGGTCTACTGAAAGCCTTCCTACTCTGGCCATCATCACACCCTCTAGTCAATAGAATATTTTACACTGGACCTTGTCTACTGTAATCCAATGAAACACACAAAAAAAGACAAAAAAAAACAAAAACAAAAAAAAACCTGAAGACGACACAGCTGGCTGCTTACTACGAATCAAAATGGCAGATCTAACCACTCTCCAGCAAGCCTCCCCCCATAAAACATGGCAGGTAGTAAGGTAAACACTGAGGTACAGAGCTCAACAGAGTGCAGGACAGGGGTAAATGGAAAAATAGACAAGGGCAAATAAGAGCAGGGATGGGGGGAAAAAGGATAAAGCCAACATTAAATGGAGGGCAATGAGAACCAATGCCCCTAGTCTGGGAAATGAGCTTCCTGAGCTAGTAGCCCTGATGAAAGATGAACAGTTGGATATTGTGGCAGTCACGGACACATGGTACATGGAGAACCATGACTAGAATGTCAACATACCAGGGTACACAGTCTACAGAAGGGACAGGGAGGGTAAAAGAGGAGGTGGAGTAGCTCTATACGTAAGCGAAGAGATCAAAGCTACAGAACTAAAAAGTAAAGGGGGAGGACAAGAGGAACTCTGGATCACCTTGGAGACAGGGAATTGCATCACAATCCGCACAGGGGTTGTATACAGACCCCCGTCTCAAGGGGAGGAAACGGACAAGAAAATGATGGAGGACATTCTCAAAATGGCTGAAAAGCGGGAGATACTGTTGATGGGGGACCTGAATAAGCCAGATGTTAACTGGATGCCATGTACTGCAGCCACATCCAAGAGCAAGGTCATTCTCGATGCCCTGCAGGGGGCAGGCCTTAGACAGCTAGTGTTGGAACCCACTTGGGAGGGAGCAATACTAGACCTGGTACTCTCAAATGGAGCGAGGATCACAAATTTAGAAGTCAGTAGACATCTGGGAACAAGTGACCACTGCACAGTGTGCTTCACAATAAGCACAACCATGGAGACAAGCCATACAAAAACAAGGATACTGGACTTTAGAAGGGCCGACTTTGGCAAAATGGGTGAATATCTGAGGAATGCACTAGCAAATGGCCAAAAAGGAGGGGTGGAAGAACAATGGAGAAAAATCAAAACTGCTATTATAGAGGCAACAAGCCTTTGTGTGAAACAAATAAAGAAAACAAAGCGGAGTAAAAAAAAACACTATATTCTCAAAAGAGGTGGCAGGGAAGGTTAAGGAGAAAAAGGCTGCATTCAAAAAGTATAAGGAATCACAGAAGGAGCACGACAGGGAACTGTCTCAATTAAAGCAGAAAGAAGTGGGGAAGGCAGTCAGAATAGCAAAGGCCCAAACTGAGGAAAAAACAGCCAACTCAGTTAAGAAGGGGGATAAAACATTCTATAGGTACATTAGGGAGCATAGAAAGGTTAAGGGAGGAATAATGAAGATTAATAAAGGAGAGGGGAGGTGGGCAGAGGGAAACCGTGAAAAGGCAGAGATACTGAATGAATACTTTTGCTCAGTATTCACAAAAGAAGATGAGGAGGAGTTACCTAAACTAGACAATAGAAGCACTCTGGGTAGGGGGTTGACACCAGTCCATTTACAGAAGAAAGAGTCCTGAAAGAACTCCTGAAACTCAAGGTGGACAAAGCAATGGGGCCTGATGGGATTCACCCCAGAATCCTAAAAGAACTAAGGGAGGACCTAGTGACACCACTGACCACACTTTTTAACAAATCATGGGAGGATGGAGTGGTACCTGAGGACTGGAGGAGGGCAGATGTGATTTCCCTTCACAAAAGTGGGAGCAAGGCAGAAGCAGGAAACTACAGACCTGTAAGTTTGACCTCAGTGGTAGGGAAAATGATGGACTCACTTCTGAAAGAAAGAATTGTTGAGTACCTAGAGGCCAGCGGGGCACAGGACACAAAGCAGCATGGATTTACAGCAGGAAGGTCATGTCAGACGAATCTAATTGATTTCTTTGACTGGGTGACCAAAGTAATAGACAAAGGAAGGGCTGTGGATATGGCCTACCTAGACTTTAGCAAGGTATTTGACACAGTCCCGCATAAAAGACTAATAATCAAGTTAGCCAGCCTGGGAGTGGGTTCCAGAGTGGTAGCCTGGGTAGCAAACTGGCTGCACAACAGGATACAGAAGGTAATAGTGAATGGAACACATTCCGAAGAAAGTGGGGTTACTAGTGGAGTACCTCAGGGCTCAGTACTGGGTTCAGTCCTCTTTAACATCTTTACAGGTGACATTGCAGAGGGTCTGAAGGGAAAGGTATGCCTCTTTGCAGATGACACAAAGATCTGTAACAGAGTTGATACACAAGGGGGGGGTAGAAAGGATAAGAAGGGACTTGGCAAGGTTGGAGGAATGGTCAGACATATGGCAGCTTAGACTCAATGCAAAGAAGTGCAAAATAATGCACCTGGGAAACAAAAACCCAGGAGAAGAGTAACACAATAGCAGGAGACGTACTAACAACAACAAAAATGGAAAGGGACTTGGGGGTAGTCATATCAGATGACCTAAAGGTGGGTAAGCAATGTGAGAAGTCAGTAAGGAGAGCCAGGGGGATACTGGGATGCATAGGATGGGGCATCACAAGTAGAAAAAGGGAAGTGGTTATCCCTCTGTACAGACAGTTGGTGAGACCCCATCTGGAATACTGTGTGCAGTTTTGGAGACCTCATCTATGCAAGGACATAGACAGGATGGAAGCAGTCCAGAGGAGGGCAACTAAAATGGTGCAGGGTCTGCATCAGAAACCATATGAAGAGAGACTGAGAGAGCTTAATATGTATACCCTTGATGAAAGGAGGGACGGGGGGACATGATAGAAACGTTCAAGTACCTCAAGGGAATCAACAAAGTCCAGGAGGGTAGCATCTTTCAGAAAAAGAGATGTGTAAGAACAAGGGGGCACAATTTAAAGATAGAGGGCGGATGGTTCAGGGGTAATGTGAGGAATTTTTTCATGGAGAGTGGTGGATGCATGGAAACGCCTTCCTGGGGAGGTTGTTGGGTCTAAAACAGTGGGGGAATTCAAACGTGCATGGGACAGACATAAGGCAATTGTAGTGGGGGTTGCAGGAAGTAGGCTGTTGGTTAACTAGAATCTGCAGCTTATCCAACAGGAAGGGAAATGGGCAGACTGGGTGGACCAAATGGTCCTTATCTGCCATCAAAGTCTATGTTTCTAAGTACACAGCTACCGCTACTTGGGTGTATGGCTGGATAAGATCAGATGGAACATACAGATAGAAAATCTAACAAAACACCTGGGGAAACATCTAGGAGCAGTATACACAATCAAACACTCAACAGACACCCTAATCAGGAATAGTCGAATCGACAGTCCTCCCAATCCTCGACTACGGCGATCTGTTGCACGCAGGAGCTCCCAGTCTGGGCTTGGCTAAATTGTACACCATGTATGGCAGATTCGCCCGCTTCCTACTGGGCGCCCACCGCAGAGCACACAGGTGTGAACTCCTTAACAGACTAGGCTGGCAAAGACTAGAAGACAGAAGAAACTTGCACCACATAATATACACGCACAAACGCTACAGGACAAAAAGAGCCAGGTTATAGAACATGCAACATTCACACGAGAACTATCATGGGGTCACTAAGGTCGGTGGAAGGGTTAGATTTCACGCTCCCAAAGAAACACCGGGAAGTGGGTAGGAAATACTTCCTCTACACGGGACCCAAACTGTGGAACACCGTACCCATCCACCTCAGACCAGTAGGCAAACCCATCAGCATAGGCAAACTCGGGCAATGACCTGGAACACTACAACAGGCCACAACCCAGCTGCTCAGTCCCAGTGCCCTCACCCCAAAATAAAACACCATACTATCATGTACCAAGCCTGCAAACTCAGCGGAATTTTGACTTGTCACTATTTTTTTTTTCAGAACTCTGTTTTTTTCCTCAACCCGTCCTTACACCACACCAAACTCTCTCCGGCGACCCACTCAATGGACTCTACCTCCCTGCGTGACCTGACTCGTCTCCACTCCCCAGCACCGGGCATCCCCGGGTCTATCCTCTGGAGAAGGGCCGCCCCTGCCCAGGGCGCTCTTTCTCATAGTATTGAGCCCCGGGCCAAGGAGGAGGGGTGAGGAGGGAGCCGCATCCGACTTCTGGAAGTGTGGTCCTTGGGTGGGAGGCGCCTTCGCCTATCGGAAGGAGGAGGGGAGGGTATTTTACTAGTAAGTCCCCTGTGGAGCCCGGCTATCAAGGCAACGTACTGTCACGGCTCCACCCCCAGGCATATGCCACAATGCTATTTTGAGCTACCTCCAGAGGTCGCTCCTTGAGCGGTTGCAGCCCCATCCCTCCCCAGGGAAGAGAGAGCAGTCGTCCGGATGCTCAATCTCTTCCCTCCCCTGCTGAATCGCGGTGTCCCAGGCTCGTTCTCAAACCCGGGTCGCCGGCATGGTGTGAGGTGTGGCATCCAGCGCCTTAACCCTCAACACCACTGGGCCGACGACTTGTCACTCTAGACTTATCTGCTGCAACCCATTTTAACCTTACCAAGAGCACTAGATGCAGCCTCAATGTAAATACTGTAAAAATGTGTAACTCGCTGACTATGTATGTTGTAAGCATAGCCTATGTATGTTCACATCCCGTGTTATAAGCATAGTCTATGTATACAAAATCACACATGCCCTCACAATGCAAAGCATCATGGGCTGCATACGCAAATCACCACAGAATGTTATGCTGGTCCAACTTTAAGCAAAATTGCATGGTGCCGAAAGGCCTCTCACACAGTTTGCAAAGGGTGCTAACAGAAGACATAGACACGAGTTTCGTCCTACCAGGACTCATCAGTATGCCTCGTCTGCTTGACACCCCAGTGGACTGGACCAGCTACCCTAAGACAGTGTGTTTATATGTTGTGGTGAACCCATTATAATAAAAAGCTATTTAAAAGACAAAGAACCCCTGTGTGCAAACACTGAGGCAAGGGTTACCTTGCATTGTGAGGGCATGTGTGATTTTGTATTTTCTTGAAACTTGGCTTCCCAGCCAAATGCCCTTTGGGGTAACCCTTGCCTCAGTGTTTGCACACAGAGGTTCTTTGTCTTTTAAATAGTCTATATATGTTCACATCCCGTGTTGTAAGCATAGTCTATGTATGTTCATGTTAAACTTGTACCTTGAGCACTACCCCGGGACCTCATTGAAAATGAGCTCTGCTCAACTGTGTATCCCATTCATTTAAACCTTGATGATGAATAAAATACTGATTGATTGAAAAAAAAAAAAAAAAAACCTGAAACAGCAGTTGTTTCAGTTCAAAAATGTGTTAGCAATACTCTGAGGAGGAGCCAGAAATCCTCCCCCTTCCCCAATTGCACAATCTCCGTGCCTGGTACAGTCTTAACCTGGGTTTTGCATGTGGTCTGTGCCGAATCTATTATTCAATGCATTTGTCCATTGGTCATCATAGCTAACGTGTGTTTAGTCTGTGTTTATGCTCGACTAGTCTAACTGCAGCTCGCTATTTTCTTGTATTATTTTAGATTATGGTTTCTAATTTATTGCACACTGTTCACCAAAGTTTACTGTATTCCATTCTCTCTTCCCCCAGGACGCATCTAGAAACAAGTTGTTACCAGGCAGTATGCTTTTTCCTGGTAAAGCTTTCAAAAATAAATCTATATCTGTAGCTATTTATAAAATAATTCTTGTGGTCTGTATATATAGCTCACACATTGTAGCTCAGTGGTATCTAGGAAGTACATTAGTCATGAATTCAGAGACCAAATGGTGTGGGTTATCAGGTCCGACATCACTAGTGGTTTATTCTTTGACATCAGAGTTTTCAATGTCTCTTGCTGTTGCTACGCAAAAGCAACAGGACAGGGAGGGTAACAGAGCTATGCAGTTCCTAATCAGAATGTGATTCCAAGCCGCCAATGGTAACTGTCGCAGGTTCAGAAAGTTTAAATTCTACCACAGGTGTTGAATGTTTAAATGACCCAAATGGCCCTTCAGAATGGGATCCTGCTGCTCTAGGGCCCTTCTGGAAATATACTGCCTGCATCACGGCATAGACAGGGTGGAGGCTCTCCAGAGGAGGGCAACCAAAATGGTGCTGGAGCTGCACCAAAAGCCCTATGAGGAGAGGCTGAAGGATCTCAACATTTACCAATATATGAATGTGCCAGCAGAAACAGACCACCCGGTCTATACAAGTCTGCTCGAGTGTGCAGACAACACCCCTAGTTTGCAGCTGCCCCTCCCCTATGTCATCCCACTGCCACCCCCTACCTCCCCAACCTCACTGTTCCCTGTCCCACGCCCTTTTGAAGCTGTTCACAGATTTACATGATACAGGTACCACCCATTCTGGTAGGGCGTTCCATTTGCTACCACCCTCTCTGTGAAACAGTGTCTCATTTCCTTCCTAAATCCCCCTCTATTCTTAGCCGTGCCCCTGGTGTCCCTCCCCTCTTCAGCGTAAGGACCCCATCTGCCCCATACTTACCGATTCCCCTCAGATACTTGAATGTCTCCATCATGTCCCCCGTCCCTTCTATCCTCCAGAGGGTACATATTCAGGTCTCCCAAGCTGCTGTCATAGTCTCTCCCCTCCATTCCACATATCACCTTTGCTGCCCTCCTCTGCCACCCCCTCTAATAGCCTGATATCACGCTTTAGGTATGGCCTCCAAAACTGCACACAATACTTAAGTGCGGCCTTAGCAGCGACCTGTAGAGGGGCAAGATCACCTCTCTTCCCCGGGACGAAAATCCCCTTGCTATGCACCCCAGCATTTTGTTCGCTTTTGCAGTTGCTCTCCTGCACTGGGCAGTGTTGTTCATGGTCCCTGTTATTACCTATTACCACAGGTCCTTCTCCTTCTCCTCCTCCTCCTCAGTGATCCCCAACTTAACCCCCCCCCCCCAGCCAGTATTCTCTCCTTGGGTTCTTTACCCCAAAGTGCATAACCTTACACTTCTTTGCACTGAACCCCAGCTGCCACCTCTGACCACTGATCTAGCTTGCGTCGGTCCCCCTGCAGCTGCTTCCACCCCTGGAAGAGAGGACAGCGGACATGATTGGGGGTGAACAGGGTGCAGAAGGAGAGTCTCCTTTAAAGGAGAAAGAACAACAGTACCAGAGGGAATGCGAAGAAGCTGGGGGCAGGTTATAGAGAGATGCGAGGAAACACTACTTCACTGAAAGAGTGGCAGATGTCTGGAATACACTGCGAGCAGAAGTGGTGGTGGTGAACACAGTAGTGGGCTTCAGGCATGTGTGGGATGGACATATGGGAATATTACTGAATAAGCAGGGAAGAGGGATGGTAGCCGGAGACCAGTTAGGGTCTCTGAAGGAAGACTAGGCAGTGATCATCTGGGCAGACAGGGCAAGCCAAGGGGTCCTTTTCTGCTGATAAATTCAGTTTCAGTGGGTGATTCACCGCTTTACCCTGACATGTTCTGGGTAAGACAATATTGACACAGATGTTAAAAACATCCGCATCAATCTTTGCTGACAAAATATTTGGAACTTTGTAGGCATGTTTGAATTATTTTTACGTTATCTTTTGTATTTGTAATGATGCTTGCCAGTTTTGGCCTGGGTTGAGTCTGAAAAAGGACCTTCAGTCCACTTGCTCCTTCCTGCTACTCAGATTTCAAAGTAAGGAAAGACCACCAACAGGGAAGGCAGCATGGGTCAGCCACCAGTGGTAGCTGGAGCAGGGACTCTGTCCACAGGTGTGTCCCCCCCAATGGTTGTGGCAGCAGCAGCAGCGCAGGTAGTGCTGGATGTCGTGTGCCCTGGGAGCACTGGGGGAGGGCAGATATCACCCACAGTGTCAATGGGTCTGCAGAACCTTAGGAGGCTTATTTGTTTTTTGAATGAAATAGAAACAAAGAAATACAAAACTGCAGAAAAAGCCCAGTGGACCAACCAGTCTGCTCTGCTTTTCCCTTTCCTACCCCGGGACCTAATGTCTTGTTGGAGTTATTGCCCTCACTCCTTCCTTTCCCCCTGCCCTACTGCTTTCCCCTGTGTGACTGTTAAGACTTTTAAGCCTTTTACTTGGTCCCAGCCAAACCACTAACGGTTCTTGCACCCATCACCTTTGCTGGTAGGCTGCTATCACTCTCAGTAAAATAAAACTTTTTCACATCCCTCCTGAATCGCCCCCTTGCCAGTTTCCACTCATGTCTCCATGTTCTTGATCGCCAGTTCAGCTGAATATTTCTCCGTAATCTATCTTGTTTATTCATTCCAGGAACTTGAAGGTCTCTGTTGTATCACCCTTCTCCCTTCTGGTCTCCTGCAAGTACATGTTCAGGGCCTAAAGCTGATCCTTGTAGAATCTGCCCTGCTGGTCCTGAATCATTTGGTTACCCTACGCTGCACCATCTCTAGCCTCTGTCTGTCTTTTCTTAGGTGAGAACTGGGCATAGCATTCCAGATGCGGCTTCACCAGAGACTGACAGAGGCAGTATCACCCCCTTCCTCCTGCTGTCAACCCCCCTCCCAAAACGCCCCTACATCCTGGTTACCTTGCTGTGGACCTCATTACACTGGTTAGACTGTTTTAGGGAGCTGCTTATGATGACCCCCCCCAGGTCCCTTTGCTCAGTGGTTGTATACACCTTAACTCTCCCCTCCATTATATTTTCTCTGGGTTCTTGTTCCCTATGTGCTTTACTTTGCATGTCTTGGTGACGAAGTTCAACTGAGCAGCAAGATGGGTAAATCAACCAGTGAACACCAGATTTAGTAGGTAGTTTCCAATTTTCGTTTTATTTTCAGCTATTGAAATTCCTGACGTTTACCTTTTCAAAAAAAAGTGGTCCTGTAAATAAAAGATATTTCCAAACAGTGTTTTAAGTAGACTGCTTCTGCAGCACTGAAAACCAAAACCTGTGCACACATTCATTCATCGTTCCTTAACACAAGTCTAATGTAAAAAAAAAAAAAAAAGGCACTTGTCATTCGTAGTATTCAAAATGAACTCTCACACTCCGGCAGTTCCACTGGAATTGCTGATTCATCAGATGTCTTGAAGGTAACCTCCACCCACCACCCGGACGGTACATCCCCCGACTCCACCCCATGACCAGGGTAGGACAAAATCAGGTAGTCATGTGGCCAATGACTGCTTAAAAAATTGGCTCGGCTACCAGATTTTGAAAGTTATTGGCCAACTCAGCTACCTGCCTATAAAGTGATTTTTGAGCCCTTAAAAAGGATGGCCACTGCAAATATTGGTTTGACGACCAGATTTTGAAAGCTAGTAGCCAAACTGACCACTGGCTCACAAAATGATTTGCCCCACCCTGCCCATAACATCAGATCTTGCACGTTGGAAGCGGGGACCTATATGCTATTTGCCAGGGGAGGCCACGTGGGTTGTGTGGATGTTAACTATATACCACGTGAATAACCTATCTTCCTAGAGACACATATATAGTACACTATCCACGCTCTGGCAGACTCCTAGTAGTTCTCCAGGAGGAAGGGGCAAGACATGCATCCCTACTTGGTAAACAGAGATTGGAAAACCGAGGTCCAAAAGCAGCATCCCGACGAGACTCAAGGTCGATGCTGTAATGGGAAATGAAGATATGTACTGACTTCCCGGTACCAACCTTACAGAGTTCCTGTATTGGGATGTCTCTGGAAGCAGCCAGAGGCAACAGTATGTCTAGTGGAATGAGTTCCAAGCCCTACGGAAGGCTCCCTACCAGCCAACCTATAGTAGAGGTCGATGCCAGACGTTATCCACCTGTCAATCATCTGCTCTGCTGCCGGTCTGTCAGGTGCAGCGTTAGAGTACATTACAGCCTGCCCCAAACTCCAGCTATGTACTCCATATAAGAAGAATACACCCTCCACAGGTCCAGAAGAGCATGGAGCCTGCAGTCGTCCTCTGAAGAAAGGCTGGTAAAATATACTAAGTTTTTTTATATTTTTTTTTATTTAGTAGTTTAACCAGGAGTAGCACACTAAGCTGAAAGCTTTTTTTACAGGTGCGACCTGAGAGCACAAGGAAGTTAAGTGACTTGCTCAGGGTCACACAGTATGCAATTGGAAGCTGTGGGATTCAAACCCATGTCTGGTCTGCTGGATGTCACAAGATTTGCAGCTCAGAGCCTTAAACCACTGCGCTATACTGCCTCCTTGTTAATCACCTGGTTAAGGTAAAACTCATACCACCTGCGGGAGAAACTTTGGGTGGAGGCGGAGGACGATTCTGTCCTTGTGGAAGATCAGGTAAGGAGATTCCATAGACAACGCCTACAGCTCACAAATCCGGCTGGTTGACGTGATGGCCATCAGGAAGGCAGTGTTCCATGACAGGTGTAACACCTCACACCTGTGCATAGGCTCAAATGGCTTGCCCATGAACACAGCCAGAACAAGCAGCAAGCCCCATGGTGGTGGTCGTGGTGCACGCATTGGTGGGGATGGGTGATCCAGGCCTTTGAAAAATCACCCTACCCCCTTCTCTTGTGCCGTCAGCTTACCAGCCCGCACCTGGTAAGCAGATATGGCTGTCAGCTGCACCTTAATGAACACTTTAAAAAACATGATAAGGCACAATTCTACTTGCATTCCATTTATGTGCCTTAGATTTCTTCTCCAAATTATTTATTACTGTGGAAATTTGCACGACTATGTGATCTTGATCTCTCAGGAGCTCATTTAGAGTCCATCTGCCTCTATAGCCGACTCCCTACTTCAAGTCATAATCCTCTGTTGTGACATCACAGTCAGTTGCCATGAGAGTAATTGTGATGTCACAAGCAGTGCATTATGACCTCAGGTAGGGAGAAAGCAAAAGGAATAGATGATCTCTTCGGAAGCAAATAATCTATTTTCCTGCAAATGACCTTAGTAATAACTAATGGGGAAGAAAAATACAGACCTAATGTGAAAAATAAGCTAAACTGTATCTAAATATTATGGTTTGTTAAAGTTCTTTTGAAGAGGGACCAGTGGTATTCCAAGATGCTTGCCACAGGGCAGACAAGGATATCATGCTCCTTGCCCTGGCACCAAATGGAGAACTTCTTCCATTTAAATACATAGCATCGGTGAGTCAACTATTGTTGGGAGGCATGGAGAACAGCTTGACAAAGACACAAGGCCTGGAACTCTAGCCACTCAGAAATCAGACCAAGGTGCAGGGAAGTCAGGTCCAGGTGCAAGACCTGCACATATTGTCTGATCAGCAAGTGTGGGCAAAGAGGAAACCACCACAGAGGCTTGCGGCTGAGGCTGAGCAGATCCTGGTACCAGAATTGCCGTGACCAGTCCAGAACTATCTGGATCATCTACACCTTGTCCTTCCAGTCCTTGACCACCACTTTGTGGACCAAGGAGAAGGAAGGGAAGTCATACACAAGGCCTGGGGTCCAGAATCTTGCAAATGCATCTCCCAGCGGTGTCCCGGACTGTGGAGTAGCCACTAAACAGCCTCAGTTTTGCATTCTTCAAGGAGACAAACAGATCCACTAGAGGCATGCCCCACAGGGAGAGCAAGGGGTTCACCACCGCCTGATTTCGGGACCACTCGTGGGACGTCTCTCCTAACCCACTAAGAGCATCCACCAGCTGTGAACTCCGACATGGATCTCCAGGAGATCTACACCCAGGCTGCGCACGAGTGTCCAGGTGCGGACGGCCTCCCAACACAAGGGAAGGGAGTGTGTTCCGCCCTGCTTGTTAAGGTAGAACATGGTTGTGGAGTTGTCCATCTGGACCTGAACAACCTGACCCCGATCAGCAGAGTGAATTTCATCAGGGCAAGCTGCACTGCACTGAGCTGCAGCAGGTTTATGTGGTTATGGGATTTCCTTGGGTGATCAGAACCCCTGGGCTCTGTGATCCCCCAGGTATGCTCCCCATCCCACCAAAGATGCACTCGTCGTGAGTGTGACTGTTGGTTCTGGGTGGACAAATGGGATTTCTTCCACCAGATGCTGTGGGACCAGACATCGTTGGATGGCATCCCACATTGGCTGGGTCACTGTCACCACTGACAGCCAACTCCCACTGCAGGTGGCACATCCACCAGTAGGCCCAGTGGACCATTCTGGTGCAAGAGGCCATCTACCCCAGCAGCCGAAGGAAATTCCATGCCAGACGTGAGCGCTCAACCTGAAATGATCAGGTAAAGGAGGTAAGAGCCTATGTCTGGTCTGCAGCGAGGCAGGCCTTAGGCCGCAGGGTGTCCAGTTCTGCTCCAATTAACTTGATCACCTGTGAGGGTACCAGCTTGGACTTGTCTGGGTTGACCAGCAGGCCCAAGTCTTAGCAGGGTCTGGAAAGCCAGATCTCTGGATCTCTCGACAGTCTCTTTGGATGGACTGGCCAACAGTCAAGTCATCCAGGGAGGGATACACTCTAATACCTTAGCACCGCAGGAAGGTTGCCACCACTGCCGTGCACTTGGTGAAGACACTGGGCCCTGAGGAGAGACTGAAGGGCATGACCTGGAACTGGTACAGGACCCCTTTGCTCAGAACCAGAGGTACAGGCGGTTAGGCAATTGGGAATGAATGTACTGGGATGTGGACGAATGCATCCTGGAGCCCCAGGAAGCAGAAGCACAAGTTCTGCTTCAAGAATGGAATGATCTGGTTCAGAGTGACCATCCGTAACTTGCGCTTCCACATGAACTGATTCAGATTGTGCAGATCTAGTATAGGGCACCAGCTGCCCCACCCCCATCCATTTCAGAACCAGAAAGTACCTGGACACGTACTCCTGACTGGCCAGGGAATATGGGACATGTGCTGTGGCCACTTCTGCGAGAAGTTGAGCGACTTCCTCTTTAAGGGCAGACATATCCTGCGACATCCTGGACTCCTGAGACACATGGAGTGGGTAAGGCAGGAGAGCCTAAAAGTCTACAGGCAGCCTTCTGCCCAACACTTCTATCACCCACTTGCCTGTTGTAACAGCGGACCAATGTGCTTTTGCAGAGGCACCTCCACCCCTGCCCCCACCTTTCTTAGGGCCCTGGTCCCCGAACGTGGGCTTGAGACGCCAGGCCTAGTATTGCCCCTGCTGGGAATGCTGTGACTGAAAAGCCTGCTTCATAGGCTTCTTCTGTTCCTTTTGGGACGATGTCACAGAGTCACAGGTGGCACTGGACTTCTTGATACTGGTGAGATGTCATTCTGCTCCAGGGACAAAAAGTCAGTGCCCAGGAAAGGGCATCAGCCAACTTATGCGGTGTGTCTACCGTGAAGGTGGACAGATGCAGCCAGGCTCTGCTGAACACTTTGTGAATAAATGTGGCAATTTTGCCTTTGAAATCACATCTCAAGTGCTGGGCAGTTTTTCGAATTTCCTGCAACGCACAGAGATGGCCACTGCCACAGAATGGGGGCAAGAGTCACCCATGTCTATGGCTGTCTGAAGCTGATGTTTAGCCAGGTATTGACCCTTGTCAAACCCTGATGATCCTCACTGCCAACTGCTGGTCAGCAGGGAGGTGAGGGAGGATGCTACCAAAGCATTCCAACAGGGAGTGACCGGAGTTGGCCATCATCACAGTGTAGCTTGCCTGACGGAGACCCAAGGACAAGGTAGCATAGACCTTTTTAGTGACATGGTCAATCTTTCTGGACCCCTTGTCTTGAGCCTTGCCCAGGTCTCCCGGTCCCTCGACTTGCAGAAGGCCACATCAGATACCAAACCCTCAGTGGAAGGGTGGCCTGAGAATCCAGTCAGGTACTTGGTGGGGACCATATACTTGCAGACCATGTACATAGAGGGTGCTGGGCAGGATGCTGCCACAGCTCAAGGGCCGGTCCCAATATGGCCTCAGACATGGGAAAGGCATCCCTTGTGGAATTGTCCGGGTCCAAAATGTCCGTAAAAGGATACCTGGCCCTCTTCTGGATGTACTCTAATGGGACATTCATGGACTCCAATATTAATCAGATGACAGCTCCAAAAGACACTGGTCAGTCAGTAGTCAGCTCCTCAGCCAAGCTCCTATCGGACAGGAGAGTCCCTGAGGAGACCATAGACTCAAGGTCAGACTCATACGAGGACTCCCTGAAAATGGTCTTAACTGTTTCTCACCACAGACCACCCGAGCATCCTCTGCTTAGATGATCTGCACCGAGAACTGACATGGCAAGTTGGTGGCCGCACATGCTCCTTATTTGGAGTGCCCACCTTTGGCTGTGGTGTCAGCGGTTCCACCTGGAGAGGCAGAAAAGTAGTTGCGGGGAGCACCAGCGTTGGGTGGACTGGTGAGGGCATGACTAGTGACTGCCACAGGACTGTAGATCCAGGGAGTAGACCCCTACCCTGCCCTGCGATGGCCCACTGTTGCCAGAGGAGCTTCTTATAGCACCTATGCACCTTGTGTTGATGTCTCTCCTCGGCTGAGGATAAGAAAATCAAGGAGTGTCAACGGCGATGCCTCTTGGTCGACTGGGATCGAGAGAGACCACCTCAGTTGAGAACTGAGCCAAGACCTTGACTGCTGACAGATGATCGACGATGAGGCGAGCCTTCTGGCTGGTTATGGTAAACCACATGCCTGGCCATACTGACCAGAACAGGCGTTAAAGGGTTAATCACTGGTGGAGGCTGCACCCAAGAAGAAATGGTCAGGAACATCAACTAGTCAGTGTCCTCCTGAGTAAGAACCGGGATCTGTGAGATCGACTCCTCGATCTTGTCAAACAGCTGGTCGACAGGCTCAAGGAAGATTTCCACAGCCAGCACGACTGGAATGGAGGTTGACAAGCCTGACAGGGGTACAGAGGAGCTCTCGACCTTCCCCTTGGACAAAGGGGTCTCGACCAGTCGAGTGGTTGGGAGGACCTTGATCTCTCCTGGTCCCACAACCGGCACTGGTGGCGCTTGTGTTTCATGCCGCAGTGGTCAGGGCTCTCCTGAGAAGTCTGAAAGGCCATGCATGTTTCACAGAGCCCATCCATGAGCGATCCTCAGATGCTGGCCCCTGGTGGAAGTAGGGCTGAGACGGATGAGGTGCCTGCTGCATCGGCCACTGCTTCTTTCTTGAGGGCTGCAAGCTGGATGGTAAAACTGGCAATTGCCAAGGCCTTTTTATGACCCTAAGAGTGGTCCTCAGAGTCCTGTTCCAAAGGCTGTAGAGTGTGAGCCGACATTTCCTGCCCACTAGGAATTCTGAGAGCACAGAAAGGCAAAGGCTGCACTTGGCCATGTTATGCTACCTGCTCAGCCAGCACAGGCACATGTCATACAGGTCGGTGGCAGACATCTTCTGTTGACACCGGATGCAAATTATGAAGCCCAGCTTGCGTTGCTTCATCATCTACTGCTGATCAGAGTGAAAGGGGCCGATATAGAAGTAGGAATAAAGTTAGAAAACTTTGAAATACAGGTCACCAATGGCACAATGAATCCTAAATGACAGCTGTTAAGGAGGTGACCAGTTCTTCCACCTGAAAGAAAGATCTGACATCACGGGGCAGAGTCGGGGAATGTACTGCACAAGTGGCGGGAGGAACTCGGCTTCAAGACATCCGATGAATCAGCAATTCCAGTGAAACTGCCAGAGTGTGGATAGTGAATCCACACCCCTAGAAAAATCAGTTATCTGTAAGGTATTACAGAGCGAGAACAAGCACTGAAAAAACAGTTCCTACAGAGGTCATGACAGACAGATTCACTGCAGTTCTCCTTTAAAATAGACAGTCGGGGACACTAGAGAGCCAGCTTCGAGGCAGGACATGCTTGCGAGAGCTCTCCATTTATGTGTGGCTAAATCAGCATTAAACAGAAAAATGTTGACACGAAAGATGAATCTGAACTTTACCAACTTATTCCTGAGTATTTCTAGAATCGAGTGATACCAAGCATCCTGAGATGAGTCACCAAAAAGGTCAGCAACCTGGACCACAAAAAACAGTGCCACAGACCAGCGACAAGGTCAGTGGGCAGCACTGAAGCCAGTAACCCACCACTACTTCGGAAGATGCAATGGCAAGCTACGGTGCAGTCGATGAGCGTGATATATGCTAAAATATAAAAGATACTAACGGAAATTAGATGCGAGCGACTACTTTAAAAGAACTTACTGGCGTAGTGCTTGAATCCGATAAGCACTCTGTCGCCATGCAAGCTGTAGTACTAACCCGAGATCAGGAAACCTGTATGTTTTTGGCATTCCACAGGGCGCAGAGGGCACCGAACTGTGGTAGCACATTGAGCAATGGCTCCGATCCTCTCTATCATTACTGGAAGACTTTGATTGGACAAGGCCTACAGGATCAGTCAAAGGATCCAGCCTACCTCCTCTAATCAGCCTAGAACCATATTGGTGCGCACTCTTGACACGGAAGTGAGGGACTGCATTGTAAAAGTGACATCAAGATCTTCCCTGACCTTTCTTTCTAGACCAGGGCCTGGAGGAAGAAACTTGTTGCAGTTCACCTGCGCCTCCGCACCCTGGGTGTCATGCACTGCTTCATGTGGTCGGCAAGATTCCGGGTAACCTATGGTGGCAAAACCTGGCAGTTTTTCAGATAATGGTGACGCCGGGAGACTGCTTGAGAAAACCGAAAAAAGTTTACAGCCAGGTCTGCCACAAAAACAGATGGGCCAGAGGATAAGCCCGAGGAGAACTTGAGGTGAACCGTATTATTGGCGACACTCACCATCCGTGAGGGACTCCTGAAAGCGACTTAATGTGCTTCTGAGCTTGTAACTAACATGGGGGGCCTGTGATTTCATTGCATAGTCCTGTATGGGGAGCTTTATTAGTCATGGATGGAGTGTGTCCACTTTACATTTTTTCTCTCGCTGGTCGTGTACTCTACTACTTGTCACCATTGAGTGTTGTCACCCACACAACGACCTGAACTGTATAGTTGCTGGGGGGGGGGTCACCTGCTGCTTTAATGTTAGCAAGCTGGTATTTCATATGTTGAAACTGTTAAAAGTTTTTTCTTGGTCTTACCAGATTAATCACTGTTGTGCAACTATCTTAACATGCACTGTTTATCACTCTGCTGCATGATTCTGCTGTTTGGTGGGGGAATCTTCTTGGAGGCTCTCTCCCTACTCTAATATCATCCTTACTAAAGGTTTACAGTAATCTTTAAAAGGTCACAAGTAATGTTTCCTGTGTCTCCTCTACTGGAGAATACACAAGCCACTGAAGCGTATTTCTGGACATTATGGACAAATATGTTTTCCCCCTATTCCTACTGTACAAGAATACATGCAGACAAATGTGTATACCAAGTTTTCCATTTTTATTACACAAGACGAATGTCTTAATGTATTCTTTTCCTTGTATGAGAATGAATGTGTCATTGTTTTACGTGAAAATAATAAAGTTAAACAAACACACACATACACACACCCTGCTATCAACACCATATAGGATATGTATACGACTTCTTCTATCTGTGGTTACAGCTGAACTGATTGTGACATGAACCGGAGCGAGAGTATGTATTTGCCAAGTTCCCCCTTTTCCTTGTTGCCAGTAAGTAGACCGGTAGTGTGTTTTTTCTGTGTGTGTAACTGCTACTGTAATCAGTACCCATGACCTGCCTGCATTGCAGGTTATGGTTACCGTATAATCACCTCGCAAGTAATTATGCACTCAAGCAGTTTCTGTTTATCTATGTGGTGCAGACAATACGTAATATATTTTTTGTTATTCTGGTATAAAATACTGCAGAATCCATCAAAAATCATCCTTTATGCTGGCCTGGAAGTGCAACAGTTGTGGTACCGCTCGCAACACTGATGACCAGTCTTCGGAAGCAAGCTCGCAGGTTAAGTGTTGTGGCAGTCAGGAGTCTCCAAGCAGGGGAAGGATGCTGGCAAACGTGGCTGCATCACTGCTTGGCAGACATCCCAGGGGCGAAAAGAAAAAATTACTCACCTTAGTAATGTTGTTTCTTCTAATGGAGTCTTGCTATATTCTGACAAAGGCAGTGAGTCCCAACCTTCGAACTGCCCCAGAGATGAAAGAGTTAACTTTCCATGCCAGGCATGGAACGCTGAGCTCGAGCTCGGTTGAGACTCTGTCTTTTGTTCTTCAAACTCAAACCGTCAGATCTTTACGAGCTAAACTCACTAAGGCCCTGTGTGGAAGCTGTAAACCTACACTAGCCAACTGGCTACTAAACATAAAAACACATTTTTTGGTCTCAAAACAAAGACTCAAGTCAGGAGACCCAAAAATGAAAAACATAACACCCACTCACCCCAAGAAAAAGGGGTGAAAACAACAAGGTGGGCACCTACTGAGTGCCAACACTGCACTGCCCACCCACATCCCCAAAAACAGAGGTTCTGAGAGGGGCAGGCAGGGGGGGAGGTTAGATTACAGCAAGACTCCATTAGAAGAAACAACATTACTAAGGCGAGTAATTTTTTCTTCAAACAACATGAAGTCTTGCTATATTCTGACAACAGCAGACTACAAAGCAGTACCTCCATGGAGGAGGGACAGAACCTACTTAGGGAATAGGCTCTGAAGCACAGCTGTGCCAAACCGAGCATCACTCCTAGCCTGGATATCCAGGGAGTAATGCTTGGTAAAAGTGTGAACTGTTTTCCAGGTAGCTGCTTGACATATCTCTAGAATAGGGATGTCCCTGGCAGCAGCCAGGGAAGCAGCTGTACCTCTGGTAGAGTGAGCCCTCAGGCCTGAGGGTGGAATCTTACCCAGTTTTTCATAACAAAATTGGATACAAGAGACAATCCACCTGGCAATGGATCTTTTAGTGGCAGGTTTCCCTTTACCAACCTCGCCATAAGTGAGAAACAGTTGGAGGAAGTCAAACCTGTGACCCTTGGTACGCTCTATGTAGTAACTAAGGGCTCTTTTCACATCTAAACTGTGCAGCCTCCTCTCGCCAGAGGAGGAATGGTCAGTGAAGTACACTGGAAGAGACATAGACTGATTAAGGTGGAAATCTGAAACCACCTTAGGCAAGAACTTCCTGTTAGTCCTGAGGACCACCTTATCTCTATGAAAGGAGATAAAATCAGGCTCCACTGACAAAGCTTGTAATTCACTTATGCGTCTGGCAGAAGTGATGGCTACCAGAAACACAGTTTTCCAAGTCAGGTACTTAAGCTCTGCTGAGGACAAAGGCTCAAAAGGGGGTTGCATAAGCTGAGCAGTGCAAACATTAAGGTCCCAGGCAGGGGCAGGGTCCCTGAATGGAGGGTTGGTGTGAAGCAATCCCTTGAAAAACTTGTAGAATACAGTGTGAGCTGAAAGAGAAGAGGGTTTACCTGCTGAAACAAAGGCAGACACAGCTGCCAGATGCACATTCAGTGTAGCTGGTCTCAGCCCCAAGCTATTTAAGTGGACCATATAATCAAGGACTGTGGGCAAATCAGCAGATTCTGGGAAATATGCTTCAGAGCACCATATGGAAAACCTTTTCCATTTGGAATTATAGCAGCCCTGGTGGAAGGTTTTCTAGAAGCCTTCAGGATATCCATTACACCTTGGGAGAGGTGTAAATCAGCAAACTCTAACTCTTCAAGAGCCAGGCCTTGAGATTGAGAGATCTGAGGTTCAGGTACCAAACCCTCCCCTGAGCACAGGTTAACAAGTTGTCATTCCTGAGAAGACACAGGGGAAGATGGGCTGCTAAGGACAGTAGGAGCGGATACCAGGGCTGTCTGGCCCAGTCTGGATCAATCAGGATCATCTTGCAGGGTTGAGATCTGATTTTGACTAGCACTTTGAACAGGAGAGGGAAGGGGGGAAAAGCATAGAGAAACTTCCCCTCCCAACTGAGAACTAAGGCATCCAGGGGGACTGAGCCCAACACTGGGGGCCTGCAGCAAAAAAGGGGAAGTTGGTGATTGTCTGGGGCTGCAAAAAGATCTATCTGCGGAGTGCCCCATCTGGAA
The DNA here is from genome assembly GCA_016271365.2 of Neoceratodus forsteri. Taxonomy (NCBI): domain Eukaryota; kingdom Metazoa; phylum Chordata; order Ceratodontiformes; family Ceratodontidae; genus Neoceratodus; species Neoceratodus forsteri. The sequence goes on from JADMNL010000029.1 coordinate 127,645,663, forward strand.
AATATCACCTCCAAGACCAGAGGGTCCAGTGACCATTCGTGATGGCCCTGGGAAATCCTGCTGAGAGCATCTGCCAAGACATTGTCCTTGCCTGGGAGGTGAACTGCCGTGAGGGAGGTGTTCAGGGAGCAAGCCAGAGACCACAACTTCATAGCTTCGGTGCACAAGGCCGTAGACCGAGTGCCTCCTTGCTTGTTGATGTACCACATTGTGGTGGTGTTGTCTGTTCTGACCTGTACAACTTTGTTCTGAACAGATTTGGAAAAGGCTTGAAGTGCTAGAAATACTGCTCTGAGCTCCAACAGATTGATGTGGAGCAGAGATTCCTGAGGGGACCACAACCCCTGGGTGGTGAGGTCGCCCATGTGAGCCCCCCATCCCAAGAGGGAGGCATCTGTAGTAAGGATTAAAGAGTGAGACTGAGTGACAAAGGGAACCCCTTGTCTCAGATTGTTCTGATCCTGCCACCACTCTAGGGCCTGGATCAGGGTTTGAGTTACTGGGATCAATTTGGTCAGAGGGTCCTTCCTTTGAGACCAAAAGGCTCTCAAATGGAACTGAATGTCCCTCATCTGAAATCTTGCTCCCTACACTACTGCTGTAGAAGCAGCCATGTGCCCCAGGAGCTGTAGAAAATGCCTTGCTGGTCGAGACACCTGCAGGATGAATGAGGAGGCCAGAGAGAGACATGGGTCCTTGCCCTGTCCAGGGGAAGGAAGGCTCTGGCCTTCTTTGTGTCTAGCTCTGCACCTATGAAGGTGAGGAGCTGGACAGGCTCTAGAACTGACTTTGGAAGATTTAGAACGAAACCCAATGAAGTGAGAAGTTGCTGAGTTATCTGTAAGTGTAACTTAACTTGGTCTGGGGACTGGCCTACTATGAGCCAGTCGTCCAGGTAAGGGAAGATGGCAATCTTCTGCCTTCTTAGAGAAGCAACTACCACTGCCAGGCATTTTGTGAATACCCTTGGAGCAGAGGTGAGGCCAAAGAGCATTGCTCTGAACTGGTAATGGCCTGAGGGCAGCTCGAACCTGAGGTACTTTCGATGGGAGCTTCTGACGAGAATATGGAAGCAGGCATCCTTGAAGTCCAGGGACACTAGCCAGTCCCCTGGCCTTAGAGAGGGGTAGAATAATTCCCAGAGTCACCATTTTGAATTTTGGTTTTAAAAGGTGCTTGTTTAAGTATCTGAGATCCAGGATGGGCCTCCATTCTCCTGTCTTTTTTGGGGTAAGGAAGTACCTGGAGTACAACCCTTTGCCCTGGTGTAGGGGTGGAACCCTTTCCACAGCTCTGAGAGCTAGGAGGGAAGAGACCTCTGCCTCTAAGGCAAGTGTCTCCGATGGATTTGCAGGTGGAAAGGATCTGGTTCTCATCTTTGGAAACTTTTTGAAGCTGAGAACCAGTCCCTGGCTTACTACTTCCAGGACCCATTTGTCTGATGTCAGAGACTCCCAGTCCTGGACAAAGTAAGCCAGCCTGCCCCCCACAGGTAGCTGAGAATCGGCCCTGGCAACCCCATCAGGGTGCCTGTTTGGCAGGGGCTTTGGGCTGAGGGATGGAAGCAGGCCTGCTTGTACCCTGTCTGCCTCTCCCTCTAAAGAACCCCCTCTGGGCATAAGCAGAAGAGGAGGCCTGGGCTTGGTAAAAAGGCCTATGAAAAGGCCTGCACCTGCCCCTGGGAAGCTGCCTTTGAGGAGTGGCCTGCCTTTCCTTGGCCTATGCACTCCTATAGGTGGTCCTACACTCATCCATTTTCTTCATATAATTCTCTGTTTGCTCCCCAAACAGAGAATTACCCACAACAGGAAAATCCATGGCCTTAGTCTGGGTATCCTGTGACAAGCTAGTACATCTGAGCCAAGCCATCCTTCGAAGTGCCACAGATGTAGCCATGACTCTAGATGACACATCACTGGAGTCTACTGCAGCATGGAATTGCACCTTGGATGCCTCAATACCATCAGCAGTCACCTGTTCCAGCTCCTTGGCAAGCTGGCCAGGGACCTGTTTTGCTAGGGCCATAACAGTGTCCCATCTGGATTTTTGATACCTAGCAGTATAGGCCATATAATTGGCCTGTCTGAGTCCCAAGGATGCTGCCATGTACTGTTTCTTTGCCATGGCATCAATCCTCCTGGAATCCTTGTCCGGGGGGGTGTGAAGCCAAGGGAATGTTTGCCTTATCACAGGCTGCAGCCTGCACTACCCCAACATGGCTGCATTGTTGTGTAAGGAACTCCATGTCAGAGCCTGACAATGTATACCTCTTGTCCATTCTCTTATCCATAGGGGGTATAGTGTTAGGAGTCTTTAAAATCTTAAATGTCTGTTTCCCAAAAGATTTGTGCAAGGGAATAGACAGCCTCCTAGACTCTGGGATATCCATCATTTCCACATAGTCAGGCTCCTCCTGGTCATCCACAGTTTCTTCCATAGGAAGCTGGAGGGTTTCAGCCACTTTTTTATAAAACATGAAATGGGAGGAGGACTCAGAAAGCCTAGGAGGAGACACTCCTGAAGGTCTGTCTTGGGAGATGTCTGGGTCAATGGGCACATCCAGACTTTCAAATCCACATTCACTTTCCTCATACTCCTCTTCCTCATCCTCCGGTTCATAAAATTCCTCTAAATCATACTCTTGAACCGGTGGAAATGGCCGAACCGAGCGCCTGCCTGATGGTGCCGGTTCGGTTGGAACCAGGGAAAGCGACTGAACAATTTTGATCACTTTGGCTATTTCTTCAGCGGTTGGAGAGGAAAGTTTTGGCTCCACACCAGCTGATTATTCTTTTCTAGTTCTTTTAGCCGGAACCGACTCCTCAGAATCGGCTCTCCTTTTGCCCAAAGAAGTCTCGCCCTGGTCAGAGGGCACTCCTTCTGGTTTGGTTTGAACTGAACCGGGCTGGCCATCCGGTTCAGCAGACTTTTTGGCCTCCCTTTCCCTGAGCCTACCAGCTCTCTTTTCTAGGGTAGCTGCAGGGAAAATTTTGCAAATCTGGCAGTCTTCATTGAGGTGGTCAAACCCCAGACAATAAACACAGGTGGTGTGGGGGTCAGCCTTGGCAAAGACTTCCCCACACACACTGCAGTGTTGAAACCCAGTGGGTCCGGTTTTTCTTTTGGGTTTCTCAGACATAGTGCCAGTCCTAACCAAACTTACCCTTTTATGGCAATCCGCCAGGCAAGACCCTCTTATCGGTTCCTAACCGTGTCACGGGTCATGGAAAAAACCGTAATAAAATCCGTTCTTTTTAGAACCGATAAGAACCGGTAACCACACTCTAAGCACAATTTAAGATTTTTTAAACAACTTGATCAGTTCAAACCGAACCGATAAACCGTTTACAAGTTCCACGCAGAATAGAATAAAATAAAACCTATCTAGTACTCACGAATACCACAGACAGAGACTGAACCGACAGGTTACGGTTTAAATTCGGTCGAAAACCGAGAAAAGCGGTACTTTAACCGACAAATTGAACCGAGCAGAAGGAGAAATCTCCGGAGCGACTGTTCAGTGAGGCGGAGTAAAGAATCTGACGGTTTGAGTTTGAAGAACAACAGACAGAGTCTCAACTGAGCTCGAGCTCAGCGTTCCATGCCTGGCATGGAAAGTTAACTCTTTCATCTCCGGGGCAGTTCGAAGCTTGGGACTCACTGCCATTGTCAGAATACAGAAAGACTTCATGTTGTTTGAAATGAAGGTTACTCACCTGTAATCATAGTTCTAGGAGGGTATAGGGTCCACATCCACACTCTGGCAGTCTTTCCTTTCCTTTCCCTTTAATTCCAGTTGGAACATCTTCACCTGAGCGATATACTCCTTGGTTCCACCCCTTAACTTCCGATCTTGCATGCTAGAAGCAGGGATCTGACCGCCACTTTCCAGGGAAGGTCGGGTGAGTTGCATGGATGTCCACTATATACCACTCCTAGAACTATGGTTACAGGTGAGTAACTCATTTCTAGGGGCACGGATATGGTGTACTATCCACACTCTGGCAGACTCCTAGCAGTCTTCTAGGAGGAGGGAGCAAAGTGCATACCCCTATCTGGCAAACAAGGACTGGAGAAGCGAGATCCCCAAACCAGCACCCCGTGTGACTCAAGGTCAATGTGATAGTGGGAAATTATGGTTTGCGCCGACTTCCAGGTAGCAGCCCTGCAGATCTCCTGGATAGGGACATCCCTGGAAGCAGCCACCAAAGCAACGGTATGTCTGGTGGAATGAGCCCAGAGCCCTACAGCCAGCTCCCTAACAGCCAACCTGCAGTAGAGGCCGATGCAGGAGACAATCCACCTGCCAATCGTCTGCTTAGCTGACAGACTTGCCAGGTGCGGTGTCAGTGTAGGTGACAAAGAACTGGTGAACCTCTCCTTGAACTCCTGCCAAGTGCCTCCTTAGGGTAAGCAAGCGCTCGACTCAGGTCCAAAGTATGGAGCTTGTGCTCGGCCTCCAAAAAGGGGCTGGTAAAGTACACCGGGAGGGGCTGGCCCGGTGGCGCAGAGAGTTGAGGCGCTGGAAGCCACACCTCACGCCACGCCGGCGACCCAGTTCGGGAACGAGCCTGGGTTGTCAGGGGTCGTGGGGAAGGATTGTGCATCCCAAGGGCTGCTCTCCTTCCCCGGGGAGGGGGTTTCCTCTCATGCCGATGCACTAGCAACCTTTGGCGGTGGCTGGGGGATTGCAGTGCTCGGCCGGCAGAGTGCAGGGGATTGGAGCTGCGGCAGACGTCTTTCGGATGTGTGTGGGAGTGTGCACACGCTGAGCAGGACATCATTGCACGTCTGAGCTCCAGGGTTGAAAACCTAAGAAAAATACCCCCTATCGTCAGGTGAGGGGACTGTGACCATCGGTAGCCCCGGCCACATGTCCAATGTCGGCCATATCTCAGATTCTCCCCTTGGGATTCTGCGGCTTCTTTGTGGGGTCGGGAGAGCCTGGAATCCTCAAACCAGCGTAGTATCCAGAGAGTGGTTCAGGTGGGCGGTGGAGCCGTAGGAGTGGTGAATGGGTTACCTGAGAGATGCCGCGACGGTAAGGTGCATAAACAACGTCTACAAAAAAAAAAAAAAGTAACCTCCTGGTGTAATCACCTGGTTAACGTGAAACTCCGGCACAATCTTCGGGAGGAAATCCAGGTGGGGGCTAAGGACAACCTTGTCCTCGTAGAACACCAGGTAAGGAGACTCCTCTCCTCTGCTCAGTGACCAAGAGACCTGAGGGTATTCCCACACTTTGTCCTCTGCTGTGTGTCAGCTTGGTGGGCTTGTTTCGGCTTCTCATTTGAAATCAAAAGAGCACCTTTCCTGCTCTTTTCAAAATTGCTCCCCCAAACCCTGAATGGCCCTTACTTGCCCCTTCATATGCTGCTGAAAGTTTAATTTTTACATTTTATATGCCTAAATCTGGGAAGGAAAGGGATCGGATTTTGGCTCCATGGAGCACAGAACCAATCCCTTCCACCTCCTGGTCTCGCAGCACGGCCCCGTGACTAGCACGCTATGTGATGTATATGGAGAGCGCTGGGCATGCTCCGTTGAAAGTAATGGGACCACTTTTTTTTCACAGCTTAAATTGCCTTTCAGAACAAATCAAGGCCACTGCTCAGCAAACAAACTGTTCCGATACAGTAATCAAGTATGTGAAAAATGGAGCAGGAGAAGGGCAAACATCCTCGCTCCAACACAAAAACCTTGCTCACTTGCAAGTGTATATCTTGCGAGTCGATTCTTTCTGAGATGCCTCCAACATCTGGAAAATATCTTTGGAATGCCCAAGGACCCGAAATTCTAGGCACGCAGGAAATGGGTGGTCAGGTGCAGGGACTGGAAGTCCAGATTCCCATTCATCCCCACAGACCTCGTCTGCAGGTCTGTCAGGAGTGGAAGCAGCCATGGAATTTTGCTACAGAGACTGAGAAGATACTGACACAAGAACTTGCAGGGCCAGTCTGGTGCAGTTAGAGTCAGGGACATCCTGTCGCTCTGTGTCTTGAGGACCACCTTGATGACAATGAAAAATGGAGGGAAGGCATACAGGAGGTCCTGAGCCCAGGACCGAGAGAACACCCCCTGGCAGAGTGCCCTGCTGAGGGGCAAGGGTACAAAACAGTCTCACCGTCCTGTTTTCCCAGGACATGATCAGACCCACTGACAGTGCTCCTCATACTAAGAACACCTTGGACTCCACCTCTAAATGCAGTGATCACTTGAGGGATACCTCTCCCTCATGACAGATTTTCCAGTTGGTTGCTGGCTCTCACAACATGGACTGCTAACATTAGTCTGTGTGCAGGAAGCAAGCCAGCCACCATGTCCGGAGTTCTCCCTAACAGAAGAGAAAGAAGTGTGTGCCACCCTGTTTATTCAGGGAGAACATGTTGGTTCTGTTGTCCTGTTGACCTGGACCACTTGACCTTGTACCAGCAGTGCAGACTCCCTCAAACCCTTGTGAACTGTGCAGAGTTCCAGGAAGCTGATGTGGAGCAGAGTCTTGCTTAGCGACCAGAACCAGAGTGCACTGCAGTGCAGCAGATGCTCACCCCAGCCCTCCACTGACGTGTCCATCATCAAACTGACAAAGGACTCCAGACAGACAGAGAGGATTCCCTCTGAGAGGTGTCAGAGAAACACCACCCAAAGGATGACATCCAGCATTGGCTGGGTCACCTTGATAGGAACAGCATATCCGCAAAATGGCACTTAAGCTGAAAAAGGAGTTAATGTCTTGCATTTCAGAGACAATTCCAGTCCCACCACTTCCAGGATCCACTTGTCTAAAGTCATAGTAGAACACTGGCAGGAAGTGAGAGAATCAGCCCCAATCGGGAGCCGCAGTAGGGTTCAGTTTGGAGGGGGTCTAGGGCCCTCCAGTCCATCACTTTTTGCCCTTGGCAGCTTCCATCAAGGAACGGTCTCAAGAGGAATCGCAGCCACCACCCTTGGGCTAACCCCCAATTTGTTGGAGGGCTTGGCTGGGTGATGCTGCCTTGCTACTGCAGTAGGGTGCACAAAAGGAAACCACTGCCACGTGGCCCAGGCTTGGGATGATGCTTCGATGCTTGGCGTTGGTGACAAAGAGATCCATAATGCTAAAAGGGCAAGTCTGCCACCCTTTGCTGGATTTCTTGTGTGAATGGTGCAACTGGCAACCATGCACATCGGCAAATGGACACCACAGCAGCAAATATGCAGGCAGACACGTCCCATACATCCAGGGCCACCTACATCTGGTGTTCAGCCACCATCAGCCCCAGACTCCAATAGATCTGGCTGACTCTTGTTAGGGAGTAGTGAAGAAAATGTACCGAAGAGCTCATGGCTATACCGTGACACAAAGCCACATAGCTGGCCTGCCAGAAGCCCAGACATGCAGATGAACAGGCCTTTCCGCAAAGGTAGTCCTGCTTTTTTGACTCCTTGTTCTGAGGCGTGCCCGACTCGCCTTGCACCTTTGCCTTGAAAACACCACCGCCAGCCCAGAGTGGTGTTCTGAAAATACAGACACTCCACCGACGGGGACTGCATACCTGTGGTCCATATCATGTGGCAGGGCCTGGTAGGAGGTTGGGTTCTGCTAAATACTTACCACCGGGCCCAGGGTGGCAGGGGCGATGGGGAAGATTATCCCCAGTGAGGACTCTTGCTTGAGAATGTCCATCAGTAGGTAGGTCTCCTTTTTCTGGACCTCCTCCAATGTAATGTCCAGAGACACGGACATCCGTTCCATGACAACAGCAAAGGAGCAGTGGTCCCGTGTGTGTGTGTGTGTATGTATATAGACACACACACACACACACACACACACACACACACACACACGCATGCACATATATATGTGTGTGTCTCAGTAGACTACCCTCCCAATGAGGCCTCCAAAATGGAGTCAGAACAGAGGAGCATCAACAGCCAGCGCTGGGAGTGGATGACTCTGAGATAGGGCAACAACTACCTGTGGGATGACAAAGCCCAGACTTAGCCATAGTGTCTTTAGTCAGTGTGCTCTCAATGGGCTTTGGATGCTCCAACTGAATCAGTCACTGCTGCACAGCAAGCAATGCCAGAGAGGGAGCTATGCTGTGCACAACCCGAGTCGATACCGGGAGAGACAGTAAAGGTAGGGAAGGGTCGTTCGGCATCGCAGGTCAACCTCAACCCTGGGAGATGCTCCACAGTCCTGCTGCTAAATACCTCTCTCCCATATGAAAAGGGCAGGACGTTGGTGGCGGGAAGCATAAACGGAGGAGGCAGAACACAATGCAGACAGCAAGGGCGTGATCTCATCCTTCAACTCAGATATCGACTTGTCATTGAGGTCTCTGGGTCCAGATACCCTAATGGAGTAACCCTGGGTACCGGGCATAACAGGAGGCAGCAGCTGGATAACCCATGGCTGCTGAATCAGCAGGGTCCTGAATGACAGTTCTGACAGGCCCAACCTACCATGTCTGAGTTTGTCTGTGGTCAGCACCAGGGACAGAGAGAGGAATCTTTCCCTTTTACACATATGCCCTTGATGGGGGTCGACAGTCAGTTCGACCAGTATCAACTCAGTCAGCAGCTCCAACAGAAACATAGATCAACCTCCCACATGAATCCTCCAGCTGGGGAAAGTGCAAACAGTCCCTTGACCAACAGCAACCCCATGACTGGAATAAACTCTCCGTGCGTGCGTGTGTGTGTGTCTTTGACAAGATGGGGACTTACCTTCAAGGAGTGGAGGGACAGAAAAAGTTTTTAAACCCTTCACCTTCATGAGGAGTTGGTAGATCCAGTGCAGACTCTTTCTCCGCAACCGACAGAAGGTCAAAGGCCAGAACATACTCGACGGTCTCCCCCACCTGAAACTGCACTGCTGACCCCAAAGCTGTGGACGGCATGCGCGATTTCCTCAGTTTGCCCTGGATCACCCACTACTGGCGCTTTTCATGAGCTGTGCGCACATAGCTTGACACCAGGAGCAATGTGTCATGTTGTAGCCCAGACCCAAAACAGTAAATGCAGACATCACATCTGGGCACAGGCATAGAGTAACTGCACAAAACGCACCTCCTAAACCCACCTTCTTCCATTCCATGGAATTTTGTGCAAGTGTCTGAGACCAGATGCCCTCACTTGAATCCCTCCACTTCTCTGGCTCAGACCACCCCTGCTGGTAGCCTGTTTCACTTATCCACCACCCACTCTGTAGAGAAATATGTTCGGACATCCTTCCTGAAGCTCTGAATCTTCCCCCTGCCAGCTTCTTTGAGCCGCCCTCTTGTGCCCATGTTTTTGCTCACTGTTAACAGTTCCCCGGTGTCCACCTTGTTTATCCCGTGAAGAAACTAGAACATTTCAGTCATATCCCCCCCACCTGTCTCCAGTGTATACATGTTGAGGCCCTCAAGCCTCCCCATGTAGGACTTACTTTACTGTCCCCGAATCCTTTTTTGTTTTCCTCTTCTGCACCACCTCAACCGCATCCCTGTCCTTTTTCAAGTGCGGACTCCAGAACTGCATGCAGTGTTCCAAATGCAGATGCCCCAGGGATCTGTACAGGAGCAGGATAACCTCCTACCTTGAACCACCAGAACAGGCCGATGGGACCTCAGTTTAACATCTCATCTAAACACTGCACCTCAGAACAGCACAGTGCCCCCCATCCCATGCTGGGAAATCAGTGACTTACAAACAAGTGGAGAATCACCCTGAAGAGCTACCAACACCACTTCCTGCAGTACCTGGTGTTTGCTGGAGGTCTCCCATCTGTCTAAAGACCACGCCCGACCCTGCTTAGCTTCAGAGATCGGATGGGCTCAGGCTCCAAACTGGTAGTGGCAGATGTGAGATTGGCAGGGGCAGAAAAATCTATCTAGACAAAAAGAATTCTATGGCCATGTCACTTCTTTAAAGAGACAGGAAGTGTCCTAGCCAACCTTCCCCATCTAAATAGTACACGTTCTAATATTTCACAGAACTACAGAACACAGACATTGTCGGCAGAAAAACCATCACCGGTCCATTCAGTCTGCTCTGTTTTTTTCCCTACCTTACCCCATGAACTATTTTCCAGGTGGGGTTTACATCCCCCCACATCTTCCACTGTATAAGTGCCTCCCCAGTGGTAACTATCAGACCCCCTTACTCTGTCCCAGCCATGCTTGAACCCATTAATGGTCTCTGCTCCTATCCTTTGCAGGTAGGCTATTCCAGGGTTCAACCACCCTCCCCTGAATGGACATTTCCTCATATCCCTCCTGTGCCCCCCTCCGAAGCTCCCTCCCTCCAACTTCTATTCATGAACCCTCATTACCAAGTCACAATTCCTACCAAATAGTTTCTCCCAGTTCACCTTGTTTAATCCTCTCCGTAACTTGAAGGTCTCCATCATGTTGTCCTGCTCTCTTCGGGCCTCCAGCGAGTACATGTTATGGACCGCTAGTGTTGCTCATAAGACCTACCTTGTTGGCCCAGAATCATTTTGGTGACCCTTTGCTTCACTGACTCCAGTCCATCTCTGTGTTTTCTTCGGTCAGGACTCCAGAACCGGGCACAGTTTTCCAGATGGGGCCTCACCAGTGACCTACACAATAGCAAGATTACCTCCTAACTCCTAGTACTGAAACCCCTCTGAATGCACCCCAACATTCTGACTTCCATGCTGTAGGCCTTTGTGTGCGCGTGGTAACAGCCTGCTCAAATACACCGCATACAGTTCCTGTACTAGCTGAATCTGTTCCATGGTTTTGTCAAATGCTTTGGGATACAGTAGATATAAACAGTGCTATATAAAAAAAAACAAATAGTTTAATAATGGACTGAAAAATAAGACCAATGAATGAATCCACCTGTTCTGCAGCCCCCAACCACCGAGACGACAAGTCTCGAAAAACCAGCTCTGATGAAGGTAAGAGAACAAGATTTTCATGTCAGACAAGCCCATTCCCGTTCGTGGTCTCATCCCAGAACAAGTTCAGGCAACAGCAACAGAGACATGGGTGTAGTCTGATGCAGAACTGTGCTACTCAGAAAAGGAATCTGTTTTTACATAGAACAGTAGCATTTACCATTGTGTGGCTGGCAAGGACTGACATGTTGCTTCGTAACTAGCCTCCCAACATGTAAAACAGTAGCATCCAGTAAGGTAATATGCCAACCTGCATAAGGATCTCTTTCAAAAATTGTGAGTCCTGTACTTCCAACAGTTTGGGTACGGCTCAGCAGTGCCTGTTGATAAAAAGGAAGAGAAACCTTCACATTTTTTCACGCCAGGTTAATATATAAGTTTACGGATCTGATTAGAGGGCCTGTTATGGATTGAAGAGTGTCACCTTGCGCATTCTTAGGATGAACCAACTGTGAACTGAAGGAAAGCAGTTTTGGCAGCCTAAGAACACGGGAGGCAACACTCATATTTATAAAAGACCCCCCAACCAGCTCTATAAACTTATTATGGATTGTAAAATTACCTCTTTCATCAAAATGCTGATGCCGTGAGCGGCCAGCGAGAAGTCCGTTACTGAAGCACAGTGCATAAGATACAGGAAAAACAAAACAAAAACAAACTAAAAGAGCGTCTCAGGTGCAACTTAAGGAAGGCCTCTGATTGGCTGGGAGCATCATAATGCTCCCATGACCTCCAATATCCAAAAGCGAGGGAAAAAAAAAAAAACACAACTGCGACTCACAGTTTGAACAAAAATGGTTGTTTACAGGAGAAAGACCAACTCCAACATAATGTTCTAACTTGACCCAGCAACAAAAACATATCTTGGAGCATGTACTGGTTCCCCAAGAGCAAAACAGGTTAGAACTACCTGCACCAGGGATCGCTGGGTGGCCCACCATGCCAACAACACAGGTCTGGGAGCAGACCTCGGAACAGTCTCAGGTGGCTGGAGTGGCGCTGCCATGTGGCACTGCTTCCTACCAGGGTGGGACTGGCAGCGTGTTCCACCGCCATGGCAACTCTTGCGGTGGGCTGGAAAGTTTGCTCCTCCACAGTACACCACTGTGCGTACCTGTAACTGTCTTATGGCATTCATCGGGTGTGTGTAGTGGGGACACCTGCTACTTCTCTGGCCCTGCCTCAGGGCAAAAGCCATTGGTGACTTTGGAACAGGGCCAGGAGGTGGTAATCTGCGATTTCAAGGCACTGGGGGCCCTGTGAGGAAGATTCAGAGAAGGGTCGAAGTGCCGAAGTTTTATATGTAAAATAGTCTTTTTTTTTTTTTTGGTTAATTTATTTTTTTTAATAGAGAGCTCTGTTACCTGATGCACACATCTTTTGTGTCTGCTATCAGCCAATCTGGTTTCAGGATTTTTTTTAACCTATTTTCTAATGGATTTTAATGCACAACACATGACAGTGAGGCATGAGGCTGAAGGCACAGTGTCCTTAAGCCCATGGGAAGTGCACTCAAATCCTTTAAAATGCACACCTTGTAGTGGCCTGTTGCATTTATAGCTCATTCTTTGGACATGAGAATCACAAACTGAAGGTAAGCGGTTCTGATATCCTATGAATGCACTCGAGATCATGCTTACAGCTGTAAGAGTGGTCTCGGTGGTGGTATTAATGTATTATTGACAGACACTTAATAATATTAAAATTACACCACACAAAAAAAAAAAACCTGCACCGAATGTGCCCATTTCCAGGGCAGATGTGCAGGAGACGCACTTCACGAAATAAGAATGTCTCATTCGCATGTGCAGAGAGAGGAGCACTCTGACTGGTCGTAAGCACTCCTCCAATCTATAATATTGTATTTACAGGCTCAGGGAACCACTGAGAAGGGAAAGCAAGTGGGTAACCTAGCTAGGACTCCCCCAGAACAGAAGGCTAGTAACACTGGCGAGGGTAGCTACAAGGCCAGGGTTCAGAACAGGTGAAGAGAAGATGTCAGGGTGGGAAGGCTCACTAAGCTGGCAACAAACAGGAAACAATAGGAAAATAATGAGACTAGGGGAGGACAAAGGGCGCAGATCTGTAAAAAGTGGCAGGAGTGGAGGCAAAAGTTAGAAAGCGGCCTGCCTTAATGCTAGGAGCCTGGGTAAAACATTTTTGTGCTCCGGGTGATGGAGGTAGATGCAGAGTTGGACCTTGTAGCCAGTAAAGAAACAGGGGCCGCAGGGAATAACGACTGTGACCTAGCAGGACAGGGAGAAGATAAAGGAAGAGGAGGGGAAGCACTTTGTGTCACAGAAGGCATTGAGGCAGTGGAGGATGGGTCCATCAGGAGAGAGACTCACTGTGAACTCAACTCATGGCAATGTCGGGTAAGAAATTGCCCATGGGGGTTGTCTACAGACCGCCGGGACAAAGGGAAGTAGGTGATAGGAGCAGAAATACAGAAGGGTGTCGCAAGGGGGAGGTGGCAGTAGTGGAGGATCTCAAACTGCCAAAAACTGACTGGAACATTCCAGCAGCTAGGAGTAGCAGATGTCAGGCCCTGCTAGACACACTGCTGGACTACCTGCTGGTGTAGCTGATCGAGGAACCCGCAAGGCACGCAGCCACTCTCAATGTGGTGCTTACCAACTTGGAAAAGGGTAGGCTGATTGCGTGCTGGGTAACCACTGGTGTCCAGTGGCTATAACACCATATGGTTTGAACTGGCCCTCAGTACCTGTACACCCTGGATTTCAGAAGAGCAGATTTCAACCCGATGAGGAAATGAGCCCAGGATAGGTTTGGTGGAGTGGACAAAATCAAGAGAGTTGTAGAAAGATGGGGAAAAAATAAAGGGTCCATTCTCAAGGCAACAAAGACATGCTTGAGGACGGTTACCAAGAGAAATGAGTACAACAGACTAATTTAATTCTCACAGACGATCAGGGAGGCAGCAAGATCCAAAGAGAAGGCCTTCTTCAGGTACAGAGAACTAGAAACCTACAATTTTTTTTGTCAGAAAAGGACTGCTTGGCCCACCCAGTCTGCCGGGATGGTCCCCAACTAGTCTGTCTCTACAGACTGAAACTGGTCTTCAGTGACCCTCCCTCCTCCCTGCCCATTTCCTAATATTTTCCTAGGTCTGTACCACTCATGCTTGAAGCCCCCTACTGTTTTTTCCTCCACTACTTCTGCTGACAGTCTATTCCAGGTGTCCACCACTCTTTCGGTGAAGCAGTACTTCCTCATACCCCTCCAACCCCCCCCAACTTCATCACATGCCCTCTGGTTCTGGTGCTCTTCCTCATTTGAAAGGGACTCCCCTCTTGCACCCTGTTCACCCCCGTGAGATACCTGTAGGTCTCTATTATGTCCCGTCTCGTTCCTCTGTGTTCCAGGGTGTACATGCTGAGATCCCCCAGTTTCTCCTCGTAGGGCTTTTGGCGCAACCCCTGCTCCATTTTTGCTGCCCTCCTCTGGACTGCCTCCACCCTGTCTATGTCCTTTCTAAGGTGCTGCCTCCAGAACTGGACACCATACTTCAGGTGGGGTTGCACCAGTGAGCGACAGAGTGACAACACCACGTCCCTTTGATTGGGTGACTAGGGAAGTGCATAAAGAACATGAAGCGGATTTACTCCACGTTGACATTAGCAACGCATGCAAGTCAGCGCCACATGGATAAAGAAGTTAGCGGGTCTGGGGGCAGCGAGGGACTTGGTTAAATGGGTGGGTAGTTTTGGTTTGGAGTTAGGAAGCAGAGGGTGGAAGTAAACATGATCAAATCAGGGGAAATGAAGATCAAGAGTGGGGTGCCCCAGAAGTCAGTCCCAGGACGAGTCCTTTTCAATGCGGACAACTAACCGCTGAAAGACAAAGTGAACTACCACGATGGCAGCAGTGTCCCCCCCCCAACGTGTCTGATGAGCAAACTGCAACTTAGCGTGAAGTCTTCAATCCGGACTGTTCTTTGCCAGATAGGACTTTACTGCAAAGCTACTTCCACAGCCCCCCCAAAATTCCATTTTTGTTAAGAAATGCTATTTTTGATCTGTTCTTGTCACAGTTCTATAATAAACTGTGTTCCACTTACAAATCACGATCTCATAAGTACACTATATAAAATGCTGGATGTGCTGCCACTGTGGGGCGCCGATTCCCTCAGACCTCTGGGGAATCAGCGGCACAGACTTGTGGTGCGTTGCTGTCCATCCAATATTCTTTATAATCTGCCAAGCCTTTGGGGACTCATCTGCCATTGTCTGTCTACCATCCCAGTTGAATTCTGTGCGTTTTAGACTGTTTTATGCTGAATTATTTGATTTGTTTATATTATTTTACTCTTGCACATAATTAATGCGCCCTTGGCTTACGGGGTAGGTACCTACAGAAACAGAATTACTAGTCACTACAGCTACTACTACTACTACTGTAGGATTTGAGGAAAGTGGGTGAAAAATCAAGAGCCCAGTGAATTAAAGAACTCCCTGCAAGTTCTTCCCAGATGTATATTATACCATGTCTATTATAAGGACACCATGACACACTTGACAATTCAGTTCATCTACAGCGCTGCCAGTCTTATTGTATTGCAGACCGTGCCCACGGAAATAGTTAACCGTGACCAAACAAACATAACAGAAATACAAGTGGTGTGCTGTTAATGGCCAGCTGCTCTTCCTTCTGCATTAGTGCTGTAGCTGGTCAGTGACACGTATTGGTCAATTCCAGGAATTAACCTACTGGGTTATACTAAGCACCACATGGCTAGTAAACCACTAGAAATGACAGTGCCATTTTGAGCTGGATACTGGCTTATTAAAATCAGTAGCACAAGGCTGGTAATCTACAAGTAACCTACAATAAAATGCAGTAGGAATCGTCCTTTAGAATAAACTGAGAAATACTCCAACAAACAACAGTAAACACGCAAGAAAAAAAAAAAAATACAACAAGCAAATGAAAAGTGGCTGCAGCCTTTCGTAACATCTTTACAAAAATGTCAGGAGCCCATGTGAGCAGTTAATATTTGGAGCATACTGCTGGCCTGCCAACGCAGTGGTTGGATTTCCGCTTGTGATGCTAGCAACCCGGGTTCGGGATTGGACCTGGGGAGTCGGAGGGCTGGCCGGGGGAGAAGGATTGAGCGTTCCATGGACTGCTCTTCTCTGTGGGGAGTAGAGTATCCAGTGCCTGATGGACCCTTGGCGGAGGCTGGGGGGGACCACAGGCGACCAGTGCCAGCACGCAAGAGGGGCGGGGTGGACACCGAGCATCACTGCACGTCCCCGCCCCTGGGGCAGCCTAGAAAAACACTTGCCGGCCACTACAGATGAAGCCTGCCAGCGCTTGGCCTTCATCGCTCTCTGCCTCCCAGCTGACCAAATATGGCCCTGCAGAACCACCAGCCCTGAACCCCGCCCGGAGGGAAGCCAGGGAGGCAATATTGGTTCACCGACACCTTCTCCCGTCATAGATGGGTCCACCTGGTGCCGCAGCCCCATCCTGAGGGGTAAGCCAGGGGTTATCTGCAGGGGCACGGTGATCTGAGAGCAAGGCAAGTACTCAGGACTGGTGCTGATGGACGAGCATCTGGCAGTCAAAAAGGACAGCAAATAAAAAATATTTGAAACATACCTATGTGTGTGTGTATGCACGTGTTTTAATTTTTTCCCCCCCCTCACGTCCTTGGCGCGGGCATGCACATGTGGAGGCACACCCACACCACACACTGCAGGATGCCCCACCCTACCGGTTGCCCATCTATCTGCCTGCACTGTCGCCAGACCTCCACCCGGTGGTGGCGAGACTGCGGGAGGGCAACTCCCTCCCCGGGAAAGGAGAGCTGCTGCTAGGCAGCTCAGTCCTGCTCCCACCCCTACCCCAATGCTGGCTCCCCCACGACCGAGGTCGTTCCCGAACCCGGGTATCTGGCGTTGAACGAGCAAGACGTCTAGCGCCTTAACCCTCAGTGCCACCGGGCCAGCTATGTGTATTTTTGTTTCTACCAGGCTCCACTCTCTGGTCACTCCCTTTGAACCCAGCTGTGTCCCCACTTTCCACAAGGGGTATGACATACGGAGGTATTTTCCCCACCGGGTCTCTGGGAGGTCTGTGGGTCCATTTCAAACAACATGAAGTCTTGCTATATTATGACATATGCAGTGAGTCCCAACCTTCGAACTGCTCCGGAGGTGAAAGAGTTAACTTTCCATGCCAAGCATGGAACCTTGAGCGCAAGCTCGGTTGAAAACTCTGTCTGTTGTTCTTCAAACTCAAACTGTCAGATTCTTTACTCCGCCTCACTGAACAGTCGCTCCGGAGATTTCTCCTTCTGCTCGGTTCGTTTTGTCGGTTAAAGTGTTATTTTATCGCTTTTTGACCGAAATTAAACCGCAACCGTCGGTTCAAGCTCTGTCTGTGGTATTGTAAGTAATAGATAGGCTTACATTTATTTTATTCTGTGTGGAACTTATAACGCTCGTTCGGTTTGAACCGATCAGGTTATTCTCAAACTTTACTAGTCCTTATTTAGAGTGCGGTTCCCGGTTCTTATCGGTTCTAAAAAAAAAAAAAAAAAACGGATTTCATTACGGTTTTTTCCACGACCCGTGACACGGTTGGGAACCGATAAGAGAGTCTTGCTTGACGGATTGCCATAAACGGGCAAGTTTGGTTAGGCTGGCACTATGTCTGAGAAACCCAAAAGAAAAACCGGGCCCACTGGGTTTCAGCACTGTAGTGTTTGTGGGGAAGCCTTTGCTAAGGCTGACCCACACACCACCTGTGTGTATTGTCTGGGGTTTGACCACCTCAAAGCAGACTGCCAGATTTGTAAGAATTTTCCTGCTGCCACCATAGAAAAGAGAGTTGGTAGGCTCAGGGAAAGGGAGGCCAAAAAGTCCGCTGACCTGGATGGCCAGCCTGTTCGGTTCCAACCGAACCGAGGGAGTGCCTCGACCAGGGCGATACTGGCAACGTAAGCCAGCTCTGAGAGCCGGTTCCAACTAAAAGGACTAGAAAGTCAGCTAGTGTGGAGCCAAAAGTTCTTTCTCCAACCGCTGAGGAAATAGCTAAAGCAATTCAAATTGTCCAGTCACTTTCCCCGGTTCCCGAACCGACACCATCAGGGAAGCGCTAGTTCGCCGCCGGTTCCACTGGTTCAAGATTATGATTTTGAGGATTTTTATGAACCGGAGGAGGGGGAAGAGGAGTATGAGGAGAGTGAATGTGGTTTTGAAAGTCTGGATGTGCCCATTGAACCGACATCTCTCCAGACAGACCGTCAGGGTTTCTCCTCCCAGGCTATCTGAGTCCCTTCTCATTTTATGTTCTATAAGAAAGTTGTGAACTCTCCAGCTCCCTGTTGAGGAAGCTGTTGATGACCAAGAGGAGCTGATTATGTAGAAATGATGGATATTCCAGAGTTAGGAGACTGTCTATTCCTTTGCATAAATCTTTTCGAAACAGACAGTAAAAATTCTAAAACTCCTCACACTATACCTCCTGTTGATAAAAGGATGGACAAGAGGTATACATTATCAGGCTCTGATACGGAGTTCCTCACACAGCAATGCAGCCATGGGGTAATGCAGGCTGCAGCCTGTGACAAGGCAAATATTCCTCTAGCTTCGCACCCCCCCTGAAAAGGACTCCAGGAGGATTGATGCCATGGCAAAGAAACAGTACATGGCAGCATCTTTGGGACTCAGACAGGCAAATTATATGGCTTATGCTGCTAGGTACCAGAAATCCAGATGGGATACTGCCAGGGAGCTGGAACAGGTGGCTGCGGATGGTACTGAGGCATCCAAGGTGCAATTTCATGCTGCAGTAGACTCTAATGATGTGTCATCAAGGGTCATGGCTACATCTGTGGCACTTCGCAGAATGGCTTGGCTCAGATGTACTACCTTGTCACAGGATACCCAGTCTAAGGCCATGGATTTTCCTGTTGTGGGCAATTCTCTGTTTGGGGAGCAGACAGAGAATTACATGAAGAAAATGGATGAATATAGGACCACCTATAGGAGTGCACAGGCCAAGGAAAGGCAGGCCACTCCTCAAAGGCAGCATCCCAGGGGCAGGGGCAGGCCTTTTCATAGGCCTTTTTACCAAGTCCAGGCCTCCTCTTCTGCTTATGCCCAGAGGGGGTTCTTTAGAGGAGAGGCAGACGGGCACAAGCAAGCCTGCTTCCACCCTCAGCCCAAAGCCCCTGCCAAGCAGGCACCCTGATGGGGTGGCCAGGGCCGATTCTCCACTACCTGTAGTAGGCTGGCTTACTTTGTCCAGGACTGGAAGTCTTTAACATCAGACAAGTGGGTCCTGGAAGTAGTAGTAAGCAGGGACTGGTTCTCAGCTTCAAAAATTTCCAAAGATGAGAGCCAGGTCCTTTCCACCTGCAAATCCATCAGAGGCACTTGCCCTAGAAACAGAAGTTTCTACCCTCCTGGCTCTCAGAGCTATGGAAAGGGTTCCACCCCACACCAGGGCAAAGGGTTGTACTCCAGGTACTTCCTTACCCCAAAAAAGACAGGAGAATGGCGCCCATCCTGGATCTCAGATACCTAAACAAGCACCTTTTAAAACCAGAATTCAAAATGGTGACTCTGGGAATTATTTTACCTTCTAAGGCCAGGGACTGGCTAGGTCCCTGGACCTCAAGGATGCCTACTTCCATGTTCTTATCAGAAGCTCCCATCAGTACCTCAGATTCGAACTGCCCTCAGGCCATTACCAGTTCAGAGCAATGCCCTTCGGCCTCACCTCTGCCCCTGGGTATTCACAAAATGCCTGGCAGTAGTAGCCTCACTTAAGAAGGCAAAGATTGCCATCTTTCTTACCTGGACGACTGGCTCATAGTAGGCCAGTCTCCAGAACAAGTCAAACCACACCTTCAGTTAACTCAGCAACAGCTCACATCTCTAGGTTTCCTCCTCAATCTTCCACAGTCAGTTCTAGAGCCTATCCAGCTCCTCACCTTCATAGGTGCAGAACTGAACACAAAAGCGGCCAGAGCCTTCCTTCCTCTGGAAAGAGCAAGGACCCTGGTCTCTCTGGCCTCCTCTTTCACCCTGCAGGTCTCTCGACCAGCAAGGCATTTTCTGCAGCTCCTGGGGCACATAGCTGCTTCTACAGCAGTAGTGCAGGGAGCAAGATTTCAGATGAGGGACGTCCAGTTCCATTTGAGAGCCTTTTGGTCTCAAAGGAGAGACCCTCTAACCAAATTGATCCCAGTGACTCGAACCCTGATCCAAGCCCTTCAGTGGTGGCAGGACCACAGCAATCTGAGACAGGGGGTCCCCTTCACCCCTCAGTCTCACTCCTTAATCCTTACTACAGATGAATCCCTCTTGGGGTGGGGAGCTCACATGGGCGATCTCACTACCCAGGGATTGTGGTCCCCACAGGAATCTCTGCTCCACATCAATCTGTTGGAACTCAGAGCAGTTTTTCTAGCACTTCAAGTGTTTTCCACATCTGTTCAGAACAAAGTTGCACAGGTCAGAACAGACAACACCACTACAATGTGGTACATCAACAAGCAAGGAGGCACTCGGTCTACGGCCTTGTGCACCGAAGCAATGAAGTTGTGGTCTCTGGCTTATTCCCTGAACACCTCCCTCACGGCAGTTCACCTCCCAAGCAAGGACAATGTCCTGGCAGATGCTCTCAGCAGGATTTCCCAGGACCATCACGAATGGTCACCGGATCCCCTAGTACTGGAGGTAGTATTTGCCAGATGGGGCACCCCGCAGATAGATCGTTTTGCAGCCCCAGACAATCACCAACTTCCCCTTTTTTGCTGTGTCTTCCCAGGAATCACAACCTATTAACCTATGCCCAGGGGAGAGTTTGGTACCCGAACCTCAAATCTCTCACTCTCAAGGCCTGGCGCTTGAAGAGTTAGAGTTTGCTGACCTACACCTCTCTCAAGGTGTACTGGATATCTTGAAGGCTTCCAGGAAGCCTTCCACCAATGCTACTTATAAATTCCAAATGGAGGAGATTTTCCATATTGTGCTCTGGCAGGCATATTTCCCCAGAATCTGCTGACTTACCCACAGTCCTGGATTATATGGTGCATTTGAATACTTTGGGGCTGAGACCAGCTACCCTAAAAGTGCACCTGGCAGCCGTATCTGCCTTCTTATCAGCAGGTAAACCCTCCTCTCTTTCCGCTCATCCTGTATTCTCCAAGTTTTTTAAGGGGTTGCTTCACACCAACCCTCCATTCAGGGACCCTGCCCCTGCCTGGGATCTTAATATTTGCATTGCTCAGCTTATGCAACCCCCTTTTGAGCCCTTGTCTTCAGCAGAGCTTAAGTACTGGACTTGGAAAACTGTGTTTTTGGTAGCCATCACTTCTGCCAGGCGCATAAGTGAATTACAAGCATTGTCAGTGGAACCTGATTTTATCTCCTTTCATAGAGATAAGGTGGTCTTCAGGACTAACAGAAAGTTCTTGCCTAAGGTGGTTTCAGACTTCCACCTTAATCAATCTATGTCTCTTCCTGTGTATTTCACTGACCATTCCTCCTCTGGCGAGAGGAGATTGCACAGTTTAGATGTCAAAAGAGCCCTTAGTTACTACATAGAACGTACCAAGGGTCACAGGTTTGACTCCCTCCAACTGTTCCTCACTTATGGTGAGGTTGGTAAAGGGAAACCTGCCACTAAAAGATCCATTGCCAGGTGGATTGTCTCTTGTATCCAATTTTGCTATGAAAAACTGGGTAAGGTTCCTCCCTCAGGCCTGAGGGCTCGCTCTACCAGAGGTACAGCCGCTGCTCTGGCTGCTGCCAGGGACATCCCTATCCTAGAGATATGTCAAGAAGCTACCTGGAAAACAGTTCACACTTTACCAAGCATTACTCCCGGATATCCAGGCTAGGAGTGATGCTCAGCCTGGCACAGCTGTGCTTCAGAGCCTATTTCCAAGTAGGTTCTGTCCCTCCTCCATGGAGGTACTGCTATGTAGTTGCATATGTCATAATATAGCAAGACTTCATGTTGTTTGAAGAAAAATTACTCACCTTAGTAATGTTGTTTCTTCTAATGGAGTCTTGCTATATTATGACCTCCCCCCCTGCCTGCCCCTCTCAGAACCTCTACTTTTGGGATGTGGGTGGGCAGTGCAGTGTTGGCACTTAGTAGATGCCCACCTTATTTTTCACCCCTCCTTTTTGGGGTGTTTGGGTGTTATGTTTTTAATTTTTTGGATCCCTTGACTTGAGTCTTTGTTTTGGGACCAAGAAAAATGTGTTCTTATATTTAGTAGCCAGTTGGCTAGTGTAGGTTTACGGCTTCCACACAGAACCTTAGTGAGCTTTGCTCGTAAAGATCTGACAGTTTGAGTTTGAAGAACAACAGACAGAGTTTTCAACCGAGCTCACGCTCAAGGTTCCATGCCTGGCATGGAAAGTTAACTCTTTCACCTCCGGAGCAGTTTGAAGGTTGGGACTCACTGCATATGTCATAATATAGCAAGACTCCACTAGAATAAACAACATTACTAAGGTGAGTAATTTTTTCTTCTATCCCTAACACAGGCCTCATCCCTTTCTGGCAGCCATCTCCAAAGGGAAAAGGTAGGTGGGGTCCAATGCTCAAGAATGGCCTGGGATGTTGGAGGAGGGAGGCCCTTCTGAGTGGGGGTTGTATTGCTGTGGGCAAGATAAGATAGCTGTTGTCTAGCAAGAGTGCGGGCTTTTGCCCTGAGCAGCCCCCTTCCATGTGATGCGCAGGAATAAAGACCCAGTTCCTTTGAGCATTGGATGTCACTCTATCCGACAGGGCCAGTCTCCCTACTGCCTAGTGCTAAAAGGCAACCAAGAGACCGTCCCAGTGGCATGGAGGGCTGAGGCACTGGGTGCCTCATCTCGTGCTACACCAGCGACCCAGGTTGGGGACTGGACCAGGATTGCTCAGGAGGCACTGGAGGAAGGAGGATCGAGCACCCACAGACCACTCTCCTCTTTTGGAATGGGGGAGAAACACATGCCGTTGCTTGACTGCCACCCAGCAGTGGCTGGGCGACACAGCATGCAGCTGTATCACGAAGGGCCAAGCACAGGCATACGAGTACGTGCAGCGTTTTCATAGTGCACATGCGTTGACCTCAGGGAAGGAAAAGAAAATGGGAAAAGTCCAGGGGCTGTGTAACAGGAAGTGCCACCCACCTGCATTGGCCTGCACCATCATCCCAGGACCCTGCTATGAACCAGATGCAGACTCCAAGGATTGGGGAGGAAGACCTTCCCTCTCCAGGCCTCGCCATGGGGCAAGCGGTGGGGACATCTGAGCAGGTCAGTCCTGGGGAGGTAGTGGCCCGTCAGGGAGGCTGGTAGGGGCTAAAGAGCCAGTCAGCATCCCAGGAATGTAGAAACAGCTCTATGGGGGGGGGGGCAACCAAGAAGCGGCACCAGTGATCCCTTGCCCCTAGGAGAATATTCTGACCTAATGCTCAATCCTCCACTGCTGGCCTCTGCGCTCCTCACCCAGAGCTCTAGGTACGAACCCTGGTAGCTGGTGAGCTAAGCAGCCTTATGGCTCGGAACCACAGAGCTGGCTTGTCTATATTTTTATTGGAGCAGAAGAACCTTAGACACTGAGTCATGACACAGCTGCTAAAGTTGCTTTGATGGGGTGCTACCTTATTAATAAATGAAAGATCCCAAAATTCTAATTTGGGGGAACTCTGCAGATGCCAGCTGTGAATTTTTTCCTGGAAGCCAGAAAAATCACATTAACTTTCATGCATTAGTTATCAGAAGTCAGGCTTGATGGTGCTGGCTGTCCTTCCACCATGTGGAAGAGTCAAAACTGCGTACAAATCCAGAGTCCCAATCTTGGGAAGGAGAGCTCTGGGAATGCTGTGGAGATAGTGTACTCAGGCTGTTTGTGTGTGTGTGTGTGTGTGTGTGTGTGTGTGTGTGTGTGTGTGTCTCTGTATGCTTCATCAAAGCCTGCAGTGGCGATGGTCTACAGCTAGCAGTGGCACTTGCTTCCCCCATCCCAAGGGTGGTATCGTACACATATGGGATGGGGGAGGGGGGGATCACTAGCGGACACAAATGATACCCCTGAAGAGGCCCCATGTCAACATTCCCTGATCTGCCCCAAGCTTCCATCAACCCTCCTGATGGAGGAGAGCTGAGCCGAAGAACAGCAAAATCTAGTTTTGAGTATCGTGACGTCTGTGTAAAAAATATCACAACATACAGACTCTCGTGATATTATGTAGCATTTCTAATTCTAGGAAAAACAGCGGGAATCTGAATGGGAAGGAGGCATTTTGCATGAAACCACATTTTCTGACTGATTCATTAGCAGTCTTTATCCCACAGGTAGAGAACCACTAGCATAAACAGAACATGGGACACATCCCACACGAGCGGCTCTACAGGAGTTTTTTTTTTTTTTTTTTTTAAATAATTTTCACCCGTCAGTCAGTCGGTATAGCGCATTTCCATACCTTTGAGGCTTGCAGCTCTTCAGCCGCTACTACTGGTCACCTCCCAGCCCCCCTTCCCCCATGGATTACCCCCCATGGCAGGGCCAGTAAGGAGGGCAGGCATTCCCACTCCACCAGAGCCAAATCCTGTGAAGAAGTGACCGGCAAGAGCCCAAACGAGCTGCTGCCATCATTCAGATGGCCACCTTGTTTTTCCACCACCATATTCTGTCCCACCCACCGCTCACATGGCACAAGGCAATGCCCCTACAGGCCACGTCAGCTTGCAACAGATCTCTGAAAAAGCAAGCTCCTGGGCCCACCGTTGGGGTTGCTTGTCCAGCAAAGCCTTGTACACTCTCCTCCAGGCTTGTAGTGCTGCCCTGCCCCCCCTGCCCCCCATCCAGCTCCAGAGTTCACTCCTGAGCCTGTGTGTCAGGATCTAGCAGATTCCTCGCCCTGCCGCGGGGTAGGATCGGTGCTGCTCTGGCCAAAGTTCAGAGAGACAATCAGTGGATCAGATGGGGAAGGCACCTATGATAGAGGCCAATAAAGAGAGAGGAGAGGAGAGGAGGCCAAGGTGGAGCAAAGGGAAAAACAGTGCATAAAATATTACTAGGAGGAGAAAAAAACCAAAACCTTCTGTACTGAAAGTGTGAGTAAATAGGTCAGGGCCTGGCTAACTGTTACACTTTCTCAACTCCACCACTACTGCTGATAACTTTGCCCGAATCATTTCGAACACTAGACATTGTGAAATATAAGTACAGTAAATTCCCATCAGAGGGGAAGTGAGCAATATCTGGCTTTCAAATACAAAGACTTAACCCTACTGTGTCTCACCGAAATAACAGCTTTTTCCCAAGGTACATATTTCACTAATTTCTTTCTTTGAGGAGGAGAAAATAGCATTTGGTTTTATTACAGTGGATTTCATACACTCCATATGCCAAAGCCCTATACGAAGAAATGAGTTTGCCACTGAGAGTGCAGGGACTGTGTGCAGCATACAGACAGCAGTCTCTACTTACAGCCCGTCTGCATTAGAACCTTTGTTTGAACTATGCAACACTGGCCAGGACACCAAGCTCCCCCATCTCTTTTAAAAAGTGTCACGGGATCTTCGACTTCCATCTGATGGTGTCAGCATGGCTCAGGAGGTCGTGGGTTCTAGTCCCACATCAGGATTGGGCTCATATCTGAAAAAGACTGGCACCAGAGTGCAGTATTGGGGTGCTGTACTGGCGGGGTGTGCTGTCCTTCGGATGAGACACTGAACCGAGGTCCCATCTACCTGCTTTGGTGGTTGTTCAGGTGTACAGCTAAGATCCCATGGCACTTCTCTAGAAGAGTAGAGGAATTTTGATTAACAGAAACAGAAGCAAAAAGTACATAAAAGCCTCAGAGAAATATCACATTACACCTCGAGCGCTGAAAAGCAATGGGGAAAATAAAGAAAATGACAGAATAGAAGGTACAAAAGAAAGACATTTTTGGAACTACTGTATCCCCCATGCTACTATTTACAATCTGGCTACCTTCGGTTAAACCCAGGTAAACTACCTGGAGAAGACCCAAGAGCCCACAAATCCTTGTGGTTACAAGCTGGTATTTGGTCACACTTCTTTCTGTATCGTTTTGTCACAGCCCCCCCCGTCAAGGTTTTCAGTTTCAGTGCTACAACTCATTTCTGCTGGAGGACCAAATGGCATTGTGACTTACACGTAAAAAATGTAATGACTATGGAGTGGTGCTTCAATGTACTAGTGCCATACCCCTCCTGCTGCAGCTGAAGATATTGCCAGTAAAAGAGGGATATTTTCTTGTTGTCCTGGCCAAATTTCTCCCATTCACTAAAATACCACTAAGAGCTTCATCTAATTCAGTTTTTGTTTGTGTCTGTATCCCCCCCCCCCCCCAACCTGGATAAAGCTGATAATAGGCAGTATTGTGTAGACTGCTTTTCCCGGTCAACAAAAACTAAATAAAGAAATAAATCTGTCAAGGGCTAGGTAAAGGGACATTGGTTTAGGTCTCGTCCAAGGACAGCACCTTCATTTGAGCAGTGTCCCCACCGTGTCCCACCCTGCAACACCCAGCCCCACATGAAACACTGCAGTGTCAGGCACTGCTCACCTGAGCGCCAGATGTGGCACTTGAACTTACAATTGCCAAGATGTTACTAACAGGAGCCACTGAAAACTCCCATTTCGACAAAACGGTGGTCTCAGCTCTGAAGGCATGATGCCAATGTTACGTTTTCCATGAGGGATTCTCACCCTCCTCAACACAGAAGGTGATATGCAGGAAAGCCTGGGAACAGACCTGGAAAGAAAATGTGCTGGATTTTGGTGCTTTCTCACATTTCTGACCAGTTTCTAGAAAAACCGTTTTTAAAGGTTTGGCTAAGAGGTTTGCCATTTGGCAACAAAGTTCAGCTGACAATTAGCCAACATGCTATGTGGTTTTGGACTTCCAGCTTAAACGCTTGATCTACTTT